>OX439129.1:31403242-32015269 GCA_949318235.1 Ecdyonurus torrentis | reverse complement strand
CAATAGTTTTGATTTGTTTTGTCATTTGAGTTATATATATAACAAGTAACAGATCAAGTAACAATAAAAACAAATTACTTTCTTTAGTATATGTTTATTCCAAGTACACTTAATTGTGACTTTTAAACATCAAATACCATGTATATTATTGCAATTTTTAATAAAATAGTTTTTACGTAATTTGGTGAAACTTTTAATATTTATAATTTTTATGATTATAACTTGATACAAGATAAATTTATAATTCGCAAATTTAAGATTTATTTTGGTTCTTTATAAAGCCATTAAGTATAATCATTCTTCCAAAAATGAAGAAATAAAATTGCAGTTCTAACATTAAAAATTGCTGAAAAGCAATTTTACTTGTCATATTTTTCCCAACTGTTTTTTCCCCCTTTTTTTTTTTTTTTTTTTTAATTAAAATAAAAAAAAAATGGTAAAACTATCAATTATATTATAATTTCACTACTATCGTTCTTGTTAATCAGTACAAACCTTAAGAAAATTGATTATAGTTTTTAAGTTGGAGTTAACACTTTAACTGCATAACAACAAACTAAACAAACTTTTACAATAATTTGGTTCAATTTATAAAATTAAGCCTCAAAGCCATTGACAGTTGACATTTTGTCACAAAAGTTTTTTATCGATTTTTTTTTTCTTTTCTCCAGCAACATTCACATCCTTATTTCACATGAAGAGAAAAGTCTTGCAATATTTTGAAATTAATTAAGTTAGTGTAATATTGTAATTAATGTGCTCTATTGTGATTTCAGCTTGTATTCGCCGCCGTCCTGGCCCTCGCCGTAGCTGCTCCCCAGCAGGCTAGACAAGAGCAAGAACCCATTGCCATCCTCCGCTCCGACAGCGATAACAACTACGATGGCAGTTACAGTTTCAGGTGAGAAAACACTTTTTATTTTACATGCTTTCTCAAAATTTGTGTAGTGAGATTTTAATTTTTTTATTTTTAAAATGAACCTAAAAAATGTTACTTATTTGCCAAAGTTAAAAATATTTTTCCGCATATCATATACAGTATGTTTGGAATTCACATATAGGAAAACTAACTTGATTTACATTGATTATTTTACGTACCTTGTGTATTAAATAATTAAAAAATTCTTCTTTAACAAATTACAAATGATTATTTAAAGGAAAAAAACTGTGGCTTTTGCTATAGTAATTATTATTTTTAATTAACCTTGCTACTTATATATAATTAACTAATTAGAATGATAATGAAGTAATTTATTTACTATAAATTTGTTTTGATTACCTTGAAAAATATAAGAATTTTTATTAGAGATGCTCTTTTTTATTTATGATAAAAAATAAAATTGATATTCACACTACCGCATGATCTTTTGACCCCGGTATTTTGCATTTTGTTTTCTTCTTCTTTTTTTGCAACAATGGTTCATGAATATAGCACATTACTAAATCATTTTAAATATCAAAGGTAGCATTACAATTACATTTTATTATACTGAATTTATGTTAAATCATATTTATGTCATGGGAGTAAATATTTAAATCTAACAAAATTATATTTTCTCCAGTATTATTTTTTTTAAAGAAAATATATTATAAAATATCTGCCAATACGATTTTCATGGGAAACTAAAAATTGATTCGTTTCATTTTGCGAAAAAAAAAATTTAATTGACAGGTATTTTGATAAATGAAAGGATAAAAAAAATAATCTTATATATCTTGTTCTTTGTAAGATTAGAAAAGGGTTAAAGGTAAAATATTTGGTAGTTAGGAGAGGGGTGAGGTAAAGTTGTAAAGGTCAAGGTAGCTACGTTATGACTTTAGTCTAATCTTAAGGAGAAGCTCACGATGACGACTGATTGCATAAGTTGGAAGAAAAAAAAAATCATAAGATAAATTATGATCACTTCAAAATTCATTAATGTATTATATCTTGTCTAAAATGAAACATCCTTTTCCATTATACACGTAACTTAAGTATTCACAATCTTTTTTTTTTTTTTTTTTTTGACTGCGCAATAAAAAGGTAATATATTAATATTCAATATTAATTATAAAAATATGACATAGATTTTAAATATAGATAAAATATTTCGTATTAAAAAAAAAAGTTTATTATTATGACATATGAATGACTTAGCATTTCAGATAAATTTTAACCTTTTTTTTTCTGTATTATTTAATGCCATATTTGGCTATGTATTTTCGATATGTAATCATCTATGCATAAGACTATAATTTACAAATTATCATCTTCAATTATTTAAGATGTTGCATAACTTTTAAATTGAACACACAAGTGTTTTGTTTTAACATGTTTGTAAAAATATAGCTTCAATATCATTTTTGATATGATGATTTTTTTTTATTATTATTATTAATTTTTTTTTTTTGCTATTCATTCTTGACATTTACAGTTTTAAATGTCATTAGACAATAAAATATTACGAAAAATGATTTCAGTGTTAGTAAATTCTCCATCAAGTTATCGAATTTTAATCAAACATTCATTCCTAGTCCAATAAAATTAAAAAAAAAAAAAAAAAAAAGGCTCTATACAATATATTATGTAGATTTTCTTTTTATAACTGTCGTAAAAAAAAACAGTATAAAAAGTTTTACCAAACAATTCATATTCATATACATACCTACTTTCCAAAGATATTAAGTTTAATCCTCACAAGCTCTTGACCTGTCAACCTTAAAGGAGTCGCAACAAACTTTGATGACAAACTCTGTATTTACTTGGATTACAGCCAAAAAAATTTTTATTACTATTCTTCAAGTTTAAGTATTATTTTAAACGTTATCTAATACCGACTTTATACTTCTTGCCAGATTTTTAAATATAATATGTGAGAAACATTCTGAAAGAAAGTTGGCTCGATATATTGATTCCTATAAAGTGTCAAGTTCAATACTTATAATGTCATAACAATAATACTTTTTACGTGTTGATTTTATAATTTCCTTTTGTCATTTCATATATCTGTCATCAATTTGTCATCATAATGAAATTATTAATATACACACGTGTTTTAAATTTAATATTTTGTAACGGTATATTAACGATAAATTTGTCATATATTTACTTGTCTATTGCTAAAAGTTTTAATTTTAAATATATTCCACGTACCATATTTTTGCATACTTGATTTTAAAGAGTTGTGGAATTCAGATTTTTTTTTCATCATTTTATTATAATAAAAACACAAAAAAATGTGATTATTTTAGAAGGTGACCTCACATACATTACGTGAGAAACTTTAATTTTTGAGAATTTGGTAGCAGTTCAAAAATTGGTTAAATAACTTTTTGAAATAGAATGCAAATTAACTGATATTTATTTATTTTGACAGCTACGAGACTGCTGATGGTATCAAGCGTGACGAGATTGGTGAGGTGAAGAACCCCGGTACTGAGGACCAAATCCAAGTTATGCGTGGATCTTACTCCTACACCGACCCCGAAGGTCAACTCATCACCGTCACTTATATCGCTGATGAGAATGGATTCCGTGCTGAGGGAGCTCATATCCCCACCCCACCCCCAATCCCAGAGGCCATCCAACGTGCTCTGGACTTCATCGCAGCTGAAGAAGCAAAGAAGGCTAAGGCGTAAACACGTAATATATCCACAGAACTGATTCCTATACAATACAACCGTTTTAATCTAAATAATATAATGTAAAAAAGAAAATTATTCAAAAATAAATCAGAAAAAAAAAAAAAAAAAAAAAACTTTTAACGTAAAAAAATAATAATAATGAAAAAAAAAATCATAATAATACCTGAACTTATAATACTCCAAGTCATTATTGTAAAATTATTGTATATTTAAAAATGTTCTTTTATAAAAAAATTATATGTGTGTGCCATTAAATTCTTTTGTGTATATTATTTTTCAATTACTTTATAACTCTCTTATTTAGTAAAAAATATAGTTTAAAGTCATTTAATTTGACTTTAAAAAAATGTATTTAAAAAAAATTGACAATAAAGTGAATATTTTTGCAAATGAATAATGATAGTAACTTTATCCTTCTTCAGTCAACAACTTTGAAATTTATTACGTCTGAAAAGTATAGTATAGTTGTGTATGTAGGTATGTATGTGTGTGTGCGTGCGTGGACATTATATTTTATGTATTCTTCATTATCTTTCTTTGCAATCACATACTTATATTTCATTCAAATTTTTATTCATGTCACAATTATTTTGGTCCTACCTCAAGCTGGCAATCGATATAAGTAATAAATTTAAAATTTCATTTTTGTCTGCACGTATTGTAATATGAGATTAAAAAAAAAAATCCTAATGCATAATAATATCATGTCACGTATTACAGTAAAGAGTAGGAGAGAGAGAGAGGAGAGAGAGAGAGAGAGAGAGAGAGAGAGAGAGAGAGAGAGAGAGAGAGAGAGAGAGAGAGAGAGAGAGAGAGAGAGAGAGAGAGAGAGAGAGAGAGAACGTTATAGCAAGATTTTATATAACATCAATAGCGCCACTTTGATTTTAATAAGATTAAAGAAACTCAAGAAACTGTAATGCTTAGTTCTGACTAATAAAACCAGATGGCTGCTTGCTTCAAAAATAAAAAATATAGATTGTTCAGTTATTATCTAAGAGTTCTAGGACTGATATATATCATTATAATAATGTCTTGAATACATCTGATAAGAGCATTACATAGCATTACACAATGTAACTTAACATATGCCATGTATATACAAAAAAAATTTACAACAAAAAAATCAATCCAGGTTGCAAAAATTTCATTATTTTACCAAGTCATGTGATTGATGTTTACATTTTTTATATATACGTATATTCAAAAGTTTAATTTTGTCGCAAACAAAAAACAATAAGCAATAAATCATATCAGCTGCAATATTGCAGTAATTTCAGTTCACAAGCGTCCGTCTATGGGAAGCAATTGCAATTTCTCACGATACACTTGAGTTGTTACATCACTTAATAAAAAATCACGATATCAAAGTCGTTACATCTAAATTGACTTAATATGTTTGAGTGTAAAAAAAAAAAAAAAAAAAAAAAAAATTCGCGTACATATGTAACACCACTAAACGTTCAATATATTTTATATAATATTATAAAATATTATAAAATAAACTACAATACAATACTTTAAATATTTCATTCTTATCTTAATGTAATAAACAATAAGAGGAAAATGTGTAAAAGAAAAATTGATAATATATATATATTTTTTTTTTAATAAGTAATATTGATGTTAAGCGCATACTTACATTTACAAAATATGATATTTATAGTAAAATATTTTTATTTTCTGTGCCCATTAAAGTAGTCTCATGAATGAAATCAAAAGTTATGTGTCAATCATTAATTTTTGCTCTCGTATATCAGGAAGAGATCAATTCTATTATACACTTGCTTTATTAAAGTACTTGAATGACTTGAGTTTACGTAACATCATGATATAACTAAAAGAAACATTTAACTTCTTTATGTTCAAGAAAAAAATATGAAAATAAATTGTTCAAACGTGCTGCTGAAGTAATTGAAAACTTTATGTATAAAAAAAAAAAAAAAAAATGAAGTTGTCAGTTTAAAAAAACTATCATTTCAAGAATGTTATATCATTTCTTCATTTTACAAAATATTTACGGTATAATTTAGTTGTAAAACATGTAATTTTCTACTAAAATGATATTTCAATACATGATATTGATAATAGGTGCAATATAAATTTCTCACTTTCTTTTCAAACGGTGGTTGAAAATAATGAAAAATTACTTTCCTTCGATCTTATCAACCCTAACTCTCTACCCTGAGGGATATCTACTCAAAGTATTTAAATTGTAAGTCGAGTGTCACTGGTCGTCACTCGATCATTACTAAACAACAATGACAGTCGTAAGTACCTCAGTATTCTTATTGAACTTGTACAATTAATAATTAAGTCAAAGTTTAAAGCTTTACAGAAAAATCTTTTCAATTTATAATTGAATTATTTGCTTAAATAATATGACGATTTTGTTTAGATTTTTTTTTATTATAATTTAATGTTTTACTGTGTGTTAATTTTTTTTTCTGATCATTTAATTTAAATAGACCATAAAAATGATTATAACAATGTTTTTCACTATTTAGGCTAGTGATTTAGCCTGATTTAGTGATCTATCTTTAGGTTTTTGATTTTTATTAGACTTCAGTAAAATTATTTATTTAAGTAGAGTTATAATAATGCATCAGCATAAAAGGCAACGTTTTAATATATCTTTAACATCAATGTTTAATAACTTACATTATTATTAATATTATTTTTTAGCTGTTACAGAATCTATTATAGTTCAAATTAATAATAATAAAAGTAATAACAAAATTATGGTCTTATTTTTTTGTTGATGAAATTTGTAAATAAAATCGTGGTATTTCTTTTTTCTGCGACTTTACGTTTATTCAAGGTTAGATTTTAATAGTTTTGATGACTGATGTATTTTTGAATATATATTTTTTATTGCTATTAAATTAAAGCTAGAATCTTTTACTAATAATTCATATTTTCTCCACAGCGCGCTGCTTCCTTAATGTTCCTTACGCTAGTGAGTTTGGTAGCGAGTGAAGCACCTGTTCACCACTCCGGCTTCTCATCCTCCGCGGTGATCATGGCATCTCTGTCCGCATCACCTCCTCTCTTCGAGCATGACACCTTCATCACACACGCCGCTCCTGTACATTTTGCACCACATCACGAATACTCGTCACCTCAGCATACGTATGAAGTACCTGTACAAGAGTATGCACCCCCTGCAACCACATATGCTCCACCTAAAGAAACATACCCTGCTCCTCAACCTACTTATGCACCTGCTGTAACCACTTATGCACCTCCTAGAGAAACTACTTATCCAGCTCCTAAGTCTACTTATGCACCTCCAAGACAAACATACCCTCCCCCAAGACCACATCCTATATACGAAGCACCTACTACGACCGAAACTGCTACTTATGCACCTCCTAAAGAAACATACCCTCCACCTAGACCACATCCTGTATATGAAGTTCCTACTACTACAGAAGCCGTGACCTATGCACCTCCTAAACCAATCTATGGTGCCCCTGAACCTGTATATGAAGTACCTACAACTTACGCTCCACCCAGACCTGTTTACATCGCACCTACCGTGTATGAAGTTCCTCAACCTGAATACAGTTTATCATCAGGACTAACAGAGGCTGTAGTTTCTCCTTTTGAAGCACCTGTACAAGAATATGGAGCACCAATTGTTGTTCAGGAAACTTATCAAGTTCCTACAGATACTTACACTGTACCAGAAAGTACTGTAATAGCAGGTCACCATAATGCGTACTCAGGTGGATATTTTGTACCATATGTAATTCCAGTTAAAAGTGCAACTTTACAACATGTTCAACATGAACACCCTGTATACCAAGTACCCTCATCAAACTATCCTTAACTGTTAATGTCTCTTCATTCTATTTGTTACTTCAAAATATGTATAAAAAATGTAAATAAAATATGTTAAAAGTTTTAACCTTATTGTTTCCTTTATAAACTTTGATTTATAACTCTATTATAATACTAGATCCTTTTAGAAATATAATTAATCGAAATCTTGATTTCTTTAGAACTATTAAGAAAAAAAAAATAACAATTACTTTATCTTTACTGTATGATTTATACATAAAGTCATGATTTATGGTTGATTTATTAGTTAAAAGTGTACAATTATGGAGTGCTAAGATGCGAATAAGTTTTTTATTTTTTTATTATTATTATGATCTTGATGCAAATATTACTCAACTAGTATTATAGTACTATGATGTCATTTATATAAATAGATTTACATTTTGCATTTTATTTTTCAATGTCTTTCTATTTACATAAAGAACATTCCAGTAACCAAATTCTATTGTTTCGTTATTAAAATTTCCTCTCATGCCATTTCAAAATAGTATATTTAGTGTATTGTAGCATTAAATTAAGTGCTATTACATAAGATATTTTACATGATTTTTTAGTAGTACTTTCTGACAGCTAACAGAACATAAATTAAATGAATAAAAGTATTATTAATATTACTATTTTTTTTTATTATACATGTTAAAATGCAATTTTAGAATGTCTTTTGTAACTGACTTAAATTTACAGATTATATGGTAAATGATATCGTTCGAAAAAATAATAAAAAAATTACGTAACCTCAAAAACTTTTCAAGCTCAGTAATTAGGGAACAAAAAATGTCGTATTTATTTTGGTAGTTCTTAGAAAATTTATTTTCGTATTTTACACCCTGAAGCACCGCTCATTATTATTTTCATCATGTTAACCTCTACTTACATTCATTAGTTATGTTTACTGTGCAAAGACGAGTTTTATTTTGAAGAGGAGGTAATTTTTATAATAAAGAGAAATTGACATTCTGAGTGACAGAAAAGTGTACGTTAACATCAAAATATTTTGTGCTGAAAAATGTTAGCTACGCTACTACTAGTGAGTATACAAAATTTGGTTTTTCATAGTTCTTGCAATACAGTATATAAATTTGTATAACTCAAAGACAAAATAAGATTGATAAAACTATCAAGAGAATTATTGTACAGCTCTGGCCAAAAGTTTAAAAACGGGACAGCAGCGGCTGCTGCGTTTTTTCATAAAGATAGCATAGTGTGATTGCGGGGTTGCCTATACAAATCGTTCTCAAACTTTTCGCCAGAGCTGTACATTGTTGTAAATTCAAGTTTTGATTGATAAAATTAGTTACATTACTAGATTATTATAATTTTATTGTCATTTAATTGTATTATAACTTTCGAGAAAATAACTTTTATATTTACTTTCTAATACAAATAAAAATATTAAAAAAAATGCATGTGGTCTAAAATTCACTTAACTTATCAATATGAAAATATTGGTGTTTACTATTTTTGTTTGCAAAAATAAAGTTGTTTTGATAGACATTAAGATAAAACTTCAAAACATAGTTTCATTATCGTACATCATATTTTTATATAATAATGTTATAGATCTGATATGATTATATATTGTTTTGAACATTTTTAGTTCGTGATCTTAATGGGAGGTTCTATTGGAGACTCTCAATTCTTCACCTCAACTGGCTCAGGTACTTATCGGATTGTCCATGATGATAAAGCATCAAGTTCTGTATTTCAATCAACTGGTCAGGCGGTACTAAAGGAGACCTCTCTAATGACCCCGGCAATACCACAGAGAATCACTTCCCAGGTCACGTCGTCTTCCGTACCAAGTACTCAAGATGTTTTCCTCGCTCTATCACCACCTCATACCCAGAAACTTTTAGCTGCTACCTATATCAGCAACCCTGAAATAGGAGAACTGAAGCAAGAGAGTAGTAATAGATTTCTTGTATATGGTTTACCTATAATTTCGTAAATAATTGTTAAAGAAAAAAAATTAATTTAAATTAGTTGCTTTGAAAAATACAATAATGTTATATATAATTAATAAAAAAAACACATTAAATCATAAATTATATAATTTTTTATTTATTAAAAAAAATCCACTAATTACTGCATGAGAATTAATAAGAACAATAGTTTCAAGTAATTTTTATCTTATTTTAATTAATTTGGGTATCTCAAGAAAATTACATACATAAAAATAATATGTAATATAATATTTTAATATATGCAACGACAAGGATTTCCTATCATACTATACAAGATAACAACTAATTAAATGTTTAAATTATTTCGGTTAATTAAGTAATTGCTAATTTAAAAAATATGCTTTTTTTAGTAGGTAAATTTTAATACGATATAATAATGCAATTGTATGATATTTATCTTGACAGTGATTCATTTCTGTTTTTTTTTTCAAACACTATCATTAAATGCTATATGCCATGTGGAAATACTTACTTTTTAGTATTTAAAGCTATAAATATTTTAACTAATGTAAGTCACCATATAAATTTATGTTATTTCCATCATAATGCAATAATGTAAAGATTTTTATGTTATTCATTGTGCTCTATGTGTCACGGCAGAGGGTTTGTTATTAAAGTATAATATAGCCTTGTAAGAAGAAAAACATTGACATTTATATTATTCTGTGTCAATATGAATATGAAGTCACTATTATTACAAGTGGTGAGTTTTGTCTTACAAAAGTATCAAAAACAGTATCTTCATTTTAGTTATTAAAATTTCTGTCTTGTATTCCACTTATAGAGTTTTTGGATCGTGATTGTCCTTGGAAACGATGATGAGAGTATTCCTCTGCCAGTGGTGCCTCTTCCAGTTGGTCAGTTTCCACAACCACCTTATGGGTTAGATGTGATTCCTCCCAACCCTATGAGACCCAGCACTACTACAACAACAACTATGAGACCCAGCACTACGAGTCCTACAACTATGAGTCCTACAACCATGAGTCCTACAACCATGAGTCCTACAACCACGAGTCCTACAACCACGAGTCCTACAACCACGAGTCCTACAACCATGAGTCCTGCATCCATGAGTCCTACAGCTGTGAGTACTACAACTATGAGACCGTCAACATCTTTAATAACTGAATCTACTGTCCAACCTACAAGTGAAAGCATCACATTTCCAACGCCACCAATTTTTACTCCTGCTCTATTTCAACCTACCGTTATGATTATGATACCTACTCCACCGATAATAATTCCTGCAGTATTTCAACCCCAAACTTTACCACCACCTACGCCACCTATTATCATCCCTGCTCTATTTCAACCTAAACCACCCAAACCAACAAGAAAATTGTAAAATATTTTTACATACATTATATAATAAAGTTATATCAACTTAACTTAATTGTGTTATTTATTGCTGAACCTATAAGTACGTATATATAATATCATTTAGTATTATTTTAATTATATTATTATTATTCAGTTATTTTACATTATTTTTTCTCTATGTAAGCTATTAGCTATTATATTATAATGAAGACATGCAAAATTATTTTTCTCCACCTTTTTAACTGTCTTATTTTTAAATGTAACATCTCTATGTGTATATCATCAATCACAATAGACGCCTTTATGAATGTGTAATGAGAAATTGCAGTTCTTGTTATGAAAATCTAATTGCTTCAAATATAAATGCTAATGTAATATGACAAGTCGCTGCTGTAGACGTTCAATATGTGTATCTTATTTCTTTCGCACCACCGCCCTTTAACTTGTACCTTCCCACATATTTGCATATACAGAAAACTCATGCAATGTATTTGATTTATAAATGAATGCAATGGAATAATAATGATCTTACGTTTTGTAACAGTTTTATTCCTTATATTTTAACATAATCCAAGATATTATACATTTTCAGTATACCCATTGTCCATTGATACGATAGCACGATTTAGAGCTAAAAGAGGAAGAGGAGAGACGGTCTACACTATAGTTAATAAATAAAAGTAAAGAATAGGTTGTTACACTTGGCATAGAAAAAAAAAAGTCAATTTTTTAATATTTAACAAACGTGTGAAATATACTATAGCATCTGAACTGCATTAAATTTTACGATCTAATGTTTTAATTTAAAAATCTCTACAAAAAAAAAACTAATAATAATAATTTAAAAGCATTACTCATGATATAATGTACACTGTACTTTAATTTCAATAATTAGTTTACAGTTCGCTTTTGCGACAAAGATCAAGCTGATATCACAATATTAAAAAAAAAAAAAAAAAAAAAAGGAGATTTAAGTGCATGTACAAAAAAAAACTTTTTAATTTAAAGTAATTTTATAATTAAATATTTATATAAGTAATAAATAAAATAAAAAAAATCATCCAAATAATAATTAGTATTTTTGTTTAATATATATTTAAATAATATTGCAAGATATTTCATACCATATTATATTTTAACTGTTAAAAATAATGCAGCTAACATTAACAGATAATTATAATTTGCCCTTGGAATTGTTGCCAGTCTGTAAAAGTCAAACTGTTTTCAAATTTAAAAAAAAAAAAAAAAACTAATATATTATACGAGAAAAATATTTTGTCCACTTCATATCATAACACAATGCATTGAAAATATTATTGGTGGTGTAATTAGCTGATAGTATTTAAATAAAATGTACACTGAGCACTGGTTTTAGTATTGGACAGAACGCCAACATGAAAACAGTGAGTATATTTATTATTCTTTTTGATATTGTTTGTGGTTTAGTTTGAAATTTTGCTTGAAGTATTTTTTACTGTAAAAATGAGGTCATTTGCTTCCTAACTTTAAAGATAACTATTATATTTTGTAAAAAAAAAAAAAAATAATAATAATAATGAGGGTGCATTTTTTTTTCTTAGAAATTAATTTTTAAAAGTTGCTCTCACACAGAAAGTTTAAATTACGTAACTAAAGCCGCACTTATGTCTTTATAGCATAAATGATGCTAATTTAGAAAAAGCATAAATAATTATGCTGTACGATATAATATTTATGCTTTGTAACATACTTAAATAACATGTATTATGTTGTATATTATGGTCTATTCATTCATTTTAAAGTCACCGTCATGTTGTATAACTCAATACATAGGTCGGTATAGGAAAACAACTAATTTTGCTAGTTTAAAATTACTAAGCAATATATTTCAAAGCATTGATGCTGTTGATAGGTTGAATTAATATCACAAGTATGTGAGAAAAAAAAATAAAAAAAAATAAACCAATTTTCCACATAAAATAGCCAAAAAATACATTTACACTATGCTAAACAATGTTATTCATTACTTCAGCATGGCGTTCATGCGCATTAAATATAACGTCATCCAGAAACACTTTAATGGACCACTTGCAATAAAATGTTTTTAATTGTTGCAGCAAGTAAGTGAAAACGATTTTTACATAAGAAATGCATTAAGAATTATTCAAATTATTTTAAAAAGTTCGTTCATTGCAAGTGGTCAAATGGGTTGAAAATGCGCTAGCATAAAGCATAACTATATTACGTATTTATTTTTGTTCGCGTATAGTGCTGTTTTAATTTTAATATTTTTTATCACTTTTTTTATTATTTAATGTTTGTTAATAGTTATTATTGTAAATTTGATGTCAACATATAAATTTTTCTTACAAAATTCTATATCTTTGTTCATTCATTATATATATATATATATATATATATATATATATGATTTGAAATCATAATTTTGGTGAAAGAAAAATTATAAAAACAGCTAAATGATGTATTTTGCTTTCAGTATTTTTGCTTGTGGCTTTTCGTCGTCTTCACTGCTTGCTATGGTGACGAAACATTTAAGGTGGTCCCTGATCTAGGCAGGAGAGCACCAACCTTCAGGACCTCACCCTTTGTACCTACATTTGAGAGAGCACCAGCAGAGACATACACTTATCTTCGTGATTATGAGAAGAGGGTACCAACTTTCAAGCCCATATCTACACCTTTCGTCAAATCAGATCACGGAGAACAAAAGTTTGAGTTGCTCGAAAACTTAGAAAGAAGACCACTTACTGTTCCATCTCCTATTATTTCAGCATCTAAATTTACTGGTGGAGAAAAATTTGAGGTTGTTTCAGATTTGGGAAGAAAAACGCCCATATTTGCACCCATTACTTCAACACCCCTTATTTCAGTGCCCAAATTTACCGGCGGAGAAAAGTTTAGCATCGTTCCTGGATTGCAGAGAAGAGTACCTGCTTTCAAACCTGCTGTCACCACTTTTTCTGGTGACAAAACTTTTGCATCTATCCCAACTTTTGCTACCCCTATTACAAAGAATTTTGGTGGAGAAGAAACATTTTCATTAGTTGCTGATCTTGGACGCAAAACATTTGTACCAACTTCAACACCCGCATTCAAATCAGAACATATAGCAACCGGGCAAGAAAATTTTAAGTTAGTTGACTCATTAAACCAAAAAATCTCACCATTTCAACCCACTTTTGCACCTACTTTCAATGCTAAGCCAATTTTAAATACTAAAAATATATTAACCGTCCTTCCTGAAATGATAAATACTTTTAAAACCTTGCCCTCACGTACTAGCGAACAGAAATTTGGAATTTTTGAAGAATTAGGAAGAAAGACAGATACTTTTAGACCAACATTTGTCACTCCTATTGTAAAAAAAAAATTCGGAGAAGAAAATTTTCAAATTGTTAGTGATCTTGGACGCAAAACTTTCGCGCCAACTTTTACCCCCGTTTTCAAATCAGGACATGTAACAAAAGGAGAAGAGAAATTCTCGTTGGTTGACTCTTTGGACCAAAAAATTACATCTTTTCGCCCCACTTTAACCCCCAATTTCACTCCTGGGTTTGTTACTCCCATTACTAAGACGTTTGGTGGAGAAGAAAGATTTGAAATAGTTGGTGATCTTGGACGTAAAACGTTTGGACCAACTTTAACTCCTATTTTTAAAGCTGGACATGGAACAACAGGAAAGGAAAATTTTGGCTTGTTTCAGTCTTTAGATAGAAATGTACCTGCACTACGTCCTACATTGGCCACGACGTTCAACACAAAACCTATCATGAACACTGAGTGTGTTTTCCCTCCTTTACCTGCTTTGACAAAAAAAGTATCATCGTTCACTCCTTCATTCATCACTGAGGTAGACAATTTTAAGATGCTTCCTGAAGCGGGTAGAAGGACAGTGGAGCCCATAGTCTTCCCTGCAAGTGCAAGCTTTCCACACACATTCCAAACCCCAACTATCAACTACGTTTACCGTCCCTGAGATGGAATATACTTTTACACCAATGTTGAAGTAAAATGGCAAGTACTCAGTTTTGATTTTTATAAGAATTATTAATATATAAATATACATACATGAAACTAGTATTCATAACGCTTAAATGATTATACTTTTACGTAAAAGAATAAATCTGTAGTAAGGAATGAAAAAATAAATGTCAATAAAATAAAATTCATTAATAAAATTAATAAAACGCAATATAAGTATAAAACTTGTAAAATAATTGTAAAAAGCAAAAATAGTTCAATAAATAATTTTAATAGAGAAAAAAATGTTATTTTATGTCCCGTTGTTTACAAAACTCATAATGTTGATTTTTATTGTTACAGGAAAATTTACGATGACTGTATCCACGATGTATCATGATCATCAAACCTGGTTCTGTTTTTACAAATTTAAGAAAACAACAAAAACTACAAGAAAATATCCAAGAAATATATATAGTTTAACATTGAAATAGTTTATTTTTCATTATTCCTTTGTACAATAGAAAATAAAACTTTTTAACAATATATTTTATTGTTTTGATATATGAAAAATCTGCACATTTCTTCAATAAAAACTTGCAAATAATCATTGAAAAAATAGTTTATTAGGTCTAGTGATGAAAACTTGATAACAAAAAGTTAATGCAGCTAGTAGGCTAGATAGGCTATTAGGCTATAAAATATGAAAATAATAATTTTTAACCAAATTGATAGTTTTAATAATTAAAATGTCTTTATTTTTTGGCTTTCGTATGACTTATTTCAAACTATTAAAAAAAACACACAAAAAAACTACTTCAAAATAAGGCGTTGAAACGCATATGATAATATTTGAATTAAAATTAATTTTTTAACATTTATTTATTGAGAATATGAATATTTTATCAACCGTTGCCACCTAGTAATTTTGTAAGGAATATGACTTTAAAAACAAGCATTTTAGACATCACTCGTCACATTATTACTCAAACATATAACGTATAAATAAGTACAATATATGAACACTGTACAATATATACAGTACAGTACATGATATCTTAATAAAAATTAATTAATTAATTAATTTTAATTAGTAAGATAACATGGTTTATAGTTTTATAAACTTTTTCTTGTGTTATGTATAAAAAATTAACTTTTAAGGCAAAAGTTAATAAAATATATTTATATTATTATCAATAAATAAATTAATATATGACATTTTTTTGTTATTATCAAGAAAGGTTTCAATTTAGCTATACAAAAATACAAAAAAAAATCCTAGACCAATGCATGCTTTAACTCTGATATCCATACAGTAAGAAACAATAATTACATAAAGCAATTTACATTAGAATATATGACTTAACGTTAACGTGTGACATAATAAGATATTGCAGTTATAAATCTTAAGCTAGTTAAGATATGTTATCATTTGTTATTGTTTGATATAATATTGATGTTTAGTTCTAGAGAAAATAAGAAATAACAATAATGTGCATCCAGCTTTGTATAGAGCTCGCGTAATAATGTTCAACTGCGCCCAGGAAAGAACGTCATTACAGAGAGAGCAGCAAGACTTTTATCTCAATTAACATCAAATTAGCCCTTAAACTTAAAGGAATAGACCAGATAAAAACATAAGCAGTTATATCACAAAACACTTGATGGGATTTACATAAATAACCTTAGTTTGTCTTAAAACCCAAAAGTAGCCCCGTAGCAGTGATCAGAAAATTCAATTTATACAACCCGCACACCATTTTCATACTAAATTTTGCATGTTTCTGACGCCATAAACATGAATTTTCACGCAAATTGCATACTTTACAGTATTTTCACGCTCTCTCGTGGGGCTACATTAACGTTCTGGTAAAAATTGTCATTAGTTTTGAAGATCCCATTTCGTGTTTATTCATTAAAAAGCACATGTTGTTTTATGTGGTCTATAGCTTTAAGTAAAACAGAATAGCCAAGCTGGCCACATCTTGGCCACTAAGTTGGCTTAGTGCATACGTAAGCTTCCCACATCAATGAATGTGGTGTTTGAAAAAAAAAATGAAAAAAAAAAATAATAATAATAAAGCACTACAGTTTATTTTGTTAACAAATATCAGTAATTGTTTTTGAAGAAATGATTTTCTTGAAAAAAAAATCATATATTATTATAATTAGGTGAGATGATATTTATTTAAACTCCACCCTATATAAACTGCAAATCTATACATCGCTCACGATATTAAACGCCTATATACAATATGCATGCATACACACATTCTGAGAAATAATATTACGTTCTTGTAAAGTGTATATGAATCAAGTTACGTATACGTCTACGCAAATTGTGATTTGTTCACACTGCTCTCCTAGGATGCAATTGATGTACCATTATTTTATTAATCATTAACAACGCCTTAGATTGTACAGTATATACGGTAAACATCCCACATATTGCACTGGAGAAAACGTCTATTATTTGTTTAATGTTTATCTTATTGTGATTGTTTTAATGCCTACCATATCTTAATATTCAGCGTGTTTGGACTTGAATGTTGCTGAATAAATCATTGGAATTTTAATGATATCAATTTCAAAAAAGCACTTAACTATATATTATTATAAATATGAATTTTACTGCTCCATCTTATTATTATTATTTTTTTAATAATGAATTATTAAAAGTTGCTAGAGAGGAAATGTAAATTCAATTTAAATTAAAATCAAAAGCCTCTAGCTTTGTATATGTTAAGCAGTTTTGCAAGCTATTATTTAAACATAAGAATATTTTTTTCCAATTTCCAATATCAAAAATAAATTGAGCACAAGAATATAAATGTGTATAAGTATAATTTATGAAAGGGAAAAGTATAAAATCTGTTAGAAAAAATAAAAAGAGTTTTTTTTTTCTTTTCTTCTTCTATTTTTTTAATATTTTTTGTAATGTTAACGCCGTAAACACACATTTGTAAAGTTTTATTATTATTATTATTATTACATAAAACACGTATAATAAGAATATTAATTTATACATGTATTTTTTTTTCTTTCGTGGAAAGATAAAGATCGCATAAGTTTTATGCATTCTGAAATGTTTGATTTCATTTGTTGTTTTTCCGACTTACTATACATAAATTATCGTTGAATCATCGCAGCCAAGAAAACACATAAAATGTTATGCCAAATATTGTTTTTTTTTTTCTGACAGTAAAATATCATTAACGACTATTTTCGTGCATGTTATGAATTTCTTTTAAGAAACTTTTAAATGAATAACAAAAAGGAAGCCTATGTATTTATACATAATACATTATTATGAAATATTATGAATTTTCCGATACCTTTGACAAATATTATAAAATTTGTCAAATGTAGCTAAAAATTTCTATTCCCAGACGTGAAGTAAATAAGAAGGGTATATAAGACAGGACAATTTCGGAGTAAAGCAGTTAGTTCAAAACAGAGCTTCAGTATGAATACAGTAAGTATGCATATTGCTACTTTATAATGTAGGAAATTGGTATTAATTTAAGTTTTCAGCATACTTTTTTTATGTTTGATTTCAATTTACTTTAAAGCCATAGACCACATAAAACAGCATGTGCTTTTTTTAAACAAGAAATAGGATCTTCAAAACAAATGACAATTTTTGCCAGAATGTTAATGTAGCCCCACAAAATAGCGTGAAAATACTGTAAAATATGCAATTTGACGTCAGAAACATGCAAAAATGAGTAAAAAATGTTTGTGCGGGTTGCATAAATAAAAATTTTCTGATCACTGCTACGGAGCTTAAGTTGGGTTTTGAGACAAACTAAAGTTATTTATGCAAGTCCCATCAAGTGTTTTGTGATATAAATGTTTTTTCTGGTCTATTCCTTTAATAATAATAAAAAAAAAACTTTACTTTCAACTTTTAACTTGTATTTATATCTGAAGCCTATTTTTTTGTACATTTAAAATCTATTAAATTTTTGTAAAACTGTATGGTCTTTGAAATTAACGTAAGTACTTCTTTGAATTTTCAGTATCACTTCTTTGCACTATTTCTTGTAATTGCGGTATGCAATGCCGATGAGACATTTGAACTTGTCTCTAAAATTAAGGATAGCACTCTTATTCGTCCCATGTTCACTCGTTTTCTACAAGCAAAACCAGTATTTGTAACAAAGGGAGAAGAATTTAAAATCATTCCTGAATTCAAGAGAACTTTTATACCAGATTTTGCAGATTTTGCTGGATTTAAGTTAGTAAATGAAAACGAGAGATATGAATGGGTGTCGGAATTAGGAAATAAAGCTGTCGATCCATTGATGTACCCTGCAAAGAAAATGTTTACATATGAAGCTCCTGTCACTTACGCCCCACCCAGAATGCTACCAACTCCACCCAAACCAGCTTACGGTGAACCCCCACTTGTCAAACCAATCTTTGATTACAGGTATGAAATATAATTTATTACTACCTTAAATTTTAGTGAGCATCAATTTTTAAATATCTATAAAATTTTATAACGAAAAAGTACTTAAATTTTATTACACTTCCGTGCAAATATTTTATAGAATAAATTAATGATAATATTGATAAGTATATGACGTAAATATTGAAAAATTTCATTACAAAATATGTTTATTCAATGTTGAAATTTCTTAATAAGTAATCATTATTTATGTTTAATTTTTTTTGTAACATTATAAAGCACGTTCTTTTTACGACTAACAAATTAAAAAGAAAAGTCATATAGTTTCTACTTTGTTTCTCTATTACATCGTCTGGCCTGGTAGATAACAATAACAAAATAAAGCACCAAAGCTCAAAATATATATCTTTATATTCTATTGTTTTTAGGAAATACAACTTCATGGAAATTTAAACAATACCAATCTTGTAATATAAGCTATTTTTTCATAAGGCATGGATTGAAGAGTTTAATAGCAGAAACTGTATATTGCAACATTAAAAATATAATGTTCCAAAAAAAAGTGTTGTTTATAAACTACTTCTTTAAGATTTAAGAACTTCAGTAATAAATTGTCATTTTTTTTTCTCTTAGCATGGTTCGAGATCTTATGATGAGTGCTGAAAACTTCAGGAAAACAGGAATTCTTAAACCTGGTTCTTATGAATATATGAGTGCTGATGGTGTCCCAGTCTCTATTAAATTGTTTGAAAATTAAATCACGATGATCTTGCATAATATCTTTTCTGATTTTGGCAAAATAAAAATAAAAAATAAAGAAAATTTATAAATATTTTACACTTTACTTTAACTTAATCGTTGTTATGGCATGTATATTACTATTGTACATAAAATAAAATAATTTTAATCCTCAAATTCATATTTTATTTATTATAGAATACAAAAATATAAATCATATTGAGATTTGAACTTACAGATTAAATATTACAACTTCTTCTTCATTTTTTTTTTATATAAATTTTATTTATAACAAATAATTTACATTTCATTTTTCAGTTTTTTTTTTTTTTTTTTTTTTATGATGACGTTATAATTATTTATATGCTTACTACTTCTGTTTATTTATTGAAATTTATTACAAAAAATATGTCTATCATAATTATATACTACAGATATACAGAGAAAAATGGTTTTGAATAAAAACAAATCAGCTTAATTTTTTCTTGGATGTATTCCATAAACAACATTTAAATTTACTTTTTTTTTTCTTCACAATTCTAATTTTAATATAAATTCATTTTTGTTTGAATAAACGTAAAAAAAATAATTATAATTGATTGGCATAGTGAAAAAAGAAGTGCAAAATTGAAGATTAGTTTCAAAATAACGAAATATTTTGTATTATTAAAACTAATGATATTTTTAAATAATATTTTCTTTCTTCTTGCTTTCTTAGAATCAAAATAATAAGGAAAAAAAAATCAAATACAACATAAAAGTAATTGTACTTTTAACGTAAAATTGAATTTTTCACTTACATTACAGTTATTATCATAAAATACGAGTTATTAATTGATTTGAAATTACCAATTATATATATATATATATATATATATATATATATATATATATATATATATATATATATATATATAATATTTTTCATAGATGAGAAGTAAGGTTATAATTATTCAATTAAGGTAATAATATAATATTATATATCTTATAATTACAAAGTTTACTAAATGCAATTTTTTTTAAATCTATACTAATATACCATAGAAAAAATCTTAGAATAAAAGAGAAAGCAAAAAATATATTGATCGTTAAGGTTGACAAGCTGTCGATAATTATTATGATTACTTATATAAATCGATATAAAATTTATAATGATGGTTAGGTTATCTGTATTGTTTGTAAGTAAAAGAATTTTAAAAAATACTACAAGACTATTATATATATATATATATATATATATATATATATATATATATATATATATATATATATATATATATATATAACAGCATGTGTAAAAGGTATGAAGGAAGGCATTCAGTACAAGTCACGATATGAGAAATTAGTATTACCCCTAATAAAACAAGAAAGTCTTATTTTTTTTTATTATTATTATTTTTTTATCTTCGTCTCGTCACATTAATATAATCATCATTATCTTGCAAAATAATGCAAGGACGAGTTAGGGAGAGGCAAATATTATGCATTTTTTTATACATAAAATGCAGTAAAAGTGCATAAAATAATAAATTGCAGGAATTTATAATATCGTTACATCTCTAATAACCGTAAAAATATAACATGACAGAATCGTAATTTATTTTTTTAATTTAATGAGTCTTTATTACGTAAAAACAATTTACACTAAGGTGTTGATGAAATATTAATTAAACATAGAAATTTCTTAGAAAAAAATTATTATAATATTTTATAAAGTGATTTATTTTTTTAATGGACAAATAAAAGTCTGATAGTATTATGATTTACTTTATACAGTTTTATAGCATTTTTTTTTTATTAGTAATCATTTTATTATTATATATAGTTTGTTATTATAACACATGAATTTTATAAAGACAGTAATGTTTATCAAATAATAAATTATCGATCAATTTCATTCTTATTAATAGTGAATCATAAGTTAAAAATAAAATCAAAGGTGAAATTTTTAATGTATATAAACATTATTAATAAAAAATTTAGTAATAAAAATAAGGCCTACAATAAAATTTATGCAAACAATAAAATGTTAATTTTGCAATGATTTTTATTTTGTTTTTACGATGTGTTAAGGTATTTAGAGCTACCCAAAAATGGTCTTGATTCATACTATAAAATTTTTAATAACAAATTCTAAAAAAAAAAAAAAAAAAAAAAGGCAAATTAATTTCCAATGCTTTTCCTTTTTTGTGTACTTAAAATTTTTGAAGACAATATAATTTCAAAATAATTATTTTATTTTGGTAATTTTAGGGCTACAATAAATACCATATCTTTTACTAAGCTACCTTTTTCAACTAAATTTATTATTTAATAAATTTAAAATCAAACCTATTCTTGCCAACTATTAATGATTACTTAAAAAAAAAAACTAAAATTAATTTTCAATTTTCATAATATTTAATAAACATTATGTGTTAAAAATTATTATATGTCTTTCAATAATATATTTTTATTATACCAATTATTAAAATACAATAAATTGTAATAAAATAAAACTTTCTATATGTATACAATTTACAAATACATATTATACATATATGTATATATATATATATAGTCCTTTTTGCACATCCAAATAAGACTATCCTTTCTTAATATGTTATTATAATTGTATTTTGTGATAACGGATGCTTTAACTTGACCCATTTTTATATTTAAAAAAAAATAAACCAATAAATACTAAGATAATATTATAAAATTGTATTGAGTGTGTTTATGTGTGTCTGTTTGAGTTGTATGAGTGAGGGTCGTGACGTATTTAGTGAAATTAAAACAAGATCAGAAATAATGCTTCTCATCTAATCCCTCCCTCAGTTGTATAGCTTAGGGTATAAATATTGCAGTGTTCAACGTAGATAGCATCAGTCATCTCCACTCAGTCTTCCAGTAAACAACAAACCACCATTATAACAACAATGAAATCAGTAAGTGTTAAATACTATATTTGCATAAAATATATTTACATATAAATTGCGTATTACATTAAAAGAAAAAAAAATTCTTTGACATATTTTATATTAAAAAAAAAAAGAATCTAATATGTCATTTTTTTCTAAATGATAACTATTTTCATTATAATAATTAATTTTACATTATTTATAATTAATTTGTAGTTGACAATTATCTTGTCATTTATATAATTGCATGAAATTAAATCTTGTAAAATTAAGTGTTAATTGGTTACCATGAAGGGAAACTTATTTTCTTGTATTCATCTAAACGTGTCGGATAAAAGTAAACGAGTAGAATAATTTATAGTTGTATTTATTGTAAATGAGTGCACTTTATCATTTCTTCTTTTTAATAGAATTGAAAGTTCAATCTTTTCTATTTTATTGCAATGATTATTATAGTGTTTTTGACAAGTTTGGATTAATAATAATAATCATCATAAAGTTCTATATTTAATACCAGATGTCTCACAAATAAATGTGCATTTTATTATTGCTAATATATTATATATTTATGGAAATTTCAAATTGATAATTACGAATCTAACATGCAGTGAACTGTGGGGAACTTCTTATCACTATTTACAATAAATATACCCTTTCTTGTGTAAAAATGAAATTCATAGAGTGTGCGATGCAAAACACGTCGAAGAAAAAGTTAGATGAGCCACTAAATTTGTGTGGTAATGTCAGATTGTAGTTGCCGTGTTCGCTCTGAGCTGCTGCTCCTTGGCCCAACGTGCTCCTCTCGTCAACAATGGACAAGTACCAATCCTCGAGAAGAACTTCGATCTTAACTTGGATGGATCTTACCGTTTCAAGTAAGTAATAGTAATTACGTAATATCATTACATTTATTATTACACATGAATATTTATACCAGAGCAATTGAATTATTATTGTGTAATATTTTATTGGTTTTATAATTACAAAATGTAATTTTTCTTTATATGAATGGTATAATGATTATATGTACATAGTACATGGATAATTAGGTTAATAATATGGCAAGCCTCAGAAATGAGAAAAATAAAGTAAAATGAGAGAGTGTTTAAACATCTCTCTCTCTCTCTCTGTTTAGTTTTCCCTGCTAAGCACTAATCATCTCCCTCTCTTACATTCACAGCTACGCCACCGCTGACGGTAGCACACGCGAAGAAACCTCAGTAGTTAAGAACGCTGGTACCGACATCGAATCTCACGCTGTGACTGGTTCTTACTCTTACATCTCCCCTGAAGGTACTCCTGTCACTGTCAATTATGTTGCTGATGAAGATGGATACCGTGCTACAGGAAATGTGATCAACAACGGAGTAGGACGTGTCAATGATATTGCTCTTGAACGTCAACGTCAAGCTGCTCTCCTTGGTTATCCTGCAGGTCTTGCCGCTTCACGTCTGGGATATTATGCTCCTCAGTCTGTTACTGAAGCCGCTAAGTTAGCAGAAGCTGCACATCTGGCTCAGGCTGCTCGTCTTGGTGGATATTTGAACCCCGAAGCTGCCAAGCTTGCCGAAGCTGCACGTCTGGCTCAGGCTGCTCGTCTTGGTGGATATTTGAACCCCGAAGCTGCCAAGCTTGCCGAAGCTGCACGTCTGGCTCAAGCAGCACGTCTTGGTGGATATTTGACTCCTGAAGCCGCTAGAATTGCTGAGGCTGCACGTCTCGCTCAAGTTGCTAAGCTCAGCGAGTCTGCTCGTCTTGCCGAGGCTGCAAGAGTTGCAGAGGCCGCTAGATTAGCTGAAGCTGCTCGCTTGGGTGTTGCTCCTGCTCTTCTTCCAGCTACCTACAAATCAACCTACGGCAATTATCTTGCTAACTACCCTGGATCTATTCCTTATGGAAGATTCTATGCTCCAGGTGCTGCCCCTTACTACAATCCCCGTGGTTACTAAATTGTATACAACAATATAACAATAATATGCAAATATTTTCTTAATGACGCTGTGCCATAATAATGCTTATATTCTTGTTAATAGCTTTTGATTCTTTTTATACTTTAAACACTTTTATGTAAGATCATTAAATTTTATACTTTTATTATCTTTATATTACATTCTAATTCTCTATATTATACTTAAATAAATATTAATAATAGCATCTAAATATTGATTGTTTTATTGCCTTTATTATGTAGCTCCTTGGTGATTATGTACCCCGCAATTCTTATATGCGCAACGAGTTGCATATCCTGCCCCTGAGATGGAGAAAGTTTTCTCTCTCTCTTTTCATATTTGACAAGTTGAGATAAATGGAAGAGATTAAAACTTAAAACATGTGCCAGTGTTTTGAATTAAATTTATTTTTAGAGATCAGTTATTAACCTTTGATTAGGTAACAGATGAACACCGGAAGTTCAAGGCTTTTCAATGTCAACATTATATAACAATAATTATTTTAAAATTCTTTCTTTATAGATAAGCTTCATTAATTTTTACGTAAGAGTAACTGATAGTATAAATGGATTATTAGTAATAATTTCAAATTTAAATGACATAATAAAGGACTCTCTTTTATTTTAACGAATACTTTGATATTTCAAATGTTTACATTTTTTTTTTTTTTGTCAATTCATAATGGAAAAACTATATTAAAATTATCCAAAGTTTTTTAATTACGTAGATAAATGTAAGAAAAATATAGCTTATGATTCTTATTAAATTACAATTACATACTTAAAGAATTGAATAAAAATAAATATGCCAGCTAATAAGTAACTAAATTAATATGCATAATATATAAATAAATATAATATTACATAATAGGCAAACGATTCCATCAGGGGTATAAACCATATCACTAAGGACAGTATTAAAAGCAAATGCCACAAAATTCCTACTATAATCTGAAATAAATATAAATAACTAATTACTACCTTAATTGATATTAACTTATTTTACTGACTAAATGTTGGTAATTTTGTTAAGAGAAAATGAGTAATTGTTCTGTTATTTTGTCGAGATACTAGTTTAGAAATAGTATAAGTAAATAATAAACTAAATATGTTGATATAGCATAAAAAGAAAAAGCATCTCCTATTATAATGCTATATAATTACTGTCAAAAGCAATAATGTTTGTAAATCTGGTAAATTAAAAATGTATATTCTGGTCAGGCTCATATAATACATGTATAATAGACATATAGACATATTATAGACATATAAAAGACATGCTCATGTATAATAGACATATTATATGGTATATACTATAATGTGAACCGACCGATAAGGCTTTGCCTTGGTTGAATTTTATAATATATTGTGTTAAAAAAATAATAAAAAAAAAAAAAAAAAAACGGTTGAAAAAGCTATACGTATGCGCCTTAAATAAAGTTATTCTATTATTATTATTATTAAATCACATTTTAAATATAAAAAAAAAAAAAAAAGAAAAAAAAAAGTGGGAGTAATTTATAAGAAAACGAAATATTACAAAAGTAGAAGACACAATCAATAATGTGCTAAATAAAAAGTGACCGCAATTTCTATGTAATCTCAGTAGCCTCACTACACTAGATCATATCTTGCATCTTTATTTTTATGAGCACTTGCTTTATGTTTCTAAAAAAAAAAATTTAGTTATGACGATTTTTAGATTGATAATAATACAAAATTATGTATACATAAGACAAAACTTAGGAAGTAATAAATTATAGTATTAAGTGCCCTAGGCGAAAGTAATTTTTTTTAGTAGAAAGATTTGCGTTTAATTTATCTAAAATATATTTGTAATTACCTTTTTTTTACACTCGGCAGGTAAACTATTGTGTTCTTTAAGGTGTACAAATGAGATCAAAAAAGTGAAACTTTTAGTACTTATATAAAGAAAAAAAAGATAGGCTTAATTTTGATAAGTAGTTAAGATTAATATACTAAAAATAAAAAATATTTCGATAAATTTTATATTAAAAAATTGCATGAGCTGAACGTAATCTATAGTAAATGAAAGTGAATTGTAACAAAAAAAGGAAGTGAATTAAATAGAATTATATTAATATTTATCTTTTATAATTCATATATGTCTGTATTATTTTGCAACATTTTTTTATGAATTATTATTATTTGAGGAGGTGTGTTTAATTATTTCCTTTTTATACAATTTAAACACTGATAATAAAATTACCATTCACATCTATATACATTATTTTATTGTTTAAAAATTATTAGATAATACATATTTTATTTATATAATGCTAAATTCTGACCATTTAATTTTTTTTTTTTTTTAAATTTCAAGGATAAAAATAGATTTCAAGTGTGTGAGAATTTTTATTAAAGAATAATAATTCATTCACTTTTAAACTTTCAACACTTGACGACACAATTTGTCACACAAAAAAAAAGAAAGGTATAAAATAAAACTCATTATTAGTACCTTGAAATATGAAATAACATGACTGATGTACCTTTTTCCCTTATTAAAATAAGATACATTTTTTTTCTTTGGCAAGGTAACAATTTTTTAAAACTGTGACTATAATTTGTCATGATACTATACTTAAAAACAAAAATGTATTGTATAGTTTCTATTAAGTTACATGCTATTTTAAAAAAGTACAGATTTTTTTTTTATTGACTATATAACCTAACTATTGGGAGTTAACATGTAGTGTGTTAGTTAGGGTTGCACCCACAATTATATTGTTTTCTATAATATTAAAAACCTACGTGCTTTCTCCTGGGTCAAATATAATGCCCTTAAACAAAACCGGGTATAAAGAGAACAACTTTTAAACGTATTGATGCATCACGTATATAAATATATTAAATTATACCTGACTCAATAATCATAATAATAGCTATATCAACTACTGATACTGCTACTGTATAGTTATTTATATAATAGAAAAATAGAAAAACAATTTATAATATTGTATTAAATAAATAACAACTTTTGATTAATATAAAAATTTATCATGATTGAACATGATTTTAATTTTCATAAGTTGATAATTTTAAAAAGTTTTGAAATAATGCCAATAATAACTATGTGTATATAAAAGGTGAAAACAAAAAAATAATAATATTATATATTTATGAAACAAAAGTAATACATGGGTGTATTTTATGATATATAGATTATATTGTTTTCATAAAATATAAATATTTTTTTTGGAATAATATTAATTTTAAATAAGCATAACAATATATTTATAGAACTTTCTTCAATATCGCAATCAAAAAGAGTATATTGTATTAGGTAAGCGTAATATAATCGTATATATCAAAATGTGTTGTGCCTAGAAAACTGTTACTATTATACAGTATTACTTCATATCTGATAAATTTTTGTTATGCTAGAGCAGAAATAGATTAGGAAGTGCAAAAATTAATAGATAAAAATAATATAGACTATATCGTAAAATAATCTATATATATATATATATATTTTTCTTTAATTTCGCTTTACAATTTCTACATTTTTTTTATAATAATTTGATACGTTTGAAAAGACACAATTCACGTATAAACGGTGACTTCGTTTTTCATCGTATATGGCATAATGTTCGGGTAAATTGTAGGAAGTGAATACACAGAATTATGAATAAAATAAAATATTTTTTAAATATAAAATTAATGGTTTATTTACTTAAGCAGAAAATATATTACATACTTACTACATTTTGATGCTGAAAGTTAAAACTTATTCTGCACGTTTACGTTTTGGACCACCTGCTGATTAAAATATTACGTTGCACGCTTTCTTACACTTAACAAGAAAAAAAAATACATCTTTTGAGTCTAGTATTTATTAGTTTATAATATACTTAAGTAATCCATCGAAAATAAACGTCCTATTGTTTCCCTTTTTTGCTCTTGTTATCATTAAAGTTACCACCCACAACGGAAATCCACTTAGTCATTTCAAACAGTTAATATAATGAGGCTTTTAGTATAATAATAATTGCATAAGTATTATATATAGAACTTCTTTTTTTTTATATTACGTTACACATAATGCAGGTGTCCATGCGTAAAATATATAACTATTTGTATAAATGATGCTTGATGGATATCCATATAGTGAATAGAATTTTTCAAATATATTTGCATGTGCTTTTTTGATCGTTTAATTAACACTTCCGTTAAATTGCACTGACCAAAGAATAAATATATTCAAAGTTGCAAAAAATAAACCTATGAAATGTCACAATATATCGCGTCCTTGACACATGTAATAATATTAATTAGAGGGCAACACATTGGTCACTACGTTTATTTGTTTTTTATACTATTGTTTTATTATGATAATTATTTTAGTAGCCTATTTTTATTATTATTATTATTTTTATCTATGATAGAGTTTACATTGCTACACATGAGAAGTTATCAACAATAGAATGTTTATACATGTATGTATTTAATATTATATATAATAAAAAAAACAATTCAAGACATTGAGCTCCTTTTTTCAATTTTAAATTCGTAATGTCCACATATAGATGATCCTGTCTTTCAACATTACCTTGAAATATATAAATTTATTATTTAATTGTATTGCAATGTGAAAGAAAAAAAAACTTGTTTAGATTGCGTATAACCACGAAACAATTTTTTTTTAATATATTATATTATTTTAATTTAATTATATAAATTCAACTTTCAATTAAGATTAGCCCTTTTGAAAAATTATTTTTATATAAAAAATATAATTAAAAAAAGAATGCTACAATTAATTGAGGTTTTTTTAAGTGAATGTTAAAATTAAGGTCAATTTTAAATTAAAAAAAAAGTTTTTTAAAATTAAGTCTACATTACTTGAAATATATATTTAAAAATCTCGTTTATATACACCGTTATTTAAGTATTTTCGTAACAGATTGATTACGATAAATATCGAAAAATTGTATTTAAATATCGATAAATGGTTCTTATAGTGCAAATATTACTTATTGAAAAAGTCATGGTTTAATATAGGGAGTATGCCCTAATTTCATCAAACAATAACATTTTGATGCAATACTTTTAAATGGTATATTAAGACACATCTTACGAAAGTGATGAATTTATTTTAATTAAGTCCTTGATATTAATTAAAATTTATCCTATGTACGTTAATACTAATTTTGGTTATAAGTATAAAGTTTTAAATAAATAAATTAAAATGTTTAGTTACTTTGATCTTCCTACAACTAATAATTAATTTCTTATAATACTTTTGATTCAATCTTCTGAAGAAATATTACTATTTTAATATTATATTTACACACAACATATTCATAATAATAATAATAAAAAAAAAAGAAATTTACTTAGGTGTATATAATTTATTATTTACTGTAACCTTTTATGTTATGAATATATAAAATAAAAATGCAATATATACATATAAAATTATATTAAAGCTTTTGCAAAAGATCTTTGAGTTGAATAATAAAAAAATAAAAATAAATATCTACCAGTATAATATAACTAGTATTTATATTATACACATATATAATGAATATATCTCAATATAATAGTAAAGTATGAAATAATAATGCAGTTTATACATTAGATGCAATGTATCGAGAGTTAGTAATAAAGATATATAATTTTATTAAGAATTTTCTACTAGATATGCATAGCAAATAATTATACCATAAAAGTTTTTTTTTCCTGACATAATTATATTATGAAATGCTTCGTATCAAATAAAGCAATTTATAATTTAAAAAAAAAAATAACACTATATAATAAAAATGCATTATGTTCACGCAATTCGCACGCATAAAATATTATGTAATAATGATGAACTACTTAAAATGTCCTAAGAAAGATTTATAATAGTGTGAAAGATTATAGTTTATTATGAATTTATCGAAATATCTTATGACAATCAATACAAAATAAATTACCTTTAACCTATTCTTATATCATGAATGTTCTTATTTTTGGTTGAAATATAATGTTAAATATATATATGTCATAAAAATGGTTTACTCCCATTGAATAATAAATTGAGTTCCCACTTTTATTTAAATTATTAGTAATCATTACTTTTTAAGTGAAACATAAATATGAATATTATATATCAGAAAGTATTAATTAATAGTTTTTAATTATAACAATTCATTAATCATAGTTACACTCCCATAATAAATGATAATAATTTATTCATTCATTTATATATATATATATATATATATATATATATATATATATATATATATATATACGTATCATCGTATATTAATAATTTTTCTCTATCCCTACATTATGTAATAAATAACTATCTATAATGTTCTATTTTTTATTACAATCGATTCTTGTTAAATACATATAATACAATAAAACACTATATAGCTATTAGCACTATAGATTTGATATTAATAGTATTGTTAAAACATATTATTAAATATAATGTATAGCTTTTAGTGTTCCGATTGAATAAAAAATATTAACCTAGTTTGCAAAACGAAAAAAAATAATAATAGTAAGAAGAAAAAAAAATACACAAATTTTATGTTGAAAACATTACCGTCAAGCTATTTTTATTATTATTATGATATATAATAATAATGACAAAAATACTACAGAAAAATAAAAATTATTTAATTTTATTTCCAAGGCTAGAATAATTGAGATAAGAAAACGTTTCTCTATTTTCTTAGAATGCATGAAATTATTTTTATTATTATTGTTTTCCTCAGTCTGATTTTTTTTCCTTTCTCCTTGTGCATATTTTTATACGTTTTAGTATATAGAAAAAAAAAAAAGGAGCAAATTTGGGTGTAACTAAAATTGATGGGCGGTCTTGATCGGGTGGATGCGACTTATAAAATATTCCTATTAAGAAAATGACCTTCTAAATGATGTAATAAGAATATACTCATGAGATTGTATATTATATATATATTTTTATTAATAATAATAAAAAATAATCAAAAATTGAATAAAAAGATTTTTTTATTATTATTCTAGATCTGTTATTAACAGCACTTAAAAATAGGTAAACGCCTTTATCTCTTGTTCATCATCAACATCAATGTCTCAATCATAATGTTTGTATAGTTTTTTTTTCTTCAATAATGATGTTCAGAATCCTTGATTTTTTTTTTTCTATTTTGGTATGCATGTAAATATGAATAATCTTCTTTATTTTTATCTTAAAATTTAAGATATGTTGTATATTAATGAGTATCAAAAGTTAGAAATCTAATGTATAAATATATATATTTTAATTCTAATACATTTATATAATTAACATATTCTATAGGTTCGTAAAAAGTTACGCAGTATATAGAGAAATATGTCTGGTTTTTAGTTCATTTCTCATACTTTTTATACTGCTGTGTAATGTTGCGGTCTAGATTTGATATTATAAAACGTGAGCTAACTTTAAACTTTTGCGGAGAGTAAAAATTTATAATTAATATGTTCTTTGACAAAAAAAAAATGCAATTTAGGTTGATATTGTAAATTTAATTATAATCAAATACTAGATTTTTAAGCTGAAAATAGATTGAATTTTAAAACAGACAATTGGGCAAAAAAAAAGTTGTGGTTTTGATATATAAATGTTGAATATATGGTTGAATTTAAAATTAGAAAAGAGTACAATACCTGAATATAATTTAATAACTTAATTTACAAAACCACAAATAAGATACACTTAAATGTAACTGAAAACAAATCTTGTATAGAAATGTTAAGATTACGTTATATATGTATGCTATATGCAAAATAATAATAATAATATTACATAAAATAAGAATCTGAAATGAAATTCTTTTAATGATTTTTTCTCACGTTACTTTATGCAAGAAAAAGGATATGGATATAAAATATAATGATATAATCTTATACTCATCACTTAACTGCATAGGGGGCAAGTTGGTGCAATCAAAGGGTATTGGAAGATAGAGAGGGAGGGGGGGAATAATATTGGGTGTATTCCCGGTGTAAATGCCCCACCCGCCCCACCAATGCAACGTGAATGTTTCATATCCACGGCCGTGCGTCATGGAGAATAAACGTCGTGTATAGTAGTAGTTATGTGCACCCACCACCCTTTCTCCCCCTTTACTCTCACTCTTTTTTTTTTTTTTTTTTTTTTTTTAATGTAACAACGAAATATGGATCTTGAGACAGTATATAAAGCATCGACTTCCAGACAACAGACATCAAACACATCACAACTTCTCAACATGCAGTTTGTAAGTGTTTTCTATCAATTCTATTACATTTTTTTTTATCAGTGTTTCAATTAATGGATTTTAATAGTTCTTCAACTGAAACCGACAATGGATATATATTTTTATAAATTTTTATAATTTTCGAATTTCTTTTTTCTAAAGGACGCCGAATTACGGAAATTATTTTACAATTTTGAAATTTAATTTACTTTTGATTTCATTGAATATAACGATTTACGGAAACATATTTTGGTTACCATCATCATTACTAATTGAGATCATCTAATTCGACCTGATCATCTAATCAACATTTTTACTACTACTGTGCGAAATATTGAAGTTTCTATTTTTAAAATCAGTTTTTTTTCCTATTTTTATACATTTTTTAAATGTTTATTTATTTATTTCGATTTTTTTAACTTACCGTTTGAGTTGATAAAAGATTAAAACTGTAACGCAGAATAATATCAAAATAATTTTTCCACACAATATAGTTATTTCCGTTTCTCCGTGCTTATAGATTTTTACATTGCGTTTTATTTAATATTATAAATTTAAAAATTGTTTAATTATTTCGTGCAACCACTCCGTTACCGTGACATATAAATTTAATTGGATGTCACTAATTTGTAACCTTTACCTACACATTTAAATTTTTACTTCAAATGTCATTTATTCAAAAAACAATGGTATGATCTAAAAATAATTTATAATTTAAAAATAATATACTTCTCGCTATTATATAATGGGTTAAAAGAATCACGATCTTTGTTAACGTTGCGCAAAATTTGATGATGCACGACTTACAATAAGATTTATTACTTTTGTGGATGTTCTGATTGGGATTTTTGTGTCTGGTAGGCTTTATTCGTCTCTTGCGCGTGCGTGCTTGCTCTGGGCTGCTCAGCTGCCCCTCAGTTCGGAGGACAGTACCGATCTCCCGAGGCAAATGCACAGATCCTCAGCTACGTTAATGATCATGGCTACAACGGAAACTACAGATACAGGTAACTTGAAATTAATGATTAAATTGCAAATCGTACCAAGTGAAAGAATTTTATTATTGCAAAATTTTTGAATTCTACCATATCAATTTATGACTTTCGAAATTAGTTGTTTCTTTGCTGTAAATTTAAAAATCACTTTTGATCATTAAATTTGCAACAATGACAAATACAAACTCAAAAGTTGTATATATTTAATTAATACTATGTTAAGGTACCATAAATAAATGTTTAATGTACGCACGTGATTGTAATAATATATTTTAGGCATTTTAGCATTCAAAAACGAGCACCAAATATGAAATATTATTTTTATGAGAAAAATATGTATAGCATTTGATTGGTAAAATATTTTATTACAATGCTGTGTACTGTAAATGTAACAAAAAAGTTAAAAAAAAAAAAAGGGCTAAAATTTGAATTGCATGTTATATTTTGACACGTGTCATACTTTTTTTTTTTATACATATTGTACAATGTAAAATTCGCACGAATGTAGAAAAATTTGCAAAATACCAAAAAACTGTGACACAGTTACCATAAATGTCACATTAAAAAAAAAAACATTTTATTTTCTCACTCTCAAGTAAGTGCACTTTTCTACATTTTATTTTAATTGCATCTTAGATTACAAAATTCAACATAGAGTAAGCTCATGTGAGTAATTATAAAATTACAAGAATTTATTTTCAGTTTAAATCTTAATTTTAACATCTTTGCCTAATTTAACCACTTTATTACTTTAATAATATAATATTCAACTATTAACTTAAAAATAAGAGATTATTTCAGCAAGGTAGTGTCATATAATGCCATAATAAAAGTTAAATTATTTTATTGCGTTGTATTAATGGGAAATTATTTATAAAAATCATAAAATTGCAACACGTCTCATGGCAAATAAAAATTATTTAATTTGCCATTTAGTTAATGTGTTTTTTTTCGCAATATAAAAACTGGATGTAAATTTATTTCAACTTACTCGTTTTTCTCAAAACAATTTTTTTTAACTGTAAGACTTTAATTCATCTATATTAATGCAATTTAGTACTTTAAGTGAAATACATAGAGTTGTATTTATATTAACTTTTACATATTTTTCCTTTTTAGCTACGGAACTAGCAACGGCATCAATGCTCAAGAGAATGGATACTTGAAGAACCCTGGTACCAATGTAGAGGCCCAAGTTGCTCAAGGATCTTACTCTTACACCGGACCCGATGGCGTCGTTTACACCGTCAACTACATCGCTGATGAGAATGGTTTCCGTGCCGAGGGTGCTCATCTCCCAACCCCACCCCCAATCCCAGCTGCAATTGCCGCTTCTCTTCAACAAATCAAGGGAACTCAAGGATTCGGTGCTTCCAACCAATATAACCGTCGATACTAATTAATTATAGTAACCGTCAATATGCTTTCATGATATATTTTAAATAATTAATCAAATACCACTCAAAATTTTATGAAAAAGTATTTGATTACTAACGTTATTAACTCCATTAAGACCATATTATTGATTACGATCTATATATTTTTTTTTCCATATTAATGTGATATTTTATTTCAAAAATTTAAAAATTTAATTCTTACTTGTTTATATAAAACAAAGACTTAATTGGGTTAATGATTCAGTTAGACCAATTTTATGGTCAGTATTACCAGAGCCTTCGTAAGATTTCTTCTTTTAATTATAATAAATAGAGAAAATCAAATATATTTTTATAGTTATATGACAGGTATATGATGTTAAAAATTCATTGTTAATCACGAGACACATACATTTAATTATGTATAACATTATTATGTATATTTGTAGATGTATTGTTAGTATGCTGAATAAATAATTATTATAATTGCATTTATGAAAAATACATATTTTGTTTACTTTTAATAGTAAGTACCCACTTCCAGTTTAATTTGAATTATTTGATACCAGTAATTGTCTACATTTCTTTAAAAATTTACTCTTTTTGTGTTAAATATCAATATAGTATAATATAGTATTATAATACCAGAGTTTTATTGAAAAAATGTATGGATATCAAACATCTCATAGTGCTTAAACTATGGAAAGGATATGAAAATGTGCATATGAAGTAAACGAAACTCATATATGAATCAGCTACTCATTATTGTAATGAATAAACTCAAGTATATAAAAAAATAATAACAATAAAAAAAATCTTTCCACCTGCACTGTGTAATACAAATAAAATACATTCGTAAACATAATATTTTAGTCATTTTATGAATGAGTTACATTTGTTTTATTACACTTTTAAATTCTGTAATGTGATAAAATACACAACAATAGTTATTTAAACAATTAAAGAATAATGAGAAGTTTTAGTCTAGAAACTTTATGATGTATCGTAATTATAATTACGAGACAATACGTCACTTTGTTTATGTAATGACAATCACAGTTTATGACCTTAGCATGGGACCTTTTTTTATTATTATTATTTTTAATTTATCAAGTTTAAAAATAAAAGATAAACAAACAATGCCGTCAGTGAGAGTGTGCTTTGTCAGGGTCTTACAGTTTTTAATAATAACAGCTTCCGGTTTTTAATATAATTTATAGTAAAAAAAAATATACATATATATATTTTTTTAATTGATAACATTTAAAAAAAATATATCGCAATAACTACTGTATAAATTAAAATTAAATTAATAAAAAAATTATTAATATGTGTGTGTTTAATAACAATGAACATACTTTATTTTTAATTAACGTTCTAATTATGTTTTTACAACAATAGTTTTTTTTATTATTAAATGAATTACACTGGTTGTTATTTTTATATGGAAAAAAAATATTGAGAAAATATTATGTAAAATAAGTATGGGAATTATTTATGTAAAAAATTTGCATAAAATTTATTTCATAACTAAGATAATCAATCAGGACAACATAAAAAAATTATTTTAATGTATCATTAGTGGGAAAATTTATTCGCCGGTTCCTTCTAGCTAAGGGATTTTGTTTTCTTTTTGCAACGCTAAAATATCCACAGTATACACACGTGTGTGTATATATACACACTATCTGCTTTACGTTGAATGATTTCAATATTATACTATGAATGAATATTTTGATAACAAACATGATAATTCTGTTAAAAAAAATGTTACTTTCATTTAATGACGTATCATAAAAAGGTTTTTCTTTAACTCTTTGTTAAAGTGTTGTAATTGACGTGTTTTGAATACCCTCTATTTATTAAAGATTCTAAAAATATACTTTCTATATAACTATATCATTTTTTTTTAATTGGAATCAATTACCATACATTATGATCCACTTTTAATGGTCGTTACTAAAGTCTCAGTGCTATATTTATTTCATATAAATTTGTGATAATTTTAAAGTTGCATTGAAGAAATATTGAAATATACTTCAGTCATTCTAAATATAAACTCATATTTCTAATAATTTCTATTATCAGTGACAATTATGTTGCAGTTCATTCAAACCTCCGTATTACACGCATTGTTTATAATGACTATCAATCCCAATTTTCAGAGCAATTTGCAGTTCTACACAAGAAACACATTCATCCTTTCATAATAGTATCTCACTCTATATCTGTAAATAAAAACAATTAAATTTATTCGAAACAAAAGTCCTAAAATTAAAATGTCCTTCCTATTTCACAACAGTTTTGCAATAATACTATTATACAATATTGCAACATTATAATACTTTAATAAATTACATATTAGTGTATGATATAAATAAAGAAATCACTTTCTAGTTAGCATTTTCATTTGAAAATATGCGCAGCAGGAAGACATGTACTTGATAGCCATTTATAATTTTTTGAGAGTCAGACTTAAATACTACGAAAAATAACGTAAAAGTACACAGAGAAAAAAAAATTAGTGAGATTATTTAATACTTTATTTGAATAAAATGCCTGCAGACTACCGTGGTCAAAATTTATAACTAAACCCGTTTTTATAAATTTTATGAACTAGTGAACTTTTAACACATGTCTAATACTCTCTTACTTATAATGATAAAAAAGAAAGGTTAGTTATTGTGGGACATATGGCTATTTGTTGTAGTAAGTTGAATTATTATAGTAAAAGTATCAAAGATTTCCTAAGTTATTACGCTTCATTTCCCACGATACTTGAAAGAAAATAATATTATATTTATATTAAACAAGAAATAAACATACATATTGACAGTTCAATAACTAACAAGATAAATAAATTTATTATAGTTTCAAATTAGTGTCAAAATTAATTGTAATTGTTTAAAATAACATATTTATTATCATCTTGGTACAAAATTTTTAATAATTTATTATTAAGTATACGAAGTATGTACTTTCAAAGTATTAGATAGTACTCATGCGAAACATGGCGAAGATAAAACAAGTACTTTTTTTTTGTACTCTTTGAATATTAATTGAAGAATTGACGGTATAAATTATTACGCAATATATTATCAAGAATACAATAAAAATTATTGTAAAGAGGATGTTAAATATTTATACTTTGAAGTAATAAAAACCCACTGTGTATATATGGTGGGAGGTATAACTGTCGATATCACGTTTCAACGCTAATAACTCTTGAATCATAAAAAACTAATTTGTTAATAAAACAATTTAACGTGCCATTGAATTAACAACATCACTCGATACTGAAATCATAATAAACATATATCTTTTTCCGCTTCACAATTATAGTTTATAGAATAAATCATTAATATAATTGATCAACATCAATTATAATATTTAAAAGATTCTTGCAAGCTTTAAGCGTGTTGAAATCAGACTATAGATTAGAAGATCTTTATTTTGGAGGATCATAATAGAGTGTATGCGCATGACATCATACTGAATGCGCTTCGACGCCATACTGGAGCAATGAATAACGAATAACATTGCCCAGTATTAAACAAACGTAGTTTTTGGCTCTTTGGGAAAGCAGATAATTTTTTGTTATTATTATTTTTCTCGCATACTTGAAAACCTAATTCAACCTATTAACAGCATCAATGCTTTCAAAAATATAGCTAAGCATTATAAAAATTACAAAATGTGTCATTTTCCCATATACCAGTCCGTGTTATTTAGTGCTTACATATGGCGTCGACTTTCATATGAATTCAACCACCTTTGATATTTCAAACAGATAAATGTTAAAAATTATTATTTTTAGTTACATAATACAAGTAGTATTTAAAGCAACATGGAACCCAGCTGCAAGTGAACTATAGTGTGAGATATCAGGTTAAAGATTTTCGGTAATTGTATCTCCATGTTACTGGTGTACGTATACAAGCATAAATACGACATACGAAAACATTAATAAAAACTACATCAAAATATTTACATGAACACATTTTATTTATTATACTTCAACCCTAAAAATACGAGTGTATGTTTTTCTGTCCTCACGTGTTACATGATATTAAAATAGCAAGTGAGGTGTCGCCAACAATCGGAAAGGTTGACCTGCGTGCCCTGATATATCGTGTACGAACCAGATCGTGCAGCTTGTCATCAACATTAGTATAGACTAGAGTTTACATTATGCAGTTTTCTTGTAACAGCAAATCGCTAATGCGTGATCTACAATCATTAAAACAATTGGTTTTCAATTTCTCTGTAAATACATTATTATTATATTACCATCTTGTATAATATAAAAACGTTTCTTTATAATATTGTATTACATGCAAAAATATTATATTACTTTCTATATAGTCTTTATTTTTTTATATTTATTAAAATATATAATTTTCATCAGTTTTTGTAATGTGTCTATATATCAGAGAAAGTATTATTTTTTTCTATGATTTTTTTTTTCAAATTAATTTTTATTGTTTATGAAAATATATAAATTGTTTAAGACTTTTAAAATTAATTATTTATAATATATGCAAATAAATATTTCAAAAAAGTTTCTTATTAACTGTCTTCCAAAGTAATTTCTTTGAAAATATGAACGATACTTGTAATTTTATTTTTTTTCTTACGGTATGCCGCCACTCTCCCCTCCCCATTTTTCTTTAAAGTTAAACACATAAATCGTTAGTATGGATAGTTAGTCTAAAAATATACTACTTAATGGCTATATACTTATGCAAATTATTTCAATTCCCTGTTAACGTAATTTAATGTAACGAATTTTGTAATACGGGTGTTAAAAATGAATTTTGCAGGGTGAATGTTTAAAAAAAAAGTTTGTAGGGTATATAATAGGTATATTTTATGCAATGAATGATTATTAAAATGATATTTTATAAAAAGATTTGAACAGGAAAACGCCACTCTTGTTGAAAATGTCCTTATATGAGTATATAAATGGATAATATAATAATATACGGAAAGTTCAATGCATTGTGAATCATTTTTTAATCTCGCTGAAAAAAAAAAAAAAAAAAAAAAGAGTCTATTATACCTTGAAGGTGCAGCTGTATTAGATTGAGCCTTTTGCTTTTAGTTGAAAGTTTGAATATGAATCCCACACCGCAATTTATTCAAATTTTGTCATAAGGTATTACATAAAAGTAAGTACTAGCCATATATATAAAAAAAACAGTGTATTTATAAAGAATAGTACAATTAAACTTAAAAACTATGTTCAAGTCCTTCATTTTGCAATCAGGTCATTACATACATTTTTAGACATAAATAAAAATAAAAGTCCAATTTTTACCAAAGAAATGTTTTAAAAATCCTATAGCAAAATATTTTTTCAAAATTAGACAATGATGAGTTTACATTTACATATTACGAATACTATCAAGAAATTTCTCTTCTTTTTCTGCATACACAATATAAAATAATAACGAACTTTATTAACATAATTTTGAAATATACCATCTCAAAGGTACAAGATTTTTTATATACATCCTAAATAACTTACTAGATTTTGATTTGACATTTTTATATAATAATGTTTAAATATACGAACAAATTTTAATATTTTCTTTATTGCATAATAATTTTCATATGAAGAAAATAAATAATATTTTTCAAATATATTATACAGCTTCAGCAAATATTTATAATAAATAAAAAAAAGTTAGAAATGATTTAGTGGTATATATTTATATATAAATGTAAAAATAAAAATTTATAGTATAGTAATATGTATTCATATAAAATTATTCATAAAAAAACAGGAGCTTATATACTATAGTAATAAATTTTATTGCATTAAAAAATATCAAGAAAAATTGTAAAAAAAAATAAAAAATAAATGATGTTCCTATGGGACAAATGTACGTATTAAACTTGTTACATTCTGTTTTATGTGTTGTCATCTTCAGCCACCAGCAATAGCAAAATTTACGTGCCCTTAAGCTGGAAATTTATATCATATCAAACTTGAATAACCTTCCAATATATCTGATATTATTATAAAATACTTTAGTAAACTTGCTGATTTATTAGAAACATATTATCATAAAGATCGTAACCCTTCCTTAAAAAACTTTAAAGTTGTTTAATCGTATAGATTAATAATGAATGAATGTTTCCACTTTTTTTTTTATAAACCAGGATGCGTATAGAGTTTCTTTGAAAAATCCAACTTATTATATAAAATACTAAATAAAGAACACAAAACTAATTCATATCAGACATTATACAGAAAAAAAAATCATTCATGAGAATGCAATTCCTTTTTACGTAAACCTAACTATATTTTTTTGTCTGATACTTCAAGAATATTTAACGATTTTTTTTAAGTACGATTTAACCTATCACGTACTCTACGATGATTTTTTTAATGTAAATAACATTGCTTTCTTAAGTATTTGATTACTATTTAAATTTAAGTAATGACCATTAATTTCAACATTTTTCAACTAAATTATACTAATTATTTGATAATTATTTTAATTACTAAAAAATCAAATATCAATCAAGAATATAAAAATTTTAATGAACATAATTTTATCTAAAAACCAGATAAAGCTTTAATAGTAAAAATACTATGAATATACTAATAATAATAACACTGTCAAAATATTTTATATATAATTTTGAAATATTCAAGGCTAAATCATTTGACAGTTTATTATTTAAAAATAATTAATTTTCTATTTTTATTATTCATATTGAAATTTTAATAACATTTTCAATGACTGTACTGAAAAAGAGAAAGGGATTATTATTATTTTTTATGTTTTTTTAAAATTAAAAATATTAATATATTAAACAATTGATTTTTTTATTACATGTGATTCAAAATAATATAGCCACACACAATTCAATATGATCAATAAGTGGTTACTTCATAATATAGACTTCGTGCAATATTATCTTAAATTATGAATAGCCATCACTTTTATTTGTAATATTACTGCTATTTTTTATATTATACTTATCTTGTCATTTCTGATGTAAAAGTCACGATACGTCCTAGAAACACTACTTAAAAAAACTTAATGAAATTTAATTTTAGTCTGGAATTTGTCTAAAGATTTAATTAGTTAAGAAATATTAAAAATAGCAATTCATATTTTGCGACTTAATTTTATTAAAAGATATTGGGTGTAAATTTAGTAATCAATGTCAAAAAAATACAAATATTTGAAATCTTTTTATAGAAACACGTTTTGATACTATACGTTTTTGTTCATTAATATTATAACATAACATGTTAATAAATTTTATCGTATTATTATTATTTGTAGGTTTAGATATAAATCTATGTATCAACACTTTTTTTTTTGGAAAGTAATTAATTAAATTAACAAAACAAGTTTTTTTTTGTAATAGTTTTTTCTTCTTCTCTAGTTTAGTATTTTAGATTTTAAAAATTAATGGCTTATGTGTAATACTTATATATGACTTTTAAAAAGATCTGATTAATTAAAATTAACATAGCTGTAAATCATTCTTGTTATGAAAAAAATAAATTTTAAATATCACGTTATTATAAAAAAAAAAGTTATGAATTTTAGTTAATTTATACTTAACTTTTTTTATTATTATTTATTTAAATAATTTCAGTTTTGATGGAATTTGAAGCTACTCTTTTTTTAAGGTGTTCATTTCAAAACTATCGTAAAAGGTGTTATATTTTATAACAACCATTTATACGATAGTTTTGAAATGAAAACTTAAATCTAATAAATATATCAATGTAAAATAATAATAATAAAAATCGTGAACTTTCACCTATAGGCCTATTATTTTGTACATGTCATATATATGTTATGTAATTTTTAAATCAAAACTGCGTGGGTGCTATAATTATAAAGTAAGGTGAAATTCTTTTCCCTCACTTTTTGTATCTTTTGTAAATAAAAATAATCTTACTCTTTTGCTATTTTCATAAAAAGTAACAAAAATCGCACGTGTTAAGGCATAAATAAAAATCCTATAAAAATTAATTTAATGACCACAAAAATGTATTGCCAACAAACAAATAACACACCATAACAAGGCTATTATAGAGTCCTGGTCATAATATATAAAGTCTAGGCCATTATAAGTTTTTTTTTTTTTTTTTTTTTTTTTTGAAAGGCATAATAATTTGTATATCGGCTTCATGAGGACACATCAACGAAAGTTTGAAATATCAAACTAATGTCAATGTGAATGCTGTTATTCACCTGGTTTTGAGCAAAAAGTCACATCTGGACATAAAAAAGTATTGCCGCCTCTGAGTATTTATATTATGAATACGACCTTTAACTTCAGCTATCATAAAAAGTCTTATTCTTTATAAATTAGTTTTTCTTTTTTTTTCCATAAAAAAAAAAAAAGAAATATAAAAAATTTTGTAATCTAGTGAAAAATCAACTTTTAAATTAGAATAAATCTTTTTTAAGGTTTTATTTTACAATAGAGAAAAACCTAATAAAATATAATAAAAATGTAACTTTATACAGATTGCTAAAGTCTAAAAAATCTAAATATTTCTTCATATGTATATTTTTAAACAAAAACTGTAAGATTTAAGATATTTAAACAGCCAAAAAGTAGAAAATTTCTATAACAAATTTTAAGTTCTCCAAAATGTTATTGTTCATATTAAAATTTTTATTATAGTCACGATACTTTTTTTAATAACAAAATTGAGGATTTAAAAATTATTGATTACGTTAGAGCTGATTTTTATTACTCATAAATCATTCTTAAAATTCAATGAGATAAAAAAAAGTGTTGATAGATTGTTTCAATATCTCCAAGGTGGTTATTGCATGTTTGGAAAAGAAAAAAAAGAAAAAAAAGAAAAAAAAAAAGGAACGTATGTTTCGGGAAGTTATACTTCATGTATTTTTCACTAATTAAGGCCCACGTAATAGCTGAGAGTAGACATCGTTATATACAGCAAGCCTTACTTAATATTTAAGTTTAAGAGTGATTTATCTAACAACTATACGCACCTACACTTGTTGCGTGAAAAAAAATAACAACAATAATTTACAATGTATGAATAAAATATCAGTGGCAAATTAATTTTAATGAACTAAAAAATAATAATAATGAATGATACATTAATCAATATTAATTAAATATTATTACCTCAATCATATAAAATTTAATTCATATTATTATAAATTAAAAATTACATATTTGACATTTATTACGTTCATAGAATAGTTATATAATTGAAAATTTATTAAATATATTTACTCTTTTTTTCGAAATGTAATTAAAAATTTGCATACATTACATATCAAGTAGAAGGAAGAAAAAAACACAGATTTAACAGACAAGTTGGTATTTATAATACATGTAAGTGAAAACATGTTGCCAGAAGGCTTTAAGTAGTTTTGTCGTACAAGATTACGTCAACTTTAGTAATATATGTTAAATATTAAAATAAACAATAGGATGTAATACGTGGGAGGTATAATGCAGAAAAGTTTTGCATTCTTAACTTGCATATTATAATATCTGCATTTCCTGTCTATACTGTACAAGAAATATAAATTATTTACACTCTACTTAGAAATTAATTATGTTGATAACAACTTTTTTTAAGCCTTTTTGCAAAATATTTAATACTATGCTTAAAATTTTTGACTTAAAAAAGATTTATTGCTAGTTATTTTATTATAATTATGATTTACGTCATATAAGTTGGTGGTATGTGTGTTTTATACAGGAAGAAATAATGTGATTTACTTACTTGTTTGAAAGTTAGAGAGCCATTGCATGGACTTTATCAAAATTATTAAACTAATAAGAATTTAAGATTATTTTGTTTAGATTTTTAGTGTGATAATAATAACTAGTTCTATGTGATAAAATGGATGAAATGATTTTTTTTATATATAAAAAAAACATGCAAGTAAAATTGTTATGAGTTTCCATTTCATTGAATTTAAAACAGTGCTATCATATCATTAAATGTGAGAATATATAGGTGGCTGTTTGTTTCATACATTTTATAGCTTAAAAATACGAGAATATAGTTCTCTCGGGTACCATAAGTTTACCACAACTGTCTTCAAAAAACGTTCAATATTCATGTCCAATATTTAGGATCTTAAATAAGAACCAACAGTTATTTTTTGTATAGCATTAAAATCGTAGTACTATTTCAAAGTTACAAAAAAAATCGCCTCTTTTGATAAACATTCTAATTCTGACACCTACTTATGCTTGTTATCTTATACTGTACGCTTTTTTTTTTAGCTATAAGGAAGGACAGGGTATATTTTTTAGTAGATTCACTTCCAATGTCAAGACATCCTTGCAGAATGTTTTATTAAAGGTTATTAAAGCGAAAGAAGTAACGTCATATTATATATATCTTGTCTAATGAAATGACACATTAATAAAAATACAATAAATAACTTTTCTTCGTCGTTTTCTATTTTCTTCTCCCATAATTTTTAAAGGTCATTTAATAACACAATACATTAAACAGTACTTTTTTTTTTTTTTGTATAGATAAATAGTTCAATTAATAATTTTGGCTACATCATTAGAGAGCCATCAGAGTAAAATAATATTAACATTGCTAATTACAATACTAAGTAATCACATTTTGCGATCATCTATATAAAAATATTATAAGAACTCTTTCTGTGAGTAATAAACTCTATACTGTATAGGCGAAAGGTAATTGTGATTAAATAATTGGAAAATGAGAAAAACTTTGCAATTTTTTAATGCAAAAATGCCATTAAGTTATGAACGCTTTAGACATTGATGTAACCTTTTCATGTAATGGAGTTATTATGTTGAACATAACTTATAATACACACATGTTACATAATATTTTATAGATATAGGTGACCGTTATAATATACAAACAATCTGTATACTTTACAGTATCTATCCATATATGAGTCTTTATTTAGGTTATTAAAGTGTATAATTTTTATAGTTTTCATTAAGCATGATTATTTTTCCACTTAACAAAATTTAGAATATTATATGATTTTTTTTTTGACAGCAACATGAAATTTTAAGAAATAAAATTTTTTTAATGTATTTTAAATACTTTATGTATGTTGTAATAAATAAAGATGAAAAATACATTTATTAGTTAATTATTTGCTAATTTAAAATTCAAAAATTCTAATTTTTTAAATCATGCAGTTGAATAAAGACGCTATTGTTAAATAAATTTTTTTAAACTTTAATCTATTTTTAACTATTCTTTTATGTAATAATTTGATATGTGTCTGTCTAATTTTGAAATAGCTATATAAGTGTTAGAAAACATGCAGGTTTATATTAGAACATAAATTTTGATGTAAACTCACGCACAAAATAAGAATATTTTGTAGCACGACCTTTTTTAAAATCCACAAGGCAAAAATTAAAAGAAGAAAAATACGCGTGTGAAATTATACATGTTTTTAATTTCTTCTATTATGGTTAATTATGCGTATAATTATAATTACATAATATATATATTTTTGGCAATAATTTTAAATCTAAATTCCATTAGTTTTAACACCTTAAGTCATTGTTTTTAATTAAAGTATAATATCAATAAACTACAAACCTGCTAACCTTTTAAATATAGAAATGTATAAGAATATTGATATAGTATAAAGTCTATAATCAAGTGCTGTTAAATTAAATATTAGAAATAAATATGTAAAATTTTAGTAACTAAGAAAAAAATCCAATAGTCTTTATGTGTGGTAATGATATACTATCACTACTTCTCTTATGTATATACATATGTGTGTATTAAAAAAAGGGGGTTAAGAGTAATAATTTAATAGTATAAATAATATATTTCTATGAATTGATATAATATTTTATAAATTTAGGTGTGTTAGTATAAATTTAATGGTGGGGGATGATATATAATTTTAGTTATAAATTTCTTCTTCTTTTTCCCCTACCACTTATATATGGATATTTGTAACTCCATGTACATTTGGTTATACACATCCTCGCCCAATGCTTTTTTTTTTTTTTTTTTTTTCTGCCCCACCACCCACCTGTGTGTATGGAGATGAGTCGAAGATGCTACACTCCTGGCGTACTATAAATACAGGCAGTCACCCTGTCCCCTGTACCATTCAACCCAACAACTTTTAGTGTGATCATCCTACAGGATACCTCTCTCAATCAACTTTATAAACATGAAGATGGTGCGTATATCTTATACAACTTTATTATTCTCTTTCTTTATAATGCAAAAATATTCCTTTTTATTTTTTATTTTTATTTTTATTTTTTATTTTATTATTATTATTTTTTTTTTTTTGCTTAATGAGAGTTGCATTTATATAAAGATGCAAACGTGTCAGATATGATGGATGGATCAATTACACGCCTCATTCTGCAATTGTAGTATAAGTAAGGTCGCGTCTCATCGTTCTTTCTTTTTCTTTTTTTTTTTTTTTTTTCCTACACTCATGTACTATTTTTTTACTAAAAGTGCATTGAGATTTGAATCCTGCTTCTCTCTCTATTTCTTTTAAAATTAAAATTTGTATTGTAAAGCAAAATATCAAAGTCATCAGTTTTGTATTAAATTTCCTCCAGGATTCTAAAACTCAAAATTGGATTTTATTTTGAAATATCATTAACATCATAAAATTGCATAATTTCATAAATTCAAAATCGTTTTATGTCAACTCCACTTAAGTCTATGAATTATTTTCTTAACTTTTCTTTAAATATTGTGAAACTATTTAAAACTAGATTTTTGTTGCTTCGTTTTATTATTATTATTATTATTTTTTTTTTGCGTACTAAACGTCATTGTGCGCATCGTGTAAAGACACTTTGACAAGATCAAATTATTATATTGCCTTATAGAAATACTATGCATTTATATGATGCCTTATGTTAATTTAAAATTTCATAGGAATGCATTGTGTATCATAATGGTATAAAATAAAATTTTATGTCATAGCGTCTGTTCGTTGCACCAAAAATCTTAATGTTATAGATGAACTAAAAATTACTATAATTTCAAGTTTTTTAAAAGTAAAAATACCAAATAGTTATGCAATGTAAAATAATACAATGACGATTTTTTATTTAAGGTAAAGCTATATATTTAGACTCTTTAAATAATAACTTATAAAACGTATAATATAAAAAAGAATTAAATTCATTATTAGAGTCTATAACTTTTTAGTACTATTATACTTAAACATTATACTTTATTGGTGGTCATAAAAATTTAAAAAATTTAATGACAGTAATCAAATATCAATTTTTTATATAATTGAACTTGAAACATTTTGAATCAAAAACCTTTTTATATTATTGTGATTGTGGTCAGACGTTTTGACCATCACGTGTATGCGGTCTTCATTATTTTGTAACTTTTATATACTAAATGTTATTTTGAAATCTTCTCTTTTTTTTTTTTACTTTATTTATTATTATATTGAAAATCTAAAGTGCGCTCGGAATCTTTTATATATAAATATAAAAGTTTATTTTAAAAAGGAGTGTCTATAAGGATACTGTCATTTGTATTTTTTATGTCGTCAGTGCTACATGGTTTTTCGTTTTATCTTATTTAAAAAATATATATACATCCACCTCCACTCTCATTTAATGTATATAACATAAAAATGACTCTCAATTTGAATCAATATAACCTTTGTTTAAAGTTTACTTGTATATGAGATGATTAAAGATTACTTTCATGATTTATACCTTATAAATTTAAGCAACAATTAAAAGAAATATTCAATAAAACTTCTATGCTATTATATAGGTTTTGCTCTTTACATTCTTAGAATTCACTATTTAATATTTTTATTTTCTTTCTTTGTTCATTCCTAAAGTAAATACTTTAAAATTTATTATTCATAAAAAAAAATGTAGCTTTAAAAATTCAAAACATTTTACACACATTTTGCTTAAAGTATTATGTTTGCTTAAAAAAAAAGTATATAAAAAATCAAGTTTTGTACTTTTAATATCTATAAGTGACCATTAATTAAAAACTTGAAAATTGCGTGTGTTTTTAGGAATATATTTGCATGTTTCTTTTAAAAATTGTGCTAAAATTTACATTAGTTTTTTAGTATTCTATTTCTACTATGTAATTTTTAAAGGTTATAATATAAAAAAAAAAAAAACAGCGAAGAGAATAATAAATTTAAAATAAATTTCATATACTAAAAGGACATGTCGTATTTATTCATAACAAGAATGTTATACGGTTATATATATATAAAGTAAAAATAAAGTTACAGTAAGCTATAAATTTATTTTATACGATTGTTCTTTACTTTATCTTTTTTTTTTAAGTTTTGCGATTCAATTCTCTATACGACCGCGTGCTGCGAATATTGTTTCATGGTTAAGTCGCCATTTTGCAAATCCCACCGTCTACTTTGCATTTCATCAAACCTTGTTATAGCAAAGTCGCGGTTATAATTCTGCGACGAATTGGTTACTTCTATAATTATATAAATATTATACACAACAGTCAAAACTACAGTTACTGCAATATTTTTTATGCTCAATCCGGAAACAAGATTCTAACTATGAAATATAAAACTATAAAATATCATATAATCGTGAAATCTTATCTCAAGTAAAATTTCTTCGCAATAATATTTCATGCAAAATACCATATAATAAAGTTTTAGAAAACTAGTTTACTATGAGTTCCTGATAAGTTGTAAACGTTATGGAAAATTCAATGATAGTATCTTTGGTGAACAGTTTTTTTTTAAATTCAATTTACGAGTGAGCGTTCCTTGTTATTGTCATACAATATTATGTTGTAGCAAAAACTTGCAAAACTACTTATACAGTTTTCTAATTTTTGAATAAAATATTTAATATATTGTGGAAAATAAAAAGAAAGGAATGAACTATTTCATCGTCAAAAATTTTAATATAATATTAATGTTATATTCTGATTTTTAAGATTTTTATCCCTAAGAGAAATTCTTAACAGATTACAATATAAAATTCCTAATTATACGATTGATATGTTAAAATAGTTTAGAATCAAATTACTGAATTACCATAAAAATATAAGTTTAAAATCATGTAGTTAAAAGAACAAAACATAAGTTATAGAATATGTAAATGAGAATATTGTATCAAAGAAATATATTATGTTTATTTGTAAAATATAAAAATATAAATTTCAAACTTTTTTTTTCTCTTCTTCTTTCTTTCGTTTTTATCTTTGCTTATTTATTTAACCTATATTTTTTGCTGACTTTTTATTTCACTTAAAGGGTTATAAATTTGTCATTATGTTTTTAGTACAAAGTTTTTTTATTTGGCCTTTTCAACACTTTAATTACCTCTTGAGTACTTAAAACCATAGTGAATCACCCATCATTAACTGACCTATAATATAAAAATGAAGGCACGTGTATACACAAATTTAATTTAGAATTACAAAACATACGTTTAATTTCATTACTGATTATTATATATCATAAAATAAAAAGTTTAAAAAGTCGAGTTTAAAATTTTAAAATTATTTTTTAATAAAACTTCCATAAAATTAACTAGCAAAACGTATTATATATAAATTAACATAATAGTAAAAACTTTCAAAGATATAAAATATTTTTTGTTTACTTTTGGTCTTTTTTTTTCTTTATAAAAATAGCTCGTGAATAAAATTTAATATTTATTATATAATATTATAATATAACTGTCATAATATTAATAAAAATGTATTAAATTATAGAAAATTTTATATTTTATTTCTTAAGGATATAGAAAAGATTTAATGCTCTTGTTACTTTCAAACTTTATAGGGTTAATTTTATTGAAGTGTCAAGTTATAACAATCACAATAGCTTGTTAAAGTAATGCGCAACATTTATTGCCGTTACTACCTGTATATAGATATTATGTCTGATAAATCTTGACGTATCAATTGGCGACTTCCATTACAAAGTTAATCATAATTATAAACGTTACTCATTTTTTTTATTATGGAAAAATGAATTTCATCATAATGTTGAAACAATGAAAAATTTTCTAATGCAAGTCGTCAATATGTATTTTATATGTGATTATTCTTACATCAGTAAAAAAAAAAAAAAAAATGATAAATTATGAAACAGAGTAAAATATTAATGAAAATAGATAATATCTAAACTGCATTTCATGCAATTTTGTAGTTAAGCATTTTACACAAAATTATAAAGAAAAAAAAATTAATATATATTTTTATACTCTCACTTTCTCCCTCTATATCATTAATATGATTAGATCATAATATAGTTTAACACTTTACGGTGTTCTGTTGTGATGGTGATTGTGATGTGATGGTTCACAGATCTTGGTAGCGTGTGCTCTCTTCGCCGTGGCGGCTGCTCAGTTTGGAGGCAGACAGCCCAATACTGCCCAACAACCAGCTCCCATCCCCATTCTTGCTTATACAAATGAACAATCCCACGATGGAACTTATGCCTACAGGTGAGTTTTTTTTTTCCGGTCACTTTTACTTTTATGTTTAAAATTTTATCAAAAAATTAATTCTTGTATAATATAATTTTAAATTTCTATGACATGCTGCTTTTAAACAATGATTTAAGAAATGCCCTGATTAATATTTTAATTAATGATTATCTTAATTAAATGTAATAATTTTTATATTATACGATTATTTGAAATAATAATAATAAGATAATTAATTTTAAATAGTAATAATTGATATTTTTATGAATTTCACAACGGCAAATAATAAAACAATTATCATTTGTTTTACTATTTTTTTTATGTTATTAGAACCACAATGATTCAATGTAGAATTTTGATTACTTGCACGATTTTTTTATTGTTATTATTTTAATTTTTTACAATGAACAATACAACAGGAAAGATAGTTATACATTCGTAGGTCAAGGTAAAATACTTTTCTTAAATTTTTAAATCTTTAATGTGTGCGGTTGTAAAAATTACATTATTGTATAATGTAATTTTTATAATATAATATCTAGAAGCTATTTGGATAAAATTACAAATCATTAAATAACAAATGCGCAAAAATAACTTTTTTCTCCGTACCTCTATAATTATCTTCAAATAAATACAATAAACTTGTAAATCGAAATGAATTTTTTTTATGTAATTTGTTTTATAGTTTTTGAGTATATTATAGTAATTTCTGAGCGCAATGACTTTTAAATATGATAAATGAAACTTCTTCGATGTAAGCAATGCACAGTAACTTAAATTTCAATTTTGATACTTTTTTAAATGAACAACGAGATAATATAGGTACTTTTAAGTGATAACTTTTATAGGAGCAAATTTAAAGTAATTTAAAAAATATATATTTATAGTTTTAAGCTTAATTTTTAATTATTGTATTAAAATAAGCATATTTTACTTTAAGCATATCAAATCATCAAAATTAAATTATTATTACATAATTAGTTGCCATTGTATTTTTAATTATTAATTAAACTTATATAATATAGGAGACAATTTATCAAAATACTAATAATAATAATAATAATAAAAAGAGTTTGAACTTTTATTATAATTCTCAGTGACCTTTTTTTTCTCTCTCTCCATATTATATAAACGTCAAGCTTAGTTAGCCTTAAGGCGTAAATATACATAACGTTTTGCATGGTGTATATAATAGTGGAATTAGTTTTCATGCAATATATAGTAATGTTTAAATTCTAAAATTAGATTTTCTTATAGGATTACAACATATGTATGAAAAAAAGTATTAGTATTTTTAAAATAACACAAAAGAAGGCGTAAAATATTTTTCAAGTTTTATTCAGGGTGGTGATAAAATTGCGCAAATGAAGAATCAGATAGCTTTACCACCTGTATGTGAAATGTAATTTACACTTAAAATACCATTACTCTTGTGGACTTGAAGTATTGGTGCATTGATGAATAACTTTAAATAAATTGCAGAACAACGTGAGAAATAAAAATAAAAAAATTCTTAGCATTTATATGGTAAAATAAATTTACCAAACTTAATTTATAATTTAATAGGCCATGTTTCTTACTCTAAAAGTTTATATTTTACTAATGTAATAACTATATGACTTTGCAAATAAATATTTTTAATGTTGCAAATATAGTGATCACAATGCTTTTCATACTTGAGCACTAAATTTACACCAATAAAAAATAAAACTTTTTCAAAAGTCATGTACATATTGCTCTTGTAACATTTATTTTGAGCATATAAAATTTAAATACAAACCTATTGTTAAAAATGAAAGAACAATAAAGCTTACTTTTCTTCGTGTGTTAAAAAAAAGTAATAACAACATAAGGAATAAAATAAAGTGCGGAGAAATAAAAACGATACATAAATCTTTGTGGAACAATTTTATAACTCATCAAAATCACACTGAAATGTGAAGAAAGTTTTTTTTTTTTTTTTTTTTTTTTTTTTTTTTTTTTTTTGTTGTTGTTGTCCTGTAGGTTTATAATAATAATGATAACCCCTCCTTAGTACTTGGGTGTAGTTCATCAATTAGATAAAATATTTTTTACATGATTTAATGCAGGAGAAAGGAATCAACAATAACCGCCCCCTAGATATATTATTAAATATTTATACTCTCAATAGGCGGTCTTATGGTATTTATCGACAGTTATGATCCGTGATATAACAATGCAATTGTCTTTTATTTTAATAATAGTGTACTCAAAATATAAATTATAATATTATGATGAAATGATACTAATATTATAATTTTTGTAAATAATATCATGTTTTTTAATTCACGTACTTATTTTATGTAATATGATGGAAGTATTTTTATACGGAATTGTTTTTTACTTTATAAGGAATTATGGTAATGCAAATTAAGAACAAGTTTAAAATATTATGGCTTTGGGCTTTGAATGTAGATAATTGAATATTGGATGTATGTAGCTACTGTATTGTTCTTTGCTAGTGTTTACATTGTATATTATGTAATGTATTACTCAATTTTATTTCTGATTTCATTTTCTGATTTTTTTTTTAATGGATTTTAATTTTTTGCTTGATGCCAAGTTTTAGTTTCAGTTTGTTTTCTATATCAAATATCTACTAACTGCTTTCATGATTGATTTTATTTCTATAGTGATGTACTTTTTTTTAAGAATAGACGAGCATAATACGAACTAAATTGCCAACAGCATTTAAAGAAATCATTTTAATATCTGTATGTATTAATATGCATTTTTCAGTAGTTGCTTATTAACATTTACTGAAATAATTTTTCACAACAAAGATATTTCGTAAAAAGAAATATATATATTTAAATTTATTGTATAATTATAAACGTTTAAATATAATATGCATGTAACTTTTTATTATTATTATTATATAAGATGTACTCAATCATGCATGTGTACACTGGACCCGAACAAATATGATTATGATTGCATCATTCATATCTTCAAATGGCATATCCATTATTCAGTATTATATTGACAAATTAAGCGCAGTTGGTCAGATTTTTTCGGGACCAGTGTGTACATAAAAGTAACAAAAATCTTATTACTGAAACAGTAGGGGAAAAAAGAAGTTTTTATGTTTTTGCTTTTTCTTACAAATTTAACTTTTGTATTCATAATTCCTAATTTATTTCTGTCCTTCACACATATTGCATGTCAAAAAAAATTAAAATTATGACAGGTAATTGATACTAATCTCAAAGGCGTTGAGAGGTGAATACTTTGATTAAACTTTGAACTTTCATCTTACTTACTTAGCAGTGACATGTTTCAAAAAAAAAAAAAAAAAAAGACACTGTGCCTAATTTAAAACAACATGAAATTGAAATTTATAATTTTCCCTATATTTATTCAGCTAACAATTTTCTTATCACTCAATTAAGTTTCTAAAATTTAATTTAGTGACAGAAAATTTCTTGAAAAATATAAATTATATTTAAATTGCTTTTTATTTTGTAGAATAAGTTGACATTTAAGAAACAAATTTGCATGATATTTTTATTATTAAATTTAGTATTATTTGTTTTATTCATTTGATAAATGACAACTGACAAGCAATTTATTATTTTTAATTTTTTCATCAACTTGTCCAGGTTAACTTATATGTATGCATATCATTTTATGATATTATATTCATTTTATTTATATGATTTATCATTTAAATTAAGTAGAGAGCGTACCATAAAATATTTTTATTTATATTTTTTCAAATAATAGCGGTGAAAATAATTAAATTATATTTATATCAAAAACTTCAAGCATCTTCCACCAGGCTGCGCCTCTTCGTGGGGATTGAGATGATGATGGAATTAATTGGATATAAAATAAAAATATTATTCATGGCAAGAATTTCCCATAAATGGCAAGAAGAGGCGTTGTTCATCACGCTCCTCTCTCTTTCTCTCTCATAGCGCACGTATATTTTATTTCACTCATCTTCACACAAATGCCTGGTAAAAAAGTTGCATAAGCGTTAGGAGTTACACACTCAACAACTTCTAGAATTAATAATAAATCAAATTAAATTGCATAAAAATTAAAAAAATATATATATGTAAAACCAATAATTTAAGAAAACCTTTTTATTTTCAAAAACATATTAAAATTTTGTATTTACTTAATAATATACACAAAACATGGAACTATTATATTTTATAGTAGAGGTTATATACAATTGAAAGTTTTTTTTTTTTTTTTTTTGTTTTGATACTTTGAATTTATTAAAATTGCATTTGAAATTGATACTATTTCATAAGAATATAATTTTTTCTTTTTATTTCATCATAAAACATTATGCTGCTCATTTCTTACGTAACTGTCTGTCATATTGCATTCCATGAAGCAGATGAGAAAGCATTAACTTTCTTTCATCATTTTGAACAAATAATTACATTGAAAATTGCAGTAATGTATTCATTTTTTTTAGTGCGTTAAAGTCTCTTCAGTGACTTTAATGCATGGTATTTTATTTTCATATGTAGTGTGTTTTTTTTAATTAGTATTATTATTTCTGTAATAATAAGTAGGTAATCTATGTGAATGTGATTTTAATACTTGTTGTTCAACTTTCAGTTACCAGAGTGCTGATGGTACAGCAGCCCAAGAGAGTGGATACTTGAAGAATGCTGGAAACCCCGAGACTGAAGCCATGGTAGCTCAAGGTTCATACTCTTACACCGCTCCAGATGGCACCCCCATCACCGTCACTTACATCGCTGATGAGAACGGATTCCGCGCTGAGGGTGCTCATCTCCCCACCCCACCCCCCATCCCAGAGGCCATCCAACGTTCTCTGGACTTCATCGCTCAGGCTCAAGGTAGAGCTGGACCATCATCCAGTGGTGCCTCTACTGGTGGAAACAGACAACAACAACGGCCACAACAAAACAACCGCAACTTCGGTTAAGAAAATTTCATGACCCCTTATATAATTATTATGTGCAATGGTGAACTCAATGGTACCGACAAATATAAAATTTTACTCTTTAGAATTTCATAATTAGAAATTAAAAATGTGCCATAGTAAATAAAAATTACTATACTATTAATTAGAATTTTATTGACCAAATGACCCATACAAATAAATAATTCTATGTAAAATTATATAGAGTTATTTATAACTTGACGTGTAATTTTATTTTTTATGAAAAAATAAATTTAGACGATTCATTATGCCATGTCAAAATAAGTTTTCAGCAAAATGGTTGAATACTTTATTAGCACCATTTGCGTACAAAATCTAATATATAATTCTAATAAGAGTAAAAACCATTTTTATTTGTGTCTACCATTGATTTTTATACTATATATGAAATATTTTCATACTTTATGTAATGTTTTGTCCCAATATTTTGACATACATATTTCAATCAAAATTAATAATTAAATTATTCTATTTTCTTTAAAAAGAATCATTTTTAAATATTCATAAGACATGTACTTGTAATATAGTTCTTTTCTGTAGAATAGTAATTTTTTTATAATATTATACTGCAATAAAAAAAAAACTAATGAAAATATAATTATACAATGTATATTTTTATTTTTGTAAAGATGGTACCCGTGTAAAATCAAAGAGAATGCGTGTTGTCTAATAGTTTATTGCTACTGTGTGTTGCCTCCCACGTCAATCACGCATGTCAATCTTTGACATGCGAGGTCAAATAAATACATTATCAATCACATAATTAGCTACTAATAAATAATGGGTTGTATAATAATAATTTTAAAATTTGAAATCAAACTATATAATTAAAATAAAATAATATAACTTACTCTTGTTACAAAATTCATAATAATTTTTTTGGCAATGTTAAAATAATCTTGTATTTATAAGGACAGTTTCTGATAAATATTCATTATATTATGCAAGTACATATTCTTTATACAAAATTGATTTTTTTTTTCATTGAATTTATAGCAATCAGTTGGGCGTTCGTAAAGATGAAATAATATCTGCTTTATGAAAGTATACACTTAAATGTTGCAATATTTAGAGTAAAATTACAGTAAAGAAAAAAAAATCAAATATTAAGTACCCAACTTTTGCTTTTACATACAAAATGATTTTATAAATGAGCATTTTTTTATAATATTAAAATAATATTTCTTTAATATTAAATTATACATTTATTTTAAATTGATGTTACTTTCCTTGATAATGAAATTTAACTATAAAAAGTACAACAATTAATTAATTTCAAAGTCAAATAAGTTTAGGGCTATAATTTGAAATCAATTTTGTATTTTTTAAATTTGTCATCTCTTAAATTAAAAATTATAAATGATATAATATAAATTTATTATAATAAACTTATTTATAAGTCAACTTTATGAATATAAATTAGTATTTGATGAGATGTAAATTATAATTAATTAAATATAAATAATATTAGGTCAATGTTATAATTTAAATAATATAGTATAATTTTATTCTTATATAAAAAAATATTTTCTGTCAAAACATTGATATATAATTTTTGATGATCCTTATTTGTTTTATTTTAATACGGTCAATGTTAAGAGTTTCATACACACATATATGATATGACCTTATTTTTATTTTAAAAGAAATTGATTACACCTATTAATATTACGAGTAAGTGAAATGAGTGTTAAAATATAACAAAGATGAATTTGCATATATACCGTTACTGTCTTATATAACAAGTGTAAGCAAAAAATGAAAGATAAAAAAAAAATACTTTTTTTTTTTAAATACAAAGACGCACTTATATATTGGCCTAATGTATACTAGGGGTCATATTATCTTGTTTCATAACACTTACGACTTAATTTATAACAAAGAAAAAAAAACTTGTTTCATATTAAATATATGATGTAACAGCATTAAATAATATTTTATGCTCTCCTCTTGGTGTGCGAAAAAAAATGTATATATAAATAACCACCTACTTAACTAGCTATATAGAAAAAGTGAGGAGACACCTTTGTGAAAAAAATTTAAAAATAAATAATAATAGAGATGACTAATTTTATGAATATTCTTAGACATAAATATCTTTTTTACACTTAACAATTTCATGCCGTAATTAAGTTATTATAATTATGATAGAAATCTAAGAATTTTTCTTATATATATTATTAATTTTTTTTATTCGTGCAAAAAAAAAAATAAAGTTAACAAGATGTAATTTATAACAATAATGTAGATCAAGATATGACCTTATAGATGTTGATCATCTTGCAATAAATTAGAATACAGATCTTGAAAGTAAGTGTTTTTATATATATATATACCCTGTAGCTATTTATGCTAATATATGTGACTTTGATGCAATATTTGTAACATCAATCAGAAAGAGAAGACATTTTTACTGCAGCTACTGTACGTGTGTGTGTGAATGTTTTAATAATGTAAAAGTGTAGTAGCATTGCCGCAAGAAACGTCTCATCAAATTAGTCTGCATTATATTTAATAAAAAAAATATATATATATGTATATAATAATAATAATAATCCTAAGGCAAAATCTTAATAAGATATTCAAACGAGTTTAAAGTGGACATAATTTTCTTCTTCAAAAGTAAAACAAAATTAGACAGAAATTCTTATTGTATATAGAAAGTTTGGAGTTGTTACGATAGATGTCGTCTCTTTTGTTTTACGTTCTTTGTAGCATTTATTACCTTCATAAAAGTATAAGTAAAAATAATCATCTTTATAATAGCATTAATAAGTCATGTAGGGCATAGTTGATGCAAGTTTTAGCCTATATATTGATTTTTAATTTACATTTACATACTACCAAAATATCAAAGTAAACACCTAGTCGTTATTTATTTATTTATTTATTTATTTATTTACTAATTTATTTATTTATTTATTTTTTTTTTGTACAGTATGCAAATAGTGCTAAAACTACGCAGTGTCACAAAGTTGTCCAATTAAACAGTAATATAATGATATTATTGTTGATTACACATACTATACATGATAGAATATAAAAATGTCAATGAAATTTTTATTGAAAAAATGTCAATGAATTTTATATTATGCAAATACGTAAGATAAAATAGTAAAAAGAAATATAAAAAATATACTTTCTTTCTAGTAGAGGCCATAATAAAATTTTACACAGGTTATACGTATTTATATAAAGGGGTCAACATTAAAGGGGGTGGATTTAACACATACAAAAAATGTATAACTCTATGACCTCTGGATCTTAAATCAATGGACCACACACAATTACATAGTTACTTACATGATGCTTCTCATATAAAAAGTTGAAGATATAAATTTGGTGGGGGAATCTTTTATAGCAATTTTTTTCTTCTTGCTTTCTTGCTTTTTTGCTAGTTTCTTAGAAAATTACCTTTTTTATGATTTAGAGGAAATAAATAATTAGATGACCATTCCAATGTCATAATATAGTAGGAAGAAAGTACGAGTACTGAGAAAGATGATTTTTATTTTAACCTTCAAATAATTATTATCGCAACTTTTTTTTAATATATCTCAGACAGTATATAACTTTTATTTTTAGCAGAAATGCAACCACCAATATTATACCTAAATAAAAAACAGGAACCTATTAAATTTTTCTTCACAAAAGTAGGTTGCGTCATATAAAATATAATATATTGCTTTTTTTTTTTTTTTTTTCACACATGCAATTTTGTTTTACAAGCATCTACCGACATTCAGAACAAAAACAACTTCATTGAGCTGATTATTATTATTATTATTATTATTATATATTTATATTTTCAAATCTCATATAAAAAAGAAGGACTGAAAGGGCCAAATTATTGTATTGCTGCAGCACTTTACAGAATAAAAATATGAGCAAATATATTATATACGTTATTCCATCAGATAAATATAAAATTTTATATTATACAGTATTCTATACACTACAAAAATAGCATTGCAAAATGTCATCTATTGTGTAGTAAAAATAATATAGTGATTTAAAAATAGAATTATACTGTAAATTAAATATTAATTTTAAAATATATTAATAGTTTGACACTTTAAAATTATTAAATGATTAACTATGATCAAACGCATTATGGTGATTTAAAAATGCTAATTAAAAAATATAACTTATAATTAAGGCCAATTTACATCAACAAAAAATATATATACATATTATGAGTCTTTGACAGCTCATCTCTATAGAGAGTGAAAGTGTTTCTTTAATTAAAAATTAACTGGTCACAATACTGTTAAAACTTATTAGTATATTAATAGAAAAATATATATATATATATATATATATATATATATATATATATATATATATATATATATATATATATATATATATATATATATATATACACACACACATTAGTGTAGATTAAAAGACTTGAAGATTAATAACGTGTCGTATATTTTACTCTAGATGATATCAAATTATGCTTTAATTTTGTTATTTTTCGAAATATCAAGACAAAAAAAATATCAAATGCATTTTTTTAGAAAGTTATTAAAGCAGTTGATGAGACATGGAAGAAGTTGACAGTTTACTGAGCTCGTTTACCTTTCTCAATTAAACAGGAAAAAAAACTTAACGTGTGCTCTTAAGTAGTATTTACACAATTAAAAACATTACATAGTACTTACTTTTTCGTTCATATATTTAATTACTATTTTTAATTTTTCCATTTGTAGCCAAAACACGAAAGAGTATAATAATACAAATAATTATTATACTGTCAGTGTAAAAAAAAAAAAAAAAAAAATGATACAAGTTCATACTAATCGAAACTTGTTATTAGCCGTAGTAAATTAATGACGGATTCTATACACAGTTATGAATGAAAATTATACCTTAATGACTTTGTAATGATATTATGTTAAACATGACACATGCTCAATGTATTCATGTAGTCATTTCCATTATTATATAAACTTTTATTATATACATGATACTCCTCAAGCATCATCATCTTACAATAATTTAAATCTTTAATGGTTTATGCTTGCCACATTTACTATAAGTCAATTTATATTTAATATTATATAAATTTGAATACATTTTATAATATTATTTATTTGAACTTTTCATCTTTATTTCTTTTTAAATCTTTACAAATTTAAGTGTTCTGCTAATCAAAAAAGCAAACTTAAAAAAAAAAAAAACTTCATATTTAAAGAGCATTGTAACAATTTGCACTTCAATTTAAAACTTTATAGGTTTGCAAATGTAATCAATCAATAAACAGATTAAATAGCTTTACAAAGTTCAATGTCTGAATGATGAACTTATATACAGTAAATTTTCTATACAGTAAAATTTTCGCACAATTTCTTTAATTTTATTTTATTTTTTTATTATTATTTTTTTTTTTTTTGCGTACTGAACTGCACTGCAATTAAAAACGTTTGTTCAGGATAATAATATTAATGCAAAATAATTACCTTGCGCATGATAACAAAATAGATAATACTGATAATAGATAGAAAGAAGACAACTATTTTATACCCTAGAAAAATCAATGCGTATTATTATTTTTAAAATATTAATGCAAAATTAAAGCAATTTGAATTCATACAATAAGAATCTACTATATACTTTCATATTATCTTAATATATATATATATATATATATATTTATATATATATATATATATATATATATATATATATATATATATATATATATATATATATATATATATATATATATATATATATATATATATATATATATATATATATATATATATATATATATATATATATAGAAATTAATACTCCAAACTTTCGTATGTGAATTACTTAATCATATTTCATTAACTCTTAATTACAAACATACGTGGAAGAAATCAAAACTTCCTGAAAAAGTATTATAAAAGAGGAAATAATAATATTATATACTGTATGTAGTGAAATGTACTTCAATTCCATTATCCAGCAGACTTGCGAAGATTACTTTGTAACTCTATCATTATTGTGTCAAGTAATGTAAGTTCCTACTCTTCAAACCTTACACTATACTCTCTATATAATAATGAATGACAACAACTGTGTATTAAAGTGTCTTATTATTACACGATGTTACTGCAGATTACATGTTTTATAATAAAAAGTAAAGAATTGAATTATACAATCTTATATATATATATATATATATATATATATATATATATATATATATATATATATATATATATATATATATATATATATATATATATATTATACTGGTTGCAACTATATCTCATGACAGTGGTTTTTTATTATTCAACATATACTGGTGCATATCATTGTGAAATTATGATATCTGATATTCATTTATCATTACAGATTTATAATAAAAACACAATCCTTTTTTAATATAAATTTAAAATCTATAGGCGCACTAAAAAAAAAGGGTGCATGATGCATTACTTCAGTTACGAATCCTAACTTATTTGAGATAAACACTTTTGAGTTATTATAAGCATCTAAAATAATGCATTTTAGCAAATTATTAACAATAGCTATTTTAACTTAAAATAGCCAAAAATAACTGAAAACAACGTAAAATAGCTATTGTTAATAACTTGCTAAAATGCATTATTTTAGCTGCTCATATAATAATTCAAAAGTGTTTATCTCCTTAAAGGAATAGATCAGAGAAAAACATAAGCATTTATATCACAAAACACTTGATGGGACTTACATAAATAACTTTAGTTTGTCTGAAAACCCAACAGTAGCCCCATAGCAGTGATCAGAAAATTCGATTTATGCAACCCGCACAACATTTTCATACTAACTTTTGCATGTTTCTGACGTCATAAACATGAATTTTCACGCAAATTGCATACTTTACAGTTTTTTCACGCTCTCTCGTGGGGCTACATTAACATTCTGGTAAAAATTGTCATCAGTTTTGAAGAACCCATTTCGTGTTTATTCATTAAAAAGCACAGTCATGTTGTTATATGTGGTCTATGGCTTGAAATAATGCACTCTTTTTTTGAGCACGCTCAAAGTAATTATTTTTCAAGTTATTATCATGCTATGATTATGATTGTTCTTAAATCCTAAAATATATATATAATATGTAGCTTGCATTTATTTTTTATTTGTTACTGTGTACGTTTATATTTTAAAATTTTACTATAGTAAATAATCGGATAATAAGTATACTTTTATGATTATGATTTATTTGCTTTTTGTAATAGCATCATTACTTATATCAAATGATTTACCAGCATTACTTAAATTAAATTTAACGTGAGTTACACTTTATATTTTATAACAACACCAAATTCACCCCCTATTTATTTATATATAATTTATTACCTTAAAAATACACGTAATATTATATTGTTTCTGTATTATACAACATACCAGAAAAGAATTTAAAAATCCTGATACTTACGTATGTTACACTCCATTATTATATAATTTAATTTATGAGAACTAAAAGTTATATAATAAAATTGTTATATGTTATTATTGTTTTGTTACTTTAAATGACTTGGTGAAGTAAAAGTTGCTGTACACGAATAAAAATCACACGAGAGCGCCGCAGCTAATACGTAATAAAACAACAATAAAGTAATATAAAAAAATATATATATGATTGATCTCTTCCTTTAAATCTATATCCTTCCTATATTATGTGTGTTGATAATTGAATTTTTTTTTTTTTTACACCTTCCTTTTTATTATTATTTTTTTTCTTCTTTTTTCTTTCCTTTTTTTCCTTTTTTTTTTTTTTTTTTTAATTCTTTTTCTTTTTCTTTACATAAATGTTGTGCTATGCAAACAACAAGGAAAGAACGAGTTAAGATTTATTGCTTACGTTGGTGTCTAAAATTTAAAGAATCTTTAAAATCTTGTAAAACTCAAAGTTTCTTGATAAATTAATTATTCAGAGTTACATTCTTATGTCTGATTTTAAATTGAAATATCATTGTAAAATACATTATGGTATTCTCTAACTAACACAGAATAAAAGAATGATTAAAGTTAGTTTAAATATTCAAGAAAAGTTAATTTTTTTTTTAATGTTAGGAACAATAAGTAAACAACGTGATGGGGGGAGGAGATAAGAATGATAAGAAGTAGCCCATTTCTTTTTAAAAAATCACAATGTTTAATAGGATAACAGAGAAAACAATTTGCAAATATTAGTTTTTTGCTAATTTGTTTTTGGGGATTCATTATAATTGCAAGAAACGGAGGAGCAAAAATAGTTTATGTTATGACCAAATCACACATTTTTCTACCGTTTGTGTTGTTTGTCTCAGTTTTGTTTCACTTGTTAGATTATACATAGTCAATGTTAAAAAAAAAAAAGAAGAAGACGATGAAGCAAAGTACAAGAACGTCGAGGGTAAAACCCACGTTTTCCTCTAATTTCATCTCAAATTGCGTCATTTGTTGATCATTAGCTCAAAATTCAATATAAATTTTATAACAAATGAGGCAGCAAACCACAAAAACAATATAACCGATTAGCAAAACACACGTATTCATCTTATTCGTCTCACTTTTGTATCATTTGTTGTTTATTCCTTTGCAATTTAATACAAATTATAGCAAATGAGGAAGAGAAGAAAAAAAATAATAGAATAAAACAATTTAGCAGCAAACGCACATTTATCTCGTTTGCCTCATTTTTACATCATTTGTCCATCATTTGTTGACTATGAACAATGAATGATAAAAAACGAGAAAAAAAATAATGATAGCAGTAGTTTACTGTGTTGAATAAAATAAAACAATATACATTGTTATGATCAATCAATAGTTACAAATGCTCAGAAGAATGCTTAAAAAAGGCATTTAAAGCACTAACAAGCCTTTAACATCCGAGGATTACATGGAAATGTAGTTTTATTGGTCTATTATTTGAAACTTATATTTAGCTATTAAAATAAATTGCAAAAATTAAAGAGAACAATCTTTTCTTGTTCAACCTTTTTTAATATCCTATTTTGAATACTTTTAAAGGAATAGACCAGAGAAAAACATATAAGTATTTATTTCACAAAACATTTGATGGGATTTACATAAATAACATTAGTTTGTCTCAAAACTCAACAGTAGCCCCGTAGCAGTGATCAGAAAATTCAATTTATGCAACCCGCACAACATTTTTATACTAATTTTTGCATGTTTCTGACGTCATAAACATGAATATTCATGCAAATTGCATACTTTACAGTTTTTTTTACGCTCTCTCGTGGGGCTACATTAACATTCTGGTAGAAATTGTCATCAGTTTTGAAGATCCCATTTCGTGTTCATTCATTAAAAAGCACCTGTTGTTTTATGTGGTCTATAGCTAAAAAAAAAAAAAAAAAAAAAAAAAAAAAAAAAAAAAATCCATATTATCTTCACTCAATCCTCTTTTATACAGGTTGTAAAGTAAAAACAAATGAACGACGAACTACATATATTATAAACAGAACGTAATTCACACCTGATGTCATGGTCTCATACAAAAGCAATGAAGTAAAATCATATTTGCTACTGATAGACAATATTACATCATATATAATACATAATAATAGTAGTAATAATACAAGTAAAGAACTACATCAAGTTTATATATCGTGAGTGTCCGCGCTCGTCATTTGTAACTAGAGATCAACGCCCTAATTAACCAACATTATTCACACCTTATTTATAATATATATCATGTTTTCTCACGAATATCATCATATAATTATCATAATATGGTATGTGGGTGAGTGTAGGATTTATTTTATGTATTTTTACAAATTATATGATGTTAAAACTTTTTTATCATTCTAAAAAAAAAAAAAAAAAAAAAAAAAAAAAGGCATTAACATTTTAGAAATTCATAATAAGATAAGTAGATCAATAAATTTAATACGTGTTGACATAATACAAGATGACATGATACATTAAAATGCTCTGATGGTGTTACGTTGTATAAACTAATATTACAAAAAAAATTTTAAGTGTATTTCCTTAAAATTTAGAAAAGAAAAATGGGATAAGATTACATTTTGTATTTTTATTTAGTATTGCATAACATACATATTTTGTAATAATTTTATTTACTTTGACCTTTTTCAAAACATTATTATTATTATTAACTACGATTAAAAATATATATATATTACTAATACGCATTTTGTAATTGATTAAAAAGGCCTTCTATTTTATATTAAATTATTTATAATATTTCGATTACTGATTTATAACACTTAAAAATAACAATATATTATAATATACCAATAATTTAGATTTCATAAGCTTATTAACTCCAATTACCTTAGATATACTATAGAAACTGATCTTCATTGATTATTAATTACTGTTATTATCAATAGAAGGACGTTTGTATACATACTCATCTATCAATAAGATTAAAATGTTGTGGGGGGGGGGGGGGAAGAAGGGGAGTCTGAAGCGTGCCTGAAATCTTGTGATTGAAAATATTAATGCTGTACAAATCGTGGCACGTTGGGTCAAAAATTGCATGACCCAACATCGCACATTCCGTTCTTTAAACTGCAAATTCAGTGAATCATGATCTGTACTTATGCCTGTCAAAATACCACGTAACTTCAACAACATTTATCAAACTCAACGAGCTGTATTAATGTTTAAAAATAAACAATATAAAATAAAAAGTAAAATTATTATTTAAATTATATATTCAATAATAATATTACAATTTTGTTCTCTACAGCAAAGTTAAAATTAATAATTGTGGACTTCACTCACTGTGTGTAATAATATTTTGTATACGTTGATGTATACGTTCGTGTCACAAAATAATCAACACCTAATTTTAAACCAGTCAACAGACATTTTTTATTGCTTTTGTGACCATACACGTTGGTTCGCTGGGCGTTTTCTTATAGACGTTTTTCAACGAGTAGATAAATAAAGTAGAAGTAAGTAAATAAAGAAAGTGTAAATTATAGAAATTAAACTTTTTTCTTTTATAATAATAAGAAATTTTTTGAGTAACTAGTGTTTTAAAATATTCTTGCTCAATCTTAAGACGAAGAGTACTGATTAAAGTGCTGTTGAAAAGTTAGTATTTTGAAAAACTAGTTACAGCTCTATATAAAAAAATGTATATGTGTGTGTGTGTGTGTGTATATATATATATATATATATATATATATATATATATATATATATATATATATATATATATATATATATATATATAAAGACAAACAATAAGGAAATCAATTATTATTTATATTTACACAATTACGCTAATTTCATTTTAATGTAGATGAGTGGTCAGGGCTATATCTCATGGACAAAGATATAAATTTGCTCAAATTTAAAGTAACTACCGACCACAACCGCATATAGTGTATTATTATAAGTTATATTATTCAATTTTATGTGCATCTTGTATTACATTAAATTAAATTTCAAAAAATAATAACTATAATTATTGTATAAAAATCATTATATCTTAATTAAAACTGCATGAAATAACAGATACAATTATAGTAATTAAAATTGCTACAGAATATAAACATGTATGTGCAATTTTTTTTAATATCTAACAATATAATAATAATAAAAAAGCATGTTTGCAATATTTCCTTTTTTTAGTTAATTAATTGTTAAAAAAATTATATTTTTTCTTTGTGTAAACAATTATATGAAAAGAAATTCAGAACTAAAATTTATATGGGTAGTTAACTGATTGATTAGCGTAGTTATGGACGTGGTACGTAATTAATAATCGTATAGATTACCTTGTTTAATGATACAAATACGTCTCATTAATTATACCCTTCATCCTGGATTTAATAAGTTTGTTGTGGAAAAAAAATAATTCTAAAGTACCCAGTGTGTGTATTTAAAAATTAAATAATAATAAACTATTTTGTGCAAACAACAATAATAAAAAAAAATCATACTTTATTGTAAGCAGCGAGATATTTAATGAGGTAATTCAATTAATGTGATGATCTATATAATGCTCTCTTAATATAAAAAAAATCGTTTTAAGATGATAGATTGTTGTAAAAAATTGTTACCAGAATTTAGAAGAAATCATTAAAATAAATATTATATTTATTATGCTTATATTATAGTCCTTGATTAATATTTAATTTATGTATATATACAGCTTTAAAAATAAAGTGAATTCTCATAATGTTGAAATATGTTTTTTTATATGCATCAGTTGATCTCAATCTTTACTGATTTCAAGCCTTAGTAGTTTTGGACAAGTAAAGTAGATATATTATGTATTTTAGCATCAGTAAATTTGGCTAGTCATACTTTACGAGGCAACCAAGAACCAACACTTTATTAATCCTCTCTCTCTCTCTCTCTCTCTCTTGATGTGCAAGCTGTAAATTATGAAGAAGCATATTACTTACTGTAATTTTATCTCTTTCGTAACAAAGCGTACACATCTTCAATTATCAATTTGATTGCATTAGAGTATGTAAAATTAATTTTTTTATATTTATTACAGGTCAACATAGATTGAATTAAAGTGATTTACTTGCTCTTAATTTGATGGTAATTTTATATTGTGTAAGTTTTTAATAATTAAATATTTTATTTATTTAAGACATAAACACACCTTAAATATACAATATATAGCTTATATTATATTAAACTCAAAATATATTTCACTTATTTAAAAAGGGTTCAATGTAATAAAAATTGAAATATTATTATTAATAAACTTATTATATAATATATAATGTTGAAACCCGGAAAAAGTCTATGCAATTTGCATTATTCTGTAACATATTAAATCAATTATTTTATTGATTCCTTCATGAATAAAATGTAATCATTTTTTTTTCTTCCTTAAAATACTCACCTTTTCAATTTTTATAGCTATGATAATGATATTTTTTAAATTCTTTCTGAGATAGTAAACGCCTTTTATTATATTTGTGGTTAGAAAAAATAATTTTATTTATAAGAAATCTTCAAGTGAAATTTTATTTAAAAATATATATTGTATATAATTAATATAAGGGCAGTATCACTATGATAGAAGCGAACGATGATAGAAGCGAATTATGTTCGAATCTGTCTTGCGCGCACTCCTTTTTTTAACAATAGGAGCGGCGCGTCAGGTGTGTAGCGTGGATGCTCGATAGCACTGATTGACACCTGCATTGTAATATAATAATATACATACTATTGCAATATTTATAAAAAGAAGGAATCGCGCTCTTGATCTGAGATTTTTTTTTTTAATATTATTATTTTTATTAAGATTTTTCTTCATTTTTAATTTTTTTTTTCTTTGCTGGGAGCTAATTGACTCATTTTTTTTAACAGTTACCAGTATTATCAACGTACGGCTGCGTTGTAATACGTTAAATAATAGAGAATATAAAGAGTTAAAATAAAGAGATTATAAAAAATTCAAAATTATTAAAATACGTTATAAAATGACAGTTTCCTGAATATAAGTATTATAAGATTATAAGTAATGAAAAATACATAAAAAAGGTAAATTTAGTTTATAATTATTTATATTAAAGATTGTATATAGATGTTTTGTATCTGAAAATCTAAAAAGAAAACTTCAAAATTTTATGATGCCATTTGAAAGTTAATAGTAACAGCTATCTATGATAAAATTTTCAGAACTCATGACCATCAGATAAGAGAGAAAATAATTATTGAAATTAACATGGGCTCTTATGGGACTAAAACGTGAAAAAATCGTAATTAAAAATCTAGCATGGTGACCCCTCACAATTTTTATCTTTTTGAAGATACCTAATCCTAATGTATCACTGTGCAAAACTTCAGATTTTTCTGTCTTTACAATATTTTAGTTAAATCCCGCAGTAGCTGATGTCCCGCCTTAAATATTACAAAATAAATAATAAAAACAAAATAATAATGAACCACCTGCAATAAAATGTTTTTAATTGTTGCAGCGTGTAGGTGAAAACGATATATTTTTCATTTAAACATAAACATTTCTCAACTCAAATATTAAATTTACTATATTATGAATTTTCCTGTCATATGAAAAGAGATAGAGAGGACACGCTTTATTTTAAATTAAAAAAATGTAAAAATATTTATTCATATATAAAACTAATCTATTATATGCAAAGAAAAAAAAATTAAAAATAAAAAATGAAGAAAAATCTTAATAAAAATAATAATATTAAAAAAAAAATCTCAGTTCAAGAGCGCGATTGCTTCTTTTTATAAATATTGCAATATTATGTATATTACAATGCAGGTGTCAATCAGTGCTATCGAGCATCCACGCTACACACCTGACGCGCCGCTCCTATTGTTAAAAAAAGGAGTGCGCGCAAGACAGATTCGAACATAATTCGCTTCTATCATCGTTCGCTTCTATCATAGTGCGCCCCCCCTAATATAAGTATTAAGTACACGTATGTAGATTTTAAATTTAGAAAAGGGCGGAGTAATTGCATTTTTGTAACATTAAGTAAGCAAATGTGTTTATTATTTTTATTATTATTTTTTTACATCCTTGTAGCCGAACACACGTGCTTTTATTACGGTATAATTTTCATTAAAAATTAGATGGAACTTAATGTCTGAAATAATATACTAAATGAACCGCTTTTACTTTCGATGACAGTATCTTTTTATAGTGTTTCGCTGAATTTTAATGTTGGTTTCTTACCTTAATATGCCTTAACTTATACGTAAATTTATTACATAATCGCAAAGAAAACATAATTATTTAATAATATTAAATATAATTTTGTAATTTTATTATTTCATTGCAGATTTTAAATTCGGAACTTATTTATTTGTAAATTTTATTTTCTAAAATTTAGTAACCTTTTTTTGGAAATATGTTACAATATGGTAAAAGTACTTTTTTTATTGGCACTTAAACCAACGTGGAAAAAAAAATTAAAAATACTTGCAGTGCCTAAAATAAAAAACTAAAATTTGTGCATAATATATATATATATATATTATATTATATATATATAAAAGAGGTATTTCAAATTATGCAATATATTTTAATTTTATATCATGCAAATTACAAATTTAAGTGAATACAAAGGCATAAAAAAAATGAAATAACAGATCTTATAAACTTCAATATATTCTATAAATAAAAATACTCTACAAAGCTGAATCAAGTATTTCACAATAAGTAATTATTTAAGAATTGTCAATGCTTTATAAAAAAAAAATCATACCAAGAAACCTCAATAAATACAATCAATCAATACTAAGTAAAAACACAAGGTAAACTTCGATTTGTATGTACATGTAGTAATTACAGTTCATGAAGCCAATGTGTATGTGTATGCAAGTATAATTTAAATGGCATAATTTTTTATTTTTTTAAACATATACAGTAATAAAAATGCAAAACAACTTTTAAACTATAATTATATAAGAGCTCGAGAATGAAAAAAAAAAAATAATAATAGTAAATGTATTAACTGAAGCAACCTGGTGATGTTATGTGACATAAGAATTTAAATAAAGTAGAATAAATGGAATTGTATAATAAACCTTGATACACATTACATGTGATGAATTTTTGCACTTGATAAATATTGAGGCCATCTAAATACTTAAAAATATATATCTACGGGTGGTCTTGTACATTTTGGATGAACGAGAGTGAAAGAGAGTGTGATTTTTATTGAGATATTAAAATATATGCTTAAATTATTAACTAGTATATAGTAATAAAAATATCTTAAAAACATGCAATTTAAAAATTAATATGTTAATATATATTTTTTCTACTAAAGATTCGTAAAAGTAAATATAAATTTTATGTATATATATAAAAAGTTATAGTGTAATTAATTATGTCTAGAGAAACAGATATGGATATTTCATTTACGAGTTTTAGATGAAAATAATAGGGTTATAAAGTTTATATAATATTTGTAATGCAATTTGACCTAGTCATACTTTCAAACTTATTTGCAAAATAATTTATGAACGATGAGTTTTTATTTTTATACTTTATGCTTCTTATGATAACAGAAAGGAAATATATTGTTAAAATATCAATTATATATACGATATTGTAAGAGGTAAAATTTACTTATTTACAAGTGCATAATAATTTTCATGTCTAAGAACAACAAAATGTAATTATAATGAAAAGATTTATTAAAATTATTTATGTTTTTATGCTTTTTTTTATATGGTTGCTTGGGTTATGATTTCATGATAAAATGTTATTGTTTTAAAAATCTGTCACAAAAAATAATAAATGATAGAGCTGCAGTATTCAACTTACGTCCTTGAAAATTCTATTTTAATGAGTGCAGCAATTAAATGAAATATTTATTATTACTTAATAATGATCTACACAATCTGGAGTTGTAAGATTTTATTCTATAGGGTGGTTGCATTCATGTTAAAATGTGTAAGTGAGTACTAAATAGCATGGACCGGTGTGAAGAAATGACACATTTTGCCGGTTTAAAAATACTTAGCAATTTTTTGGAGAGCATTGATGCTGTTAACAAGTTGAATTAGGTTTTCAAGTATGCAAGAAAAATAATAATGACAAAACAACAACTTATTTTCAAAGAAATTGGAAAAATCCACGTTTTTCCTATGCTAAGCAATGATATTCGTTGCTCAAGTATGGCATCGAAGCGCATTTATTATGACGTCATGCGCACACACCCTTATGGAAATATCATGAATTCTAATGAAAGCATTACCGTTAACATTACGTACTTATAATTTCCTTGTAAATTCAGAAGTATTTCTAAAGACAATAACATTTAATATTACAAGTGCTGTACCTCAGAAACTGTATAGTTTTGATATGCTGTCATTTCTTCTCTCTCTCTCTCTCTCTCTCTCTCTCTCTCTCTCTCTCTGTCTCTCTCTCTCTCTCTCTCTCTCTCTCTCTCTCTGTCTCTCTCTCTCTCTCTCTCTCTCTCTCTCTCTCTCTCTCTCTCTCTCTCTCTCTCTCTCTCTCTCTCTCTCTCTCTCTCTCTCTCTCTCTCTCTCTCTCCTCACTGAAATACCCAAAATTTGTGCATCATTAAATAAATATGTATTTGTTCATTTCATAACGATAACGATGAAAACAAAAACGTGCCAACACTTCAAATAACCAGTACAAACAATTTCTGCACTTTTTTTTTTAACAGGGAAAAACGCTTCTCGGTAAATAATTTCAAAAATTACACTATATTTGCTTCGTAATGTATATTGTCTGAACACTTGCACGAATTTTTTTATGATTACCAGATAGTTTTAATGTACATCATTGAACTTTTGAAGGCCAATTTTACATGTAAGACTTTGATATTTACTATTTTTAACTGAAAAAGAAAAATTTATATTACTGCTCACCTCTAAATATATTTATAAAAAAAAATTGTAGATACAAATTAAAAATATAAACTAATTACATTTAGTGCAGTGTTAAGGTAAACAAGATTAAAAATAAAATTTGTATTTAAAATATACGTTCCCAAAAAATTGCTTATTTGGTAAAACAAGGACATTTTATGCAAATATAATACGATCAAAAGTTATATATATATATATATATATATATATATATATATATATATATATATATATATATATATATATATATATAAAACATCTTGTTAAGTAAGTAATATAAATTCTTGAAGGAATTTCATTTTTTACATAATTGTTAACTAGATTATATAAATTTACATTGCAAAGAAATATAAATAAAAACCTTGACTTTCAATTTTCATTTGCTCTAGATTTTAAAACAAGTAATCTTTATGAGAAAAAAAAAAGACGATCTCAAAAAAAAAAAAAAAAAAAAAAAAAAAAAAAAAGAACAAGGTCTATTAAAATGTATAATTTTTATTTTATATACAATATAAATAATTTGTTATTTTATTAAAGTATAATATCAGGTTACGTTATGGCATTGATAGAAGGTTATTATAAGAAATAGATGACATGTTCTAGAGGTGAAGTTTGGTCATCATGTTAGTGGTCCAGTTTTGCAGATGAAGAAGAAGAATTAATTGCCTTTAGGTGGTATATGAGAAAGTGACCTGAATGGATGGACAGGGTTTTGCTGCTCTTGTATATTATAACACTGACGATCCTATATATTGAAGTGTTAGCTCAAACTAAGGTCACTTTATAAAAGCTCTATATATAAATCTTATGAGAAAAAAAAAGATAAAAGTAACAGTGGTAGCTAAGATGCTGTGGGCAAGAAAGACGTGAGATATATTAAAAAAAAAAAAGTACTTTCTTACGAGTTACATTACGAGTTCAGTTATAAGAGATACGTAACCACAAAATGTAACAAGTATTTCTATTATAACTTTCTATATATATTTATTTATTTGAAATCAAGATCAATGCTGTCTTTTATTATTATATTGAAGAATTTATTATAATGAAAATGTCATCATATTAAAGTGACTGACTTTTTTTGATTAACTCAATCATTATGAAACTGCAGATTCATTTATTTATTTCGATGTTACATAATAATATAAGAAAATCAAGAAAAATCATTAACTTTAATCTATATATTATATTTTCGTAAAACTAGTGGCTATTGTGTAAATTAAGGTTAATTTATAATATAAATGAAGAAATGTAACTTAAAAATAGTTATTCATTACGGTATAAAACTATATTTCATTTCAATATAATTAAGCAATAATTAAAACTTTTTTTTAAAGTCATATATCTTATAAAAACTTAATAAGAAAACTTTGACAGTTTATTTGAATTTAATTATATAGTTTAGAGTTTGTGAATGAACCTATTACAAAATCTTAGCAAAAAGTTAATTTAAAATAAATCTTCTTCTTTTTCTTAAAGTATTTAAATACTGTATGTTAAAATTTATATACGTACTTTTAGGATTTCAAGTTCATATACAAATATTATTCATATTTGGAAAGACAAATTTTATGCCCTTGTATATTAAGGACGCTAGGAAAAATTATATCAAAACTATATATCAAATTGATTATAATATAATACTCCAACCCCTTGCTTTTTTGTTTAAATAAAATCAACAACCATATTTTTAAGAAAAGTAAAATGAAATTGTCCACTTTTACACCTAACCCCAAAAACAATGAATATTAAATAATGTATAATAAAGGCTACGTATTGAAATTCTATATGATAAAATAATTACATGTAATTAAGAAAAATACTCTATATTGAGAAATGGAAATAGATTATTTAGTATTTATACGCAGAGAAGCAATGAATATAATAAAAAGAAAAGCAAAAGTGAGCAAAAATTAGTAAAAGTAAAGCAAAATGAACACATGATGATACTATAGTTTACCATTCCAAAAAATCGTAATAAATTTGCAATGTTATTCTTATGAGAAATGTAATGAATGTAAATGGTAAAAAAAAAAGTATACCACAAAAGTAAGTAAAGCCACTTACACTCTACGGTCTACCGTATATATAACTACAATAACTAAATTAAAAATATACAAAATACAATTGATGACTTTCATTTGAATATATATATATATATATATATATATATATATATATATATATATATATATATATATATATATATATACTGCTGAAAACTTACAGTGATCAAAATTTATTTTCAATCGAGTAAATAATTTGACAATTTTTCAACAATAATTCTTTTTGTAATGGAAGTTGTCAGTCAACTTAATTATACACGTTCGCATTATGTAAGACATCGCCGTATCTGAACTGAACACGTATACTAGTCAGTAATGCGAGGTGGCATATTTTAAATATATTGAAATAGAATAGTCAATTCGTTTTTTATTGAGATCACAAAAGGTAACAAACTTAATGTAATACTGGTCGTCTTAAAGAATTCAATATTAATAGTATTCATCCATACTTTTAAAGTTGCTCTCCTGAATTAAAAAATATTAAATTTGAATGATCAATATACAGTAAAAATATTGCACTTTCTGATCCAATTTAAAACTTAACCACTTTAGAGTGATCCAATTTTCATTACCTGCATTACCTGCAATTAAAATAACTACTATATCACTGTCACTGACAATTGGAAAGGAAAGACTTTTTTGTTTTGTTTTTTATCTTCAAATTATCAATCTTTACTTTAAATACGATCCTTTCTTTTTTTTTTTACATAAATGCATGCAATTAAATACATAGAGTACAGTAATAATGTTTAATCTATACTATATAAAGAAGATACAGTTTTAAAAACAAAATTACATGTAAAAATGTAATCACAATTTTTATTTCAAAGTACTAAATTCGGGGAAGCATCAATACTCAAATATAAACGTTAACATAAACAAAATATTATCTCAACCATGAATCGAAGTCAATTTATATACTCAAAGGTTAAAGTAAAAATAAAATCACGAACATAATTACTGTATAGTATAGAAACTTTTAGTCTCATAACAGGTTAACAAAAAATTTATAACTATGAATACATTACTCTATAATTTAACCTTTTAGTTATATGTTAATTATTAAACGTCTTTCATATTTTTTAAACATTTTTTTTATTTTTTTACTTTATTTCCCATGACGTATAAACATGCGGTCCTTGTAAAAAAAAATTCTATAAAAGATTAAAGTTTTGTGTGAAAATTTTTTTTTCTGCAAATGTCAAAAGTCTTTTACTTTGAGAAAACAAAGTAGAGTATATATTATAATATAATCAAAATAGAAGGCAAGCCTAATTACCAATTACAATTGCATAATATGGTAAACGTAAACCGTATAATAAGTAAATTGTATAATTACATTTATGTATACGTAAATTAGATACTGCCGCATGAGTTTTATTATTTAAGTTTTACTATTATTGTATTTTTTTTCACCTCAAATTCTTTCAAGCATAAAATTAAAAATTTAAACTCATTTTGAAATATTTCAATAAAAATGGGAAATTAAAATAAAACAAAATTTCTACTCTTTTTTTTTTGCATTTTTATTTTTTAATATTCATCACGTCATGCTTCAAATATTTTTTTCACAAGTCTCTCTCTCTCTCTCTCTCTCTCTCTCTCTCTCTCTCTCTCTCTCTCTCTCTCTCGTACTAAATTTTCACTCGACGCTTAAAATCAGTATTTTTAAAATACGATCCAATTATTTATTTGGAATTATACGAACCAATCTTAATTCTAACCATTTCTAGGATTTAATTAGAATTTTAAAGATATTTTCAAACATTTGCGTTATAGTTAAAAAATATCTTACAAAATGTAAGGTCAAAAAGTTAATAAATTTTACAATCCAAAACATCCCAAAAACAAATTTTCTTTAAGAGTAAAAGAATGTTCGTATTTTGCTTGTTTTGAGCTTTTTATCCTATAACAAAAAGTGAGTGATATATAGTGTTTATTAGTAGATAAAATATGAAGACTTCACATAATTTGTTAACACCAATCTTTCAAGAAACAAAAATCTACCTGTCAAACCATCAATTAATCTTTATATTAATTAATGTATTTTAAATAACCTTTTCTAACTCGATCAACTGCTTTCTGAGTGTAGACAAAGTGAAACCTTATATCTCAATTCTATTATGATATTGTGTCACGAATTTGCATATTAGAATAGAAATCTATTTTATTATTAAAACAAATCATAGAAAAAACCATTATAGTGAATATTGTATCTTCTTAGTAAATTTCATCTCTATATGCAATTTTTAAGGCATTTTTTTTGTACCTTTCATAAAGTGCATAAATTTTTTTCCTTGTATGAATCAAAATAATACTTTCTGATGTTAATCTATGTATTATAATAATCAAATTATTAGATGAATCATTATTACATAATATTAAATAGTTAGAGAAATTTAATATTTGTAAAGGCCATGATGTTCATAGTAATCTAGATTTATTAAATATTTGCCATACCTAATTTTGTAATACTCTTAAATCTGAAATTTATTTGCAAAATGTGGTTTCTTTTTCTGTAAAGGCGTAAATTACCATGTCATGAAGGACAGATGGTTACATTAAATTATATCAATTGAAAACAATATCACAATTTTACGTTGTTTATGACAATAAATTTTTAAAAATTGTGATACAAGGTTATCAATTATTTATTTTTAGACTATATAACTTTAGTCGTAAACTTTTTCTTTTTCGGCATGTTTTTTAAAGAATTTTACATTATTATTTAAATTAAAATATATATAATTTGAGGGACGCAGTTATAAAATATTAATAATTATTTAAGGTACCAAACCTAAAAAGTTGATGTTACAAAATTTTGTCACTGTTCCAAATTGAGGAAGATTAATCTTGATGCCCATAAAATAAATATATATATTTTTTTTATTAGAGATGTGCTTTGGGCAAAACAAATTTCACTATAAAGATTTTGTGCGATTAAAATGAAACTGTTAACTAATTTTAAACAAACAAAATTATTTTATTGTCTTTTTTTTCTTTCTATCTTTAGCTATCTTCCTTGTTTTATTATTTTTTAATGTACTTTAAATTTCATGTTTCGTAATTATAGCATCCAATATAACCATATTAGTGTTTTTTATGCAATACGTATAAAAAAAAATCCTTTGAATCTTTTAAAAAATTGCAATCATCTTGTCACCATGTTAAAATAAATTTGCGATCTTTATGTTATTATGTTAATATTATTGAATGTACTGTAATCGTCTGTTTTTTTAAAAAAAAATATATATTTTATATCAATAATTTAAAACAATACTTGCAAGAACATTATTTAATTAATGTAAATAGGTTAGTTATAAAAACGTGAAATATTATTAAATGCCACGAAGTGAGACATAAAATAATAAGATAAAATTATTCTTCATACGTCAATATTTATAATTATATGTATGGCAAAAAAAAAATGCATTTCGCACTGAACTAGATTGTAATTTATACGTAATTATGATTATATAGGAGATAGAAAAGTATGAAAATTAGCACGAGAGAGAGATAGAGAGAAAGAGAATATAGTAATTTTTATTATGTACACGTGATGTGTCCTCTCCTAATATTCAATACCAGTCTTTGAGTGAGTGAAAAAAATAAATGGTGTTGGTAAATAAACATGGAAAAAAAAAAGAGTCAAAGACGAGGTCCACCTTGGCTTAGCATACATTACTTGTAGGTGTGTAGTAGTATGTATAATATAGTGATAGAGAGGGGGGTTATTAAAACAGATCACCTGCTGAGTATATTGAGCTTTTACCATACACATCAAACACAAGGATGGGCAACTTTTTTTTTATATATACATAGGTGACGAATATAGAGAAGTAGTAGGGTAGATATTATAGGTATATAGACAGTTTGCCTACATACTCCATATATATAATATTGAATATGTAATAGAGTAGTGGGGATGATGATGTGATCTCTGACTATATAAACTGGATCTCAATACTTGGATAAGCATCACAACTTAAGTACTTCTCAGCTTAACAACAACCAAACTTATAACAAAAACATGAAGCTGGTGAGTGTTTATTAATATAAAAATCATTAATCCGATTTCAATCCGTTTCTATATATTTTTATCATACATTTTTGGGGACGATTCACCTTAAAAATTGATTTTCAAAAACCGGAATTTTTCTTTAAATTTTACATCGGATAAAAAAATTCGGATTCTATACGGATTTATTTATTTATTAATGCTTCACAAATAGAAATTACATTTTATTTTTTAAAATATTAATTAAATTATTGGTAAAATTACTCAAGCATGTTAAATATTGATTTATTCTTCTTTCGTGCTCTTCACACTTAAAACAGAAAATTACATCACATATATCAAACATATTAATGTTGTAATAATTCCAAATATGGTAATTATATATTTCATTTTAATTGTCTGATTTTATGTATATTATATACTTTAAATTTTATTTCTATATAAATATATTATTATATATGAAGGGTAAATACGATATCTACGGCTATATATCAGTAAAAAAAAAAAAAAGATTAAATCTTATTATTGAAAGTCATGCACTTGCAATATAAACTTCGTTTTCACCTGTACTTAAGTTACCCTTAGCATTTCAAATTGCACGTTTCAATTACCAACAAGTATTATATTTAATTCTACAGATAACACCTAATACTACAGCTTAGAAAACGTATATAACAGACTTTGCGGGTCACAAATATCGTTTGTGGAACTTGCTATGTAAATTTATTTTTTTAAGTATTGGTTATCTTGAAAACTAAAACTGATATCAACTTTTTTTTTTTTCGCAATATTATTTCTATTCAATGAATAATAAATAATATATATAAAAAATGAAGTGCCTATTATAATGTAAGTATCACGATCAGGTAATAATCTTTAGTTATTTGACATGACTTTTAACTCTTTGTTAGTCATTCAAAACTTATAAAGTATGAAATTTGTATATATTTAACACATTATGTTTGTTTTTTATTTCTATAATATAGTTAAAGTAGACAATTTTTCAATAAATTATCAATGAAAATATTTGGTAAAAAAATCCAACATATTATATAGCTAAATATATTCAGTCTTTTCTCTTTTACAACTGTTAAATAATTTAAATTTCTAACACGAGTTAAAACACATTTTGGTTTTCAAAAACTATAACTGGAATCTTAATTCTCTTAATTTTTTGTTAGTAAAATTTTTATTAAGACAAATATAGACATGCTTGCATTGAAAGAATTTGGTTAGACGGCTTCTTTCTCGATTTTTAAAAATGCATGCTTTAAAATCTGCTACATTTTTCGATTGTCTTTTTAACGATTTCTAGGAATAAATTACTAGTCACATTTTTGCAGTGAAAATGACAAAAAAAGTATTAAATTTTAAATAAAAACTGCTGTTCAAGGAATCAACTCCTTTTATATAATTTTTTTTTTTTTATATACGTGCATTCTTGCAGTTTTATTTTTATAGCAAGATTACTGAAATTTAGGTTATAAACATTCAGACTCGAAAGTATTCAACCATTCTGATAGAAGGCTGATTATAATTTTTTTCCCGATGCGATTTTTGTCTTTATTTACAATGGAATTTCTTCTTGTTTCAGTTCATTGTTGCTGCCCTCCTGAGCGTGGCTTATGCCGGACGCCTGGAAAACACCTACCTTCCACCCTCAAACGCCGCTAGTGCTGGAGGATATGGACTCGCTGCTCCATTCGGAGCTGCCTCAACTGGCTTTGCCAAGGTTGCTCAACCCCCAGTAGCCATCCTTAAGTACAGCAATGACAACAACGAAGATGGATCTTACTCTTACAAGTAAATATCAAATTTTATTTCATATTCGTTTAAATTTAACGGTATTAACTTTTTTAAGAGTCTCCTTTGAGTAAAAAAACATACGACGTTTAAAACAATGCAAACTTTTTTGTTCTTTAATTTATAGCAAGTTTTTTCACTATAAATTTTACTTACTTTAAAGAAACTCTACAGGAGATTCACCATAAATTTCATACTTTATTATTTTCCATTAAAAATTCTACAAAAAGCAATTTACTCTTGCTTCTATAAAAGAAAAAGTCAATTTCTACATACACATACTCATATTTCATATCGCTGAATAGTAAAAGTCTAATGCATATTAATTACTTCAATTACATAAATGTAACTCAACAAAAATCATAGCACATCACATAATTACATATGTTTTAATCTCATGTCAGTTGATTGAAGTGTTTTGCTAAAAATAAAAAATATATATCATTATGAAACTTTGTTACATCAAAAATATGTTGTATAGTAATTAAAAATAATACCAGACAAGACTGGCAATTAAAAATTGTGTAATATACAAGTCATCGTATATTTTGGACTTATGTCAAAAGTAAAGGTTGCTCTTCTTGATATTGCGTAGAGTAGATCACTTTCTATATACTCTGAATTTATTTTAAGTTTCAGACCTTGGTTAAGTATGTAACCTGGAGAAAAAAACAAAAAACATCATAGCTCATTACAATAATTTACTGTCAAGAAAATAAAGTAACACACTCGTCTTTCCACAGTAATTTTGTCTAATTACTGATAATAAAATTTTTATGTTTTATTTCACAGTTCATTAAATTATTGTGTATGTTAGTAAAAAAAATATATATATATTTATAAATGAAAATTTACGTCAATAATTAAAAATAGAACAAAAAAGCTTTTAACAAAAATTAGCATTCATTTTTGGTTGAATTTCTTAATAAGAATAATAATTAATGTTGTTGATTTTTCCATTTTAAGATTTTTCTTCGCTTTTTTTTATATAATATATTAGTTGTTTATTTACAACCTTGGTATAATATACGTATTTGTTACTTTGTGCTTCAAATTTCAATTATTATTAAGTAATTATAAGATGCTAAGTCAACAATGAACATTTTTTAATCGAACTTTTAATAGAAATCAGATAAAGCTTACTTTCGTTTTTTTCTTTATATGTACAGTATAATACAATCACGAACTTGCGAATAAGATTCAAAATTCTTTATATACAAAATGTTAAATGCGTGAATCAGAAGTTACAACTTAAAATACCGTGATGCATGACCTAAAGCAAGTTACATCATGTTAATTACTCCTGAAAATTTTCTATGATTCAATTTGTGGGAACCTATAATACATAGTATTCTCAGTTTTCATATCAACAATTCAATATTAATACATTTTCATGAGTCGAATAGAATAACATAGAAGTCACTCTTCAACAACAAACTGCATGGGAAAATAAAAATTTTAATCCTATAAACTGATTTGAACAAATTATTAAAAAAAAAAAAAAAAAAACTAACATAACCTCCTCTTTCTCTCCAGCTATGAAACCGCTGACGGTAGCTCCGCTTCTGAACAAGGATACCTGAAGAACGCTGGTAATCCCGAGACTGAATCCCTTGTCTCCCAAGGATCTTACTCTTACACCGGTGATGACGGTCAGGTCTACACCGTTACTTACGTCGCTGATGAGAACGGATTCCGCGCTGAGGGTGCTCATCTTCCCACCCCACCCCCCATCCCAGAGGCCATCCAACGCTCCCTCGAGATCATTGCTGCTGCTGAAGCACAGAAGGCCAAGTCTGGTGCCCAGGGTGGTTTCCAAGGATACAGCGGTGCTGCCTCCGCACAACAACCCGGCTACTCCTATCTTCCCCCTCAGTAAATCAAATCTGCATTTCTCAAGCGTTGTGTGATGACAGCTTTATTTAAAACAAAAAATTAACTTATTATACTTCTTCTTATTCCTTTCTATCTATTATATATAATTGTATATATATAAAAAAAACAATAAAATTTCTAATTTTTATAAAAAAAAACTGCAAGCATTTTTCCATATATTACCAAATATTTTATATCTATAGACAACTTAATGATTTAATTATAAGTATCAAATCAATAATTTTTATTGTAATAACAATTTTAAATTTCAGTAAGAAAACATTTTTTTCTACAATTTTTATGTAAGATATATCAAACTATCTTATGTAATAACCCATTCATAATTGATAATCTATATGAACTTATTATATCTTTAGTAACATCTTCTTTTTCATATAACTATTATTTACTTTTTGAAGGTTTCACGTTTTATTACTTTTGTTTAAACTTATAAATGGTTACAAATTATTGCACGACATCAGAAAAAAAAAAAAATATATCTTCAAAGTTATTTCTGTAAATACCAACTATTTAGGAGAAAAAAAAAACAGATAAAAAAATGTATAGCTCAATTATTATTGGAAACCTTCAAGTATATTCCTTATATTTTAGTAGGTCAAATTGATTTGATTTTGACCTCTTCTTTAAATGCAGTTTCACCTTCATTTAACTTTTTTTTTGTCTTTTCCTAAATTGGCATTAGTATAAAAAAAAATGCAGTCTAGTTTGACAGGTGATCTGACCTATGTAGGGGAAAAAAACTCTTACATGTTTAAACATGTCACATAATATTTAGATTACGTCATTCATTTGTTTAAAATCGGAACAAATGTTAAAAGAATAAACGAGCCGTCTATTGTTTTCAATTCATCTATATAGTTATATGTACGATACGATGGCTATCTTTTCTGCTCTTTGAAGATGTTTGCATCATATAATACAAGATAAACTCCTGACACATACGTGAAAATAGGCTTGTCAAATATTATGTACCTCTCTCTCTCTCTCTCTCTCTCTCTCTCTCTCTCTCTCTCTCTCTCTCTCTCTCTCTCTCTCTCTCTCTCTCTCTCTCTCTCTCTCTCTCTCTCTCTCTCTCTGAATTCTAGTAAGATGATATCATCATCATTGTATGATATGGTAAATTAGTTAAATAAATTAATATATTTATTTGAATACAATACATTCCTTTATAGAATATTAATTAAACGACATTGTTTTGATTATCAATAGACGATCGCTTACCTTCTGTTCAATATTATATATTTATAATAAAGTGAAGAGGTTTTAAAATTATATGGTTTGCATTTGCCTCCAAGGAATTATTACAAAATAAAATAAAAATTAGTGATAGATCTTCAATTTTCTAGGACGTCTGATCATAGTATAGTTGTAAAGCACTTGAATTCTTGAACTGATGTTTAGCATGGTTTATAATCCGTGACACATAATAATAGGTTCTTAACTATAAATATTATATTTTATTGAAAAAAAATAAAAATAATAATAATAAAAAATTTCGCGAATAGCTTTTTTTTTAATTTTTTTTAAGGAAAGGATATTTTAAAATTATTAAAGATTTGCAAAATCGTTTTTCATCTAGAAGAATAACATCATAACAAAATACTTAGATAGCAGGCAATAAAGAAATATATTTATTACAGAGGTATCAAAAAATTTGTACATATTTTATATTAAAAATTTATGACTGTCTTTTATTTGAGTTATATATACTTCTCAAAAAAACTAATTTTTAAACTTGGAAAAAAATTGTAAACAAGTTATTGACTATCACAAAGAAGTTGTCAAAAATAGAGTCTTTGGTTAAGATTTTATTTAATTTAGTACAGGAGCTTGAAATAATATGTTGAACTACATTAAAATAATAATAAAAAAGTCCAGTACAGATAAAAATATATGTATAAAAATTAATCTGGCTCAAATTCACATATTCATATAACAACATAGTTTATGTTTATATTGTTTTGTCAAATTTTACAACATTTAAATGTCATAATTATTATTTCCCGCAGCATGAATCATGAATTTTTGTTCACATGATATAAGTAAATTTTAAAGAAATATTAAGATGCAACGTTGTTGTAACTTTGCGCAGTAAATTGTTAACTATCATTGTTTTAAATTGTATTATATTTTATATAACAAAGAAATGAATATGTGAACACACCTTTATATTATATTAAATCTTTCACTCTAAAAATGAATTGAAAAAGTAAATTAAAGTTAATTTTATAAAGATGGTTCAAATTATTGCAAAATTTTAGATGCCTTTAGAAGTAAAATAAGTATTAAAAACAGTATAATGAGTATATATTTATTAGTCCATAAGGAGAGGAATTTTATCAATCTTAAGCACTCATTCACGAATCAAAAGTTTGTATATATTATATATACATACTTGTAATGTATGTTATTTAAATAAGAAAAAAAATACAAGAGAATTATCATTGCGATAAAAACAGGTAGATTATAACATTTAATTCAAGTGACAAAACATGAATGACATATTTATATGTAAAACAATCCCAGCAATACTAAGTTACCATTATTTACTTTATTATACAACATGCAGTATTCATCTCATATACTTCTACATATATGTGATTAAATAATACAACTTTTTCTGATCTTCTTATAGAAACCGGTTCCTCAATATGCGTACTGTATACAATAATATTTATATAATGTAACATATAAAAAAAATGAATACAATACAATAATATAACAATTTGTGTTAATCAAAATGATTGTTTTTAAAATGACAACAAAATAAATTTATCTAACATTACAATAAAAATTATTTAAAGAAAATTTATATGTTGCATAATTTTTTTTATAACATTTTAGTATGTTAAATTAAACATATATTACAAATAGACATTTATGTGTTTTATTTTAAAGAAAATAAAATTGGAGAAAGGTAATTTTTTTTAAGGATATATGAAAACGCAATGTACTTGAAGTATGTATGTGTGATTGTTAAGATTAACGCGTATAATTGAAAAAAAAATTTAACTCAAAATTAATTACTTTAGTAAATCATTATATTATTTTTGTATGTCATGTCATATACGTGTATGTAATATTTATTTCTGAATATAATTTGTTCCCAGTGCCCACGCCAAAGACCTGCACAATTTCTTATGTAATGTATTATTATAATAAGATGCTCCATATTTGCATTATATGTAAAATAATTTTAAAAGTAAGCCATGTGTGATGATACATACACATATAATTTCAATATTTAACTACAATTTTATGTAAAAATCTAGACATATTTCATAATAAATTAACGGATTTTTTTGTTTAACAATATCAATTTTTTTTCAAGCATGGTTATAAATAGTCTATTCACACGTACACTAATAAAAGAGATTGCAGAACTATTTAAAAAAAAAATTGAATTTTTTTCAAAAGATAAATAAACATAAATATTTTCCACGAATTTAAAAAATAAAATCAATCTTCTCGCGTTATAATGATTACACACCTGTTTTATAAGACGCTCCAGGTAGCCGCGACTTTGTAAAGTGTAGATCGTAAAGTTTTTTTTATTAAAAAAATTAGTTATATTGGCATATATGGAAATAATATGTATTGTATTTAAATGAAGTTTTGCGTGAACTGAAATCTCCATCTGATTGCATTGTATGGCCATAAAGCTAATAGGAATAAATTTTTTAGTAAAATGACTGTACATTTTTTTTTTTTTTTTTTTTTGACATTTGTAAAGTGTAAAAGCTTCATTTTGACGCGAGAAGATCAAAATGCCTTTAAAAATATTATAGCTATCAAAATGATCGCATAACTACCTTTTTATTGCTACATGTGAACAGGTCTTTATTGTTATAAACCAATACTGCAATAACCAATACGTGTTACACTATACTGCAAACTCATAAATATTACTGATAATTGTAAAAACAACAACAAAAACAAATTTGTATACAATAATTATTTTCATAATATATTTTAAATAAAATAGCTAAAGGGGGGTTTCTATAGAAATAAACTGTATGTAAGCAATGCTATAAAATGATAATCATTCTAAGAAATATGATGTCGGTATTATTATTTAACAAGTAATAATTATAAGTATTGAAAAAGTAATTGAAAAGAATCTTGAATTAAAATCTAACTCAATAAAACACTTTTTTTTTCTATCATTATTAACTAATCTAAGGTGACATTTTTTTTTAATTGTAAGATTTATTTATAGATAAATATTTCGTAATATTTCAGTACAGGTAGCATCTTTATACTATAATAGTAGTTCTAGCCATAAAATGATGTCATTTAATAAACGAGTTGTCGAATCACAAAGTTGTAAGTGAAATAAATACTTTATAAAGAGAGAATATTATATAAGTTTGTTCTACTACTTTAATTACAAGTATATAGGAGATGAGTTTCACTTTTTTTTTATATATATATTTATAATATAATTCCTGTTTTATTAATACATATAATTATTAATATAATATTATGTAAGAAATGATTTTTATTCTAAGATAAAAATAAATTTTCTTTAAAAAATAATATTTAAAAAATTGAAATAAAATTATTTAAAATTTGTTTTAACATTTGATTATGTATTATTATTTAAGTTAAATAATAATAATAAGTTTTTATTATAATTTTTAATTTTATGTACTTTAGAAAGCGTGGTTTTATTTTATTAGTGAAATTTTATTTCATTTTTTTTTTAAGATTAATATGCTAAATGAAGTAAAATACTAATTGGAAAAAAAATGTATGATTTACATGTCACTTATTTTGAGTTAAGTGATCTCTCATTTTAACAAACGTGAAACATGGAAGTCTATAAGCCAAGTAAGCAAGTTAGACGGGTAAGGTACACACACACTTCAAAAGGTTGTTGCGCATTGAACTTAACTTGTTAATTAAATACATCGGTCAGTGAAAGGGTCAAGCATCCCGGTAGAGTTATAAAGTATGGTCCCTATTAATGAGACTAGTAGATCTTTATGTACCAATCAAATATCATGTATATATGTATTTGATTACGAAATTAGTGTATTTAAATCGTATTATTATTTTTTGCAATTTTTAATCAATATTCCATAAAATTAACATTAAAAATAATTTACATGTCATTATTATAGAACTACGAAATAAAACTAAATTAATTTTATGTATATGTGATACTTTCTCATATATATATATATATATATATATATATATATATATATATATATATTATTATATATATATATATGTTTGTAAAAGTATTAAATATTTTTATTTCATATTATTATGCATTAATTTTGTAATAACGCACAGCAATAAAAATATGATATTACATATTTTATTTCTTTCCTATAATATTCTCACTTCTTAACTATATTGCAAATTATTGAATAAATCTTGAATACATTATTACTGTCACTTAAGTTATAAGCATTACTTTTTTTTATATCAATATTATTTATCTAATGGAGCATAAAAATGAAGATATTTAAACTGACATTTGTTACAAAAAAAAAAATGCAAATCATTCTTCTTAAAGTAACAAGAGGTTCGTAATGATAAATGTATAGTATAATGTATATAAAAAAGATATAGTTCATTGAAGAAATATAACATAATATTTCAAAGCAAGATGTTCTCTCCTCCTTTTTTTTTTTTTTTTTTTTTTTTCTTTTTCTTGTGGTATATTATGTATTATGTGAAGACTTTATGAACTTATGTAATTTATAGATGTATGTGTACTGAACAGTACATATGATTCAATACTATGTAAGGTGCTAACATCATATGAGAAAAAAAATATATGATATATAATAATACAAGGATAATTATTTTAATACACGGTGAAATTGTTCGTGATATTATAAATTACATTCCATAGGTTGACCTTTTTTTTTCCTTCTTACTATTATTATTATTCTCTAATATTGCAATATGAGTCCAGTGATGCGCATCATAAGGAAAAAAAAAAAAGCAGATGCATAGTGAGAGTAAAGTGAGTGAATAATTCACATGATATTGCGGGGGAGTCAACTTTACGAACTCTCTTTTAACCCTTTACTTTTAATAATAATTCCGCATGACTATATATTATGTATACTATGTATTTGTACATTATGTATAGAAAGTTATTATATACATATATAAGAGACATAAATATAACTGTCAATCAAAATCACTCATCTATTATTTAAAATAAAATCAATATTGCACGTCAAATCGATTTATATTGATGAGTGCAAATACTTGTATTGTAATTTTTATTGTATAAAAGAAATTGACTTAAACATTACATAAAGAAAGTTTTTTTTTTTTTTTTTTTTTACTTAATAATTTTTTTAAAATAATTTTAGATCATCAAAATGGTATACAGTTAGAAGAAACATAATCAATATTTATATATTATATAAAAATTAGGTATTATTTTCCACATGAATGAATTTATCCTTGATGTAACATAATACATAAAAATGCACTCTTATAAATACATATATTTTTATAGTATATAAATATATAATACTTTCTCATATTGCAAAGGATGAGCAGACTTAAAAAAAAAGAGAGAAATAAAATTACATCCTAGCATTCTTTTTTTTTTCTTCAACAAACGATGTAATTAAAATACCTCTTATAGTATAATATATATATTTTTTTGTTCTCTGCTATATCTGTTTAATCATTTTAAGTGTGTTTTTATTAATTATTATTATAAAAGTAAAAACGTATAATTGTTGTAGGTACTCACGATTTTATAATGTAATTTTTCATTACTTTATTGAATAAAGAAACTTAAGCTGCTTTGTAAGATAGATAAATATTATAGATTTCATCAAATATTTTGCTTATATTTTTAATTATAGGAGTTATCCTTTTTTTATTATTATTTTAAAGGCCTTTTAACTAATATATTAATCAATAATGTAAATGTTTATTGGTCATATCTGATTAACAAGATGTGTGTACTTTTAATAAATTGTTTTCAAAAACCTTGCTCAATTTTATTTGTGTTTTTATTACTGTCCATTCTATAGTATATTAAGATGATAAACGTTTCAGTTTAGCATTTAAAATTTATTTTGTAACCTTACTAAACTCAGGGTTTATTAGTATATTGAAAATGTAATTTAGAAGGTAAATGAAATAAGTTCTTTATAATATAATTTGTATAATAATTCATATATTGAATTGATGCGTGTTGTACATTCGTCTTACTTAAAAATGAATTTCTACTGGCTTATGGCCATACAATGCAATCACATGGAGATTTCAGTTGATGCAAAACTCTATTTCAATACATGTTATTTCCATAAGCCAAAAGAAATTCATTTTTAAGTCAAATGACCGTACATTTCATAGCATATTTTTTTATACTTAATATTTTATGTCTACCACAAAAAAAAAATAATAATAAAAAAAATTAAAAAAAAATAAAAACGATTATATTGTATTGGGTAAATTTGCCGTATATAATGTACATATATAATGTACGTATATAATGTATTTAGAAATATATAAAAAAAAAATATTGACAATGAAATGTGAAGCATTACATTCAATAAATAACTCAAATGTGAGTTTAATGTACAAAACAAATAACTTAATTAATTCCAAGGTAAACAAAGTATTCACTTGAATCACAGGTAATTAATTAAACTCTCAACACTTTATTTTTATGTACTTATTGTTACAGATCTAATTTTATACCTGTCTGGAAAAAAAAATAATACACTTACACTCTTTCATCCTGTTGTATACGTATTTATAGATAGTGCTTGAAAATTATTATATACAGATAACCCATTAAAATTTATGAAATGTAGGGCCATACTGTGGGAAAAAAACACAACTGTCGTAAATGTATAGTTTTTAATTTTCAGCACAACCTCATCAAGGCTAATTTAATTTCATTAAATATTAAACATAATCAAAATTAAGCTCTTCTTTTTTAAATGTTTAAAAGAAAATATTAAAATTATAAGGCTCAAAACTATTTATTTAATTTTTTTTTCACTTAATTATTTTTAACTAGGAAATTTTCAACACCTTTTTGTGATGCAGAAAAAAAATTATGAGTTCATCAAATATTATTATATGGATAATCATACCTAATAGACTTTAAAAAAAATGAAAGGGTTATAACATATAACCTTTCTTTCTGTCGTTATACTTATATAAGAAAAAAAAAAAGATGAAACAAAAAAATCATATAGTTTTCCTATGTAGTATTAAAATAACCTTGTATTGCCATTTTGATACGGCTATCCACTCATCCCTTTTTCTTTTATTTAAGAGTAAAAGGAATAGAAAATAAAAATGACTAAAGACTCCGGATGTCACGTTAAATGTTTATAATTATTATTAATGTTAAAGAAATATAAATGAATCATCAATTAGAAATGAGAGAAAATCCAATATTGTTACTCCACCTTACTTTTTTTTTCTTTTTTTAGAAGTAGTAGTATAACTCTTCTTGTTTTTTTTATCATAAAGTGATCTTATGAGTTCAAGGAAGAGTATACTCTGTTATAGGTCTTTTTTCTTTTCTTGTTCAGGTCATGATAGTATTTTACTGAGTACACGTCTTTTTCTCTCACGCCCTCTCAATTCTCTAATAACCTTCCCTACCGCACATACACATACCTATATATGACGTAACAAGAATATCAAAGAAAACGTGTTATATGATTAAAAGAAGAAGAAGAAGTAAAAAATCAGCCCCTTAAAATTTTTTTCATGCTTCCTTCTATTATTAAAAACTTTTTAATAGTATTCGTGCAATATAAATATCATATTTAATAATTTAAATATTTTTAACATTACTTCATTTTTGTTATTTTATTTTTATTTTACAGGGATATTTTAATATCAAATTTATGTTATTTTGAAATTTATTTAATCTAAAATGAAGTAATTTTAATTTTTACACTTTGTGTATTTATACCGAAAAACATTAATTTATTTCTCAAGGACGTGAAATATAATTTAAAGAATTTTATTTCTTATTTTAATAAAATTACTGTTAGTATTATTTTAAATAAAAAAATTATATACTATGCACTATAATAATTATTATAAAATTACATAAAAAAAAACGTGTTTTTATACACTGAAATTTCATCTTTTAAGCAAATTTAACATTTTATAGCATAAAAGTGGTAAAAACTTTCTTTTTTTCCGTACAAATAAATATTATATTAACAAATTATGATATTAAATTTAATTATAATATATAAATTATTTATTAATTCATTAACTAATCAGATCATAGGCGTCAATCAAGTAACACCTTAAAAAACTTCTCCCATTTTTTTTTTCTAATCATCTTCGGTGAAAGGTCATCACTTATTACCATATTTGCTTGAAAATATAAAACAGATGTATATCTGTATAGAGACGTGCAGCAAAAATACTTTAACCCAATTTAATTCTCTATTTTATTTTTTTGTATATGATCGTCCACTTAAATTATCCATCAAAAAGAAAAAAAAAAAAAAAAAGTCAAGGTAGTTACATATATGTAATCGTTTGTTAAAACTAAAACCTATTATAAGTTTGGCCTTGAAATAATTTTCTTATTTATTGGTACAAGAGGAAGATATCAATAATTGTCATTATATATATGTAGTTTTATGTATATCAATATACTTTATTCTATATTATAAGATGCTAAAAACTTTTATTTTTCATTTAGCGAAAGGACACTTATAACCTTGTCTATATTTTACATTACAATTAAAATAATCATGTTTATGAACTTTAAATTCAGTTTTATTTAATAATACAATTTATTGTTTTTTTAAAACTCACGATTGTTAAAAAAAATATTTATTGCTTATTACTATTCAATTCTATTTCTTTTTCTATGTGGTAATTTTCACTTACTTTTTTTTTTTTGTATAAATAACAATTATTATTCTACTTTAAATAAGAAAAATAAATACTGTAAAACTATAATAATTTTGTATGCGTGCACTCATTTTCTTGTTTGTTATTAATTGTTTTTATATGCAAATTTGGACGTCGTAAACTACAATTATTTTAAGATAAAAGAAAATGCCTGTAATTGATTATTATTCCTATATTTTATAAAGAATTGAATAATATTTAATGATGAACAAGCTTGGTGATATTGAATAAAAAAATATATAATTAATCAAATTATAAATTTGATTCAGTGATCGTAAAAATCTTAAGAAAATATCCATAAGGGGGTTAATTTGTTTAATTTTTTTAATAAGAGTATATTTATGTATTTATATACCAAAGATCATCTTTAACACGGAAAGTGACGCATTGCCAATAAGTTATAGGAGTTGCCATTTGTATGTATGAACAATTATTTTTAAATAATTATATTCTTTTTACTAAATTAATAATTTTTGTGTTATCGTTGAAAGCTAACAAAGTTTCTCAATTCACTCATAATATTATAAGAATAAGAGCATGCGTATATTTTTTCTTGTTTAAATAACTAATTACCCTAAACTAATTGCTATAAATTTTTTTAATACCAAGCTAACATAGCTGAAAATATTATTTACAATATATTATATATTTTTTTAATTTTTACACTGGGAACTATGCTACAGTAGTTTATTAAATAAAAGTAATAAATATATATTGCTTAATTTTATATATAATATAAACTGGTTAACTCATTAAAAATTTAAGTTTAATTAGAAAAGGTATAGAAATCAATAAATAAATGTGATAATCACTTTAATAATTTAAGCAAGCTGTAAGGAAAAAAATGTGAAAAAAAAACCTTTTTTTTTTTTTTTTTTTGTACGTATAGAAATTGAAGATTCTCATAAAGCCAGGGAAAAATAATTCTATGTTGTAAAAACTGAAGATTACATAGATTAAAGTATGTATTTCTTGATCTGACGTAAGTCAATCGAAAGTGTTGAATAATTTTTTTTCCATGAATTATTTTCTCATTATTAAATTAATAATTTACTTTCATAAAAAAAAATATATACATTTTTTAGTTCATCATACTATAAAATATACATTATATTACTTATTTAATACAATTACAAAGTCTAACACTTCATAATAATTTAATTTTTAATTAAATTTGGACATAGAATTTAAAGTGATGAGTTTAAAAAGAAGATATGATTCATAATTTTTATTTCATCATATTAAAAAAAACAATCAAATTTATGATATAAAGGTCACGATTTTTAATAAAAAAAAATTAGTATATAATTATGAATCTATAACATTTTTTTATAACAACCTTTAAAAAAAATTATAATATTTAAAATTTATAATAAAATAAGACGTAACAGTTTATGAATTTTTATACTCAACAGTTTCCTTTTGTTAATTTTCTATAATTATTGTAAATTTACGTGCATGTAGACATGCGATTCTTCTTTTTTAATTGTAAATGCTCTATACATTAAAATTTATTTATCCTTATTTGTCCAGTTTATATATTTTCAATGTTAACATATTATATATAGAAAGGTTGATTATTTTTAATAGATGTTTGCTGCTGTATATTATTATTATCATCACTTTACTACGAGGGAATATTGCACAATTTTTTTTTATATATATATAATTTTATACCATGCCTTTAAGGTAAGTCGATCCACTTGTTATGAATCTGAAAGTCAAGTCAAAAGAATGAGGAGGGAATGATGATCATTCAGTGGTTCGTCTCTCCCACTCTTTCTTTCTTTCATTTTTTTTTTCTTTCTATGTATCCAAAGTGCCCGTTTTACTACCATGGTTTTTTTAAAATGACCTCTTCACTCTCTCATCGGTCGGTCTTCTTCTTCTCTTCTCTTCCCATTTACCCCCACTACTGCAAAAAAACAAAACCATCACTACTATACACTATAGTATACTACCACCTTGCTCCTTTACTTACTCCAGAAATCTTCTTTTTTTTTTTCTGAGGGGATAGTAGACCAAGGTATATATAGTGAAGCTCTCGATACGACAAACATCACATCCATCCAAACAACCGAACAAGCAACATCATGAGATTGGTGAGTTCTAAAATAATATTATACAATTTTTATTAATATTCGAACTCATTACACATTGGATTACAATTGTCTTTTTAATCTCTAATAACTTTCATAACATTTATGGATTTCATACTCATTTGGATTATTTATTAGATTACAGCGACGTGATAAATATAGATAAATAAAGTGACAAAGTTAATAATTATTTTAATTGCTTTTTTTTATAGTGTTAGAAATTCGTGATAAGTGCGTGTTTTATTTTGCGAAAAATTCAGTGTTTAAAAATGTATTAATTATTAAGCTCTATTTAATTTCGTTCATATCTATTATATTAAAATTTATCTTTCCAGTTAATAGAAATGATAGCAGTAAAAAATTAAGTTTATTAGAAGAAAAAAATACGATTATCTAATCAATAACTTTCCCGGTGAAATCGGAAGTATAATAAATTAAATAAATATTATCTAATGCAATACAATTTTTAAAAAATAATTTCCGTCTTGTTTGCTTTTACATTAATAAAATATAGAAATTTACATTTGCTAAGAAATTTAATATAACAAAATTCTAAATTTAGATACAAATTTAATTTACATTCTTATGAAACATTGAATGAAAATGTTGTCTCATTGTCTTTGATTTCTATTAATAATATTCGTATGAGATAGTGAAACTTGCCGCAAGTAAAACGTTCAATGAAAATTTTTCCCACTTGATTAAATCGATAAACTCAATTATGTCATATATATATATATATATATATATATATATATATATGGTAGATGATAGTATAATATATATTTTTATATCATTATGCAATCGTAATTAAAATGTCGTATTTCAAGTTTTTTGCTAAATCTTTTCATATCATATAAATTTAATGTACTCTTTGAACCAGGAAATTTATTTTAACGCACTTAGTAATCCAATGATATATTTTGACACTTTTATTTCAACGCAATTCTTACTTTTTATATTTTAAACATATTCATTTTTTACAGTCACGCAAATTTTAAATTTACGATACATCATATATTTTTATTTGAACCTAACACGTAAAACCTTTTTAAGGTAACTTTTTTTTTATCCAAATTTTCATATCAATAGAGAATAGACAGATTATAATCATGTTTTCTCTAAATTAAATTTTGATTAAAAAAAATCGTAGTTAATGGATTCATTAATTTTTTTCTATAATTCTTGCTGATTTTATACTTTTCTGTGCCATCGAGACGTACAGCTCTGGCCAAAAGTTTCCGAACGATTTGCATAGGCAACCCGCAACAACACTATGTTATCTTTATGAAAAAACGCAGCGGCCGCCGCTGCCCCGTTCGGGAACTTTTGGCCAGAGCTGTACCATAAAATATACTACTATAAATACACTGTATAAGAAATCATAATTATTGTCTAAATTTTCAAATCTCAAGTAAAAGTTTTGTACAGCGCTCACAACGTTAAAATTTAATATTCTTAATGTTTCAAAAATTATTGAAAGCTCATCCATCCTATGTTTACTACTTAATATTGTGGACGTCCGCAATATCTTACTGAGAAAATTGCTCTCAGCCGTAATAATAATAAATCACAAAAATTTATAACGTTGGGTTCAATAACGTAATTTAAAATATTTAAGTTTTTTTAGTCAATCTAATTTTTTCTTTAATGATTTGATTTGATCTAATTACATACATACATATCGATTATAAGAAATAATAAAAAAAAGAATATAAATTTTACTAATTGCGCATAATATTAATTTTTATTGGAACTTTCGATTCTTTGTCAAAAGTTTAAATCCACAATGTAAAAAAAATTAAGCGTTAAAAGGCATGTTCACAGTTTTGCAATACTTTTAGTATTGTAGAATTAATGGTTATGATGTCACTAAACGTTGATAATCTAACGATAAAAGCGTAAATGACGTCACAAACATTAGAATCACAATGGAATAAACGTTAAACTTGTCCATTGCAAATTTTGATTTTTCCATTCGATCCTAACGCTTGTTACGTCACTAACGTTTTTATCGTTAAAATTTCAACGTCATAACCGTTGATTCCACAATACTTAAATCATTACAAAACTGTGTACTGTACAAGCTTTTCAACGTTTATTTTTTACACTGAAAAACTATAAAGTCAATGAATACTTCATTCTAAAATATTGTTTTTAAGTGAGTTACTACTAAAACACACGCTACTGCGTGCTTGCTTATGACCAAAAATACATTATCTCTGGCATTAACACTCCTTAAGTAATTATTGGTAATTTTTGAAAATATATATTTCAAGTAAAAGTTCATGCAATTATGTATATAAAAAAATACAGTAGTAAGAAGGCAATGTACGATACATAAAATTATATTATGATTTTTTATACCATAAAAGGTTAATCATAGATATTTATTCATAAATGTTAATGAACTGTATATTTTTTTATTGATAAATTATGTCACATATGGTTAAACATATTTGTTAAAAATTTTGTTCTTGATAATATTAATGATTGTGCATCGAATTTCAAAGATCACGAATTTATCATTAATATTTTTATATATAGAAAAATACAATTTAAACTTGATTGTGAGTCATGTAGAAAACAATGTCGTATTTTTATTCACGTGGTTAAATATGTCCTCACATTTAAATACTTGTATAATGCTTTATTTCACATGAAACTATAGATTTTACGTGATTTATAAAAGTAAAAAAAAAAAAAAAAAAAAAAAATGCTTAAAGAAGTGCATATCAATTGCATGATGTTAAATTTTAAAGCTTTTTTTTTTAGATGTGTCACGAATCACGATTATTTTACTGATAAGCAAATGCACGGTATTCACCAACACAACTTCATTTGTTATTCATGCAAAACATTTTGTTGGTAGTAATAATAATTTTATCTTCTCAATCATGCATGCAATCTTTTTTTTATGCATATACGTAACTTTTTTTTTACAAGAATTTTGTATTGTTTTAACAAAAATTGGTGAGAGATTATAAACTATTAAATAAAATTATATAACATGTCCTTGTATAATAAGGTATAATTAATACAGATGATTTCAAAAGAAAGTTTAACATGAGAAAGGAGAAACAATTATTATATTGTAACTTTACGAAATATTTTTTTGCGATTCAACAAAATATTAATGTTTTAAATTTTACGACATAATTATTATTATGCATGAATTTTCAAACTATCTAAAGATAATTCTCTACACAATTTAACTCATACATTTTTTAAGAACAATAATGTGAATGTAATATTCTTTCATTCATTTGATCTTCATGTAATAAATAGCCTAAATTATTGTTAACTTTTTTATTATAGTTATTCAGAGAAATGATATCGTTTACAAGTTGGAAAGTTTGATGCTTATTGTATGTATTTGTTTCCGTAGGCACTGACACTCGTTATGGTCCTGGGTGTGGCTTACGCCGCCCGTTTGGACAACACTTATCTTCCACCCTCAAACGCAGCCACTGCTGGAGGTGCCCAAGCTGGACTTGCAGCCCCTCTTGGTGGTGGATCACACGGTGGAAGTGGATTTAGCCATTCCTCTGGAGGTGGAGGTGGAGGTGGATCATTTGGAGGTCGTCCCTCAGGTGGATCATCTGGATTTGCCCAACAATCTGGTGGTTCTTCTTTCGGTTCTCGTCCCTCAGGAGGTTATAACGGTGGTGCCTCTTCTGGAGGATTTGGTGGTGGTTCCGGTTCCGGTTCCGGTGCTGGATTTGGCGCTGGCTCTGGCTCCGGCTCCGGCTCTGGATTTGGAGGTTCTGGTGCTGGTGGAAACTACCAACAAGGAGGTGCTGGAGGAAACTACCAACAGGGAGGTGCTGGAGGAAACTACCAACAAGGAGGTGCTGGAGGAAACTACCAACAAGGAGGTGCTGGAGGACGTCCATCTGGACCTGCTGCTCCCATCATTGAAATCACCAAGTACAACAACGAGCCCAGCCAAGGAGATGGTGCCTACTCTTACAGGTGAGTTCAAACAACCAACAAACAGAAATTATAAAATATTTGCAAATCTCACTTTTTATTACAAATTCCAATTTTAAATTCCATCGTCCTCTATTTAAATATCTTATTTCTAAATAGACTACTAATAGACGTTGATTCATTCATTATGTCGTAAAAAAAAGTCAGAATATTAAAAAAAAAAAAAAATTGTTCACTCGATTTGAAGTTCTCAGTATTTTTATATTAAGATGCAATTTTCTCCAAACGTCTTTAAATAAAATTCTAACATCACTATAGTTTCATCATCTACGAGTAATAATATTAAACTTCATATTATTTGCTGTCATCTTGAACATCATTTCTCAAGTCATAAACATTTCAAAATACGTTAAATACAGAAAAAAAAGCTGTCGAAGCAAATTGTATTGCAAACAGATTTTATCGAGAAATCTGACAAGTACACAAATTATTTTCTTACTATGTTGCTGGAAAAAAAAAACTCTTATTGAGCTTTTTTATGCTTGACGAAACAGAACATTATTTTGATATTGTGGAGTATATATGGCTCATTACTTTTCAATTTCAACTTTGTAAGTTCAATCGTATTCAATTGAACGTAACTCAATGAGTAAAAGAAAACAATAACATTTTCATTGTTTAAAATTTAAATTATAATTTATTTTTTAATATTAACCATCTAAATAGCTAATGGCTATACAGTAACATGTAGCTAAACAATAGAGCTATATATTCAGTAATGAGTGAAAAGTAAAAATTAAAGTAATATTATATTAATAGTTTATAAGATATCGAGAGATATTGCAAGTCAGTTTTCTATCATATAGTATTTAAATAAGTGGGGCTCAATAAATACTACAATATAAGTTTTGGAGTTATAGACTTACTTATTACAAATTTAATTTTAAAACGGAAATTGTGTAGATTATATTAAATAAGCCGTATAAAATTGCTAATCTTGATAACCTTGATCATACTATTGATTTTTTTAAATCCACTTTTTCATATACTTTAATTTAAATCCACAAAAATAAAATTATTAGATAATAGAGTAGTGGAAATACCCAACTACTTAACAGCAAAAACTTGAAGTAATAGCTTGAACATGACAAGTAACTCTCAATTTTCTTTATAGCTACGAATCTGCCAACGGAATCCGCGCCGAGGAGAACGGTCAATTGAACGCCGTCCGTGGATCTTACTCTTACACCGGAGATGATGGTCAGACTTACACCATCACTTACACCGCTGACGAGAACGGTTACCGCGCAGAGGGTGCTCATCTCCCAACCCCACCCCCAATCCCAGAGGAAATCCTCCGTGCTCTTGAGAAGAACGCTGCTGATGAGGCCGCTGGTATTTTCGATGATGGTACCTACAAGGGTGAAGGTGCAGGAGCTGGTGGTGCTGGTGGTGCCGGAGCCGGTGGATTCTCACAGGGTGGAAACAACTACAACAGTGGATCCGGATCTGGATCTTCTTTCTCTGGTGGTTCAGGATCTAACTCTGGATTCTCATCTCAATCTGGTTACCAATCTGGCCGTCCCGCTTCTTCAGGAGGTTCAGGAGGTTCAGGAGGTTTCCAACAGGGAGGTTTCCAACAACAGGGAGGTTTCCAACAGAGCGGCGCTGGACACTCAAGCGGTAGTGGTAGCGGTGGCAATGCAGGATATTCATATCCCCGTCCCTAGAAAGATTAATCAAGATATATGCAATCAAAATGATCCTCATATAAGCTTTATGAAAATTTTTAACTGATATAATGTTTAAATATCATTGATAAAAATAAGAGCATAAAGTTTTATAATGGCTGCGGTATTATTAATTTTTTTGTTATTTATTGTACATATTTGATGTAAGAAATATAAATAAAATATTTTGCAAATAAACTAAAACAAATTTGTTTAATTCTACTTATACAACTTAAAAAAAAACAAAAAAAAAAACACAGGGGTTGTTAAAGGTTTTTAAGGAAATTATTAAATAATATTTCTATGTTTTATTATATACTTATAATACAATACATGCTCTCTTTAAGACGTGCTTCAAATAATATATTATATTAGTTGAGTTTATTATCATATCATATAGTTTTTAAATACTATAATACATTGTACAACATCTTACAATGTGCAGGACAAAACTGTCATCTCTCTCTCTCTCTCTCTCTCCCTTCCTTTCTTTCTCTTTCACTCTCTCTTTAAACTACTTTTTTATTAGTAATACCTCTAATGTATTAAATAAATCTTTCATAGCTTAGTATCTACATTCACTGTTTTCAACACTATTGTCTAATAATAATTACGTTTCATGTAAAACATAAAAAAATATATATATTTTCGCATGGTCTGAATATCAGACTACACTTTTAAAAAAAATATTAATTTATTTTTATAAAATAATAATTCTAAAACAGGTTTCTAGAAAAATGCTAATATAATATTCTCATCTTATACATAAGAATATATATCATCATATAAATTTACTTTATGTAAGGGTCTCGTTTTTTTACTCCAATGAAGATGATGATTTATTAAAATATCTTATAAAAAAATAATTGCGTTACTGTGTTACAATATTTTGATAAATATCAACTGATACTTTTTTTAGTAACAATTGGATATGAGTAATGTATTTATAAAATAAGTAATAAATAATATACATTAATTTAATTTTTTATTGAATTGAGTTTGACATATTGTACGGGTAATAAACTTAAACTCTTATGTAATATGTCTGAAATACTAAAATTTTATGTTTATCATTTGTACATATGCTATTTTTAATACAGTATTATTACAAAATATAATTTTGATTTAATAAATAATAATTTGTTATTAAAGGCTTTATTTACCTACTTTTTTAATTTTAAAATATTGACTCTTCAAAATTAAAAACGGTTGAAATAATAGCTGTGGTAAGTACATAAAGATCAATAAGAAATGTTAACCTAAAAAGCTAAATATCAATGTAAGCAGATTATGTGGGTGAAGGAGTATTGTAAAAGAAGAATAATTTACGTTAGTTTGAAAAATTATGACTTCTTATGTGACGTAATATTGTGGGCAGATTTAGTTTGACCTCAAGTTACGGCAGCAGTTGTTTTTGTTGTTTGTACGCTTCATCTTGCAAGCTTCACACTTATTCTACCCTGGGAATAACACTCCCAAGTTTACACACTCGTATACCTTTTCATCATTAATTATTATTCTTCATTCATTACATTAATTAATTTATTTGTATATATACTCTCGTACTATATATATATATATATTTTTTTTTCTATTTCTATTCGTTACAGTAAGAAATTCTATTACGTAAAAGAGAAGTCTTATATTAATTTATCTTATTGATAGAAAGGAATAGTTTTAAAATTAGAAAAGTGAACAGTATAAAATGCTATTTGCTCCAGCCGTAAAGAAGTTATAGTTACTCTCTGGGTACTCCACTCCCCCGCTCATGAGTTAAAATACTTTGTTTTCTGCAACTAAAATGATGATCAACTACGTGGTTATTCAAATGTAATGCTCATCTTTTGTACCAAGAAAACAGGATTTACAAACAATACTACTATAAGACTTACTTTAAAAAATAAGTGTTCTTGAATTTACTTTCATCTGTCTATATAACCACATAAAAAAAAGTTCTTGTAACAAGTGTATATTATTTTATTCCTAAAAAAAATAATATTGCTGTACATACTTTTTATAAAGGTAATTGATTTTATTTATAATTTTTTTAGCAGGCTCATCATCTTTTAAATTTAAATAGCAGTGCATGGGTCAATTAAAAATTAAGTTAAGAATCCTTATATAAAAAACTGTTTAAATCTTACATAACAAACTCACAGAATTCAAAGTAATTTTCGATTAGATTTATGCCATTTAAAGCATGTGAAATTTTAATATTATTAAAAAAGAGTTTGGAATAGTATATTATAATATATTCTCAGCAAACTCTTTAAGCTATAAAAATTATATTTGCATGCATTCTTATTTCATATTATCCTTATATATATATATGTTGTCATGCTATTGTATTAAATAATTATGACACAATGGGTTTTAAATTTCAATATATCTTTAAGTAAAAGTACATTAAAAGTGCTTCAAATAAAAAGAAAAAAAATGCGGTAACAATTTAATTGGTATTTTTTATTATCTCTTCTTTTATTATTATTTTTTTTAGCAATTAAATACAACAAATATTTTTTTACCTTTCACCTCTTATTATCAGAATAAAAAAAATCCTGTTATTTACTGCATTGTCTTTTTTTATACGTAATAAAGATTGCTCCAAAATGTTTAATTTATGACATGAGTTTAAATAAGCATGTAATCTCTATAAAAACTGTTCTATTCTTAAGTTTTTTGCATATTATATTATTTGAAAACTATAATAATTGTTACTCTCCTTAAAATAATAATAATACTTCTAAGATAAATGAAAAAGGAAATCATAAAATGTAGACATCAGTATAATATGTATGAGTCGTTAAGAAGATAAATCAGTCACGGTTTAAAACAAAAACAAAGAATTTAAAGCAATAAGGGCAAGCTGAGGTTAAAGAAGGTATAGGAGGAACCAAATTGTTTGCTGGTGTAACAAGATTATACTTTAAGATGTTATGGGTGCTGCTTTTTTAATATTTTTTTTAGCACTAATCTTAAGTAAAATCTAATACTTAAATATAAACTAACATAGGATTAGTTTTTGTAATAAATAATAAAAGATGAAAGAGGAAATTGCTCTAATTTTTTTATTATTATTATTTTGAGAGGCAGTCTTGTGAAGAAATTTTAAATTATCCTTTGAGATATTAGCTATATTTTTAAAGCGTATAATTGTTTGTTTTGTTAATATATATATATATATGTATGTATGTATGTATATGAAAATGAGTTCTGTGCCACAAAAACAGGATAAATCCAACATGCGATTTAATAGAGACGAATGAGATGAAGTGAATTGATGAAGCGTCTTGAGATACCTCTGACTTGGCGTGGGCCACTACCACCACTGCTAGGACTGGCCGGAGACATTAATATTCCTGTCAATCCCAACCACTTTTCCTACCGTTTTACCTTTGACACACTGGCATACGTACGGGCATCAACGTACGGAGAACATGAAAGCTCATTTAGTTTATACCACAACCACTGAAAAACCTCATAATACCCACCGAGAAACCAACTCGCGATCTCCACACGTCAAAACAGCACGCATCCCACTGCTCCAACAGGCTTCCTTTAATTTCTTTTAGTTAATTGCATTATTGTTAATAATATAAATCTAGTATATTAAAAATTTCTTGTTATATAATTATATTCAAAATAAGCACACACACAAAAAAAAAAAGAAAAAAAAAGTATATTTCTCTGATAATTTATTGAAAAAAAAAAAGTATATGAAAATTGATAATTCTAGCAATGTATAAGTTCAAATTTGTTAACAATATAATGTGTTGTTTCATTGCTGCTGTATCTCTTTTTTTGCTTATGTAAAGTTTACTTGTAATGTTGTGGTCAAGGTTTTGTAAAACAGGGCTGTCAAGCCCTCACAACGCCTTAATAAAGTTACTTATTATTATTAATTTATAATCATTCCATTGTGTTATATAATATAAAAATTACAAAAAATGTAATTGGCACTTTAGTATCAAGATGTTAATATCAGGCTAAAACTATATTTTGTACATTTGTAACAAAATATGCTTGTATTGACTTCTCATCAACAAGTTATTTTTGTTGTAGAAAGATTAAAATTTTAAAGAAGATTTGTTCTAATGCATGAGAGGTGCCAACATAAAATCATGACTTTTTCCTCCTTGAAAATTTAGCACACTCTAAATTTATATCCCAATATTTAAAAGTGCATAGAAAGTGCATTGATGATACAAGATAAACTTTCAATCACTCTCTTCTTTACATGCAGAAAACAAAAAATTCGTGTCTCACGAAGTTTGGAAGAGCATAGCATTTAAATTTGAATTTTGAATTGCATTATAGCAATATTGAAATATATAGTAACTGTTTAGTGCTGAAAATTAATTACCTATAAAAGTATGTGTAACCCGGAAACCTTCGATCAAAGAGCGCTGCACATTGCATACATCATATACAATGAAGCATGATTTGATTTGAAACTGAACTGGAATGATTCGATATCATAATGTTAATAATGATAATAATAGCTCTTTATTGGGTTTAAAATGAATTATACATTAAAAAATTACAGAAACAAAACAAAGTTTACCAATGGGTGATGAAAAAAAGACAAAATGTATACGTATAAGTGATCTCACACCTTTATCAGAAAAAAGGCTTCGTCAATAAATAAAAATATATCAATGTTCCCGAAGAAAAAATAAAATAAGAAGAAATTTTTGAAAATATTGTATATTTTACAATATGTGTATTTTTTTTGTCCCTTTTTAAAATTATTTTGAAGGTCTCATATGAATCACATCGCAATTTAAGATCCTATATTTAAGATTTCCATTCTAACATAATATATACTTCCCCATTACCTATTATGTATACTAGAAAAAAAATTATAATAAATTTGAATACATTTTGTGTGATTGCTTTTACTACACTTTCAAAATAAACATAACAAATGAAATAAAATTATATTCTGATGTCATATAATTTTAAAATTTATGTTAAGAAATTATTTTATCATTGGAAGTATTATTAAAGTTCTGATTCATGTTATAGAACTATAAAATAGGTGTGGAGTGTGTGAGTGCTAAAATTATATTGCAAAAATATTATTCACACATGTAATTCACATAATAAAATATATAAACATTCAAAAATTTAATAATAAGGTAAGATTAAAAAAATATTTGATTGAAATGATAACAGTATGTAGGTCATTAAATAATTTTAGAGGTCTAGTGAGAAACAATTGTATACATTCAAATTATTATTATTTATTATTATTAAATAAATTGTACGCGGTAAAACAATGAACTATTTAAATATTTAAAGGATGTATGAAGCCACCTTTTTTTTTTCGAAGTACGAGAAAGTTCAGCAGATTACATTCAGATGGCGAACAAACCCAAGGAGCCTGTACCGCTATCTATCGTAAATTCAATACACTATATTCTTAGACTTGAATCAAGAAAGTTGGTCTAATTTTACTTTATAATTAAAAATTATGATATAATTATTTTACAAAGGGCTCAATATTTATTACAAAACTCAGTCATCTAGAAAATATAAAGTGCATAATTTTTGGTGCTACAATTTTGAATACTTATTTTAAATTCATAATCAAATTAAACCTCCGCTTATATATAGCTAGCCGATATAATAGACTGCATGAATAATTAATTCATTCAAATGTAAAGACAATATATTAATTATGAACAGTTGAGTTTTTTTCTTACTATTTCAACCGAGAAATATTTACTAACTATAATCAGCTATTACAATACGCATTAAATATGTAGTAATTGTAGTTCATACATGTACTGTATATTGAACCTTCAAGTGTAAAAAAGTATTTATCCAATATACTATGAGTTATGCAGAGCAATATTATCAGTAATCAATTTGATTATTCGATCAATCAATTTAATTCCAACTTGATTGAAGGCAATCTACATTTAAAACTATTAAATTTTCATTTAATCAAATTGATTGTGCAATATGAAAACATAAATTGCTCCGTGTGATTGAGGTATTATAATAGTATACAATCTACACAGTAATTTTTCTTCTTCTGTATGATAAAATAAGCAGAGTCGTGAATGACAAGAAAACGTGCGTGAAAATGAATGACGTACTATATAATGGGAAATGCTAACAATCATAGAGTAATTTTATACTGACGTTATTATGTTTTTATTATTTTTTACATTGTCATCCAAATTTAAACTAATGTATAATAAAATTTATGTTAAATTTTATCTTAAATAAGTTAAGATATATACAACCTTGGTTGAAGTTGATATGTTGTAGTTTCTCATGCTCTCCAATCAATGATAATTGCAATCGTTGACCTTCACCTTTCATGTGCGGAAGAACTTTTTTTTTTTTTTTTTTTTTTTTTTTTTTTTTTTTTTTTTTTGCAATATAACTCCTTTTATGGTGAATAGTACGTTGTTGCTTTTGTATAATCTGATTTGTCTCATCATTCAAAAAAATTACATGTTAGAAAAATGTAAACATAAGAAGTATTATTATTTTGAATAACATATTATGTAATTTATTTTTATGGCCTATAAAGAACAAATTTACAAGATTTAAATAGATTGTGTATACATATTATAATACAGTAAAAAAATAATCTTAAACCTTTATTTTTGGATTTTTTCAATTATATAATTTGTAAATTTTGTTGTACAGTATTATGTCAATTATTCAGTTAGTCATTAAGTACTCTAAAGAGTTTAAAAAATATTTGCTAAATTTTTTGTGAAATATTTTATTTTTTTGGTGTAAATTAATTTTATCTTAAAAGGAGACATTACAACATACATTCTCATTACCACAGATTCTAATGAAGCCTGAATATGAGCTTAATGAAAATAATTGCTACCTGCACAACCAGTACGGTCTGGATGACTTTGAAATACTGTATATATGATTCCAGAATAATAAGATTTTGGGTTACAGTATGTCCAAACATTTTCTTTTATAAAATTAAAAAGGTTTTGTCTTAAGATCTTGAATATATACGCACATTTTTCAGTTGATGATATTATTTTAAAATTGTGAAACATTCAAAAGTTTTATAGTAAGCAATATGTATAAATATTTGGAGAAATTCATGTAATATTCAAAATAACAATAATAATTTAATTACGCATTAACTTAAGTTGTAAATAAATTTAATGTGGGTGGTTGTTATCTTTAAAGCCATAGACCACATAAAACAACATGTTCTTTTTAATGAATAAACACGAAATTGGATCTTCAAAACTGATGACAATTTTTACCCAGAATGTTAATGTAGCCCCACGAGAGAGCGTGAAAAAACTGTAAAGTATACAATTTGCGTGAAAATTCATGTTTATGACTTCAGAAACATGCAAAATTTAGTATAAATGTTGTGCGGGTTGCATAAATCGAATTTTCTGATCACTGCTACGGGGTTACTGTTGGGTTTTGAGACAAACTAATGTTATTTATGTAAGGCCCATCAAGTGTTTTGTGATATAAATGCTTATGTTTTTCTCTGGTCTACTGTATTCCTTTAAAGGACAGAAACAGCGTCATGCAAAAAATTATAATAATAATAATAATAATAAAAAAATAGTCTCTGTCATAATGTCTTTAAAAATTCATAATGAAATGTTATGAAAGTTACTTTAATCTTGTGCTATACGATTGAAATATAATTTAAAACTTATTTGCATGATCTAAACTTTTCAAAGCGAACGAGTTATAATTACAAGCAACTACGTAAATTTCTACAAAAATTAATATTAAATCATTAAACATAATATTTTATAAAAATACTAATTATTAATAAGAATATTATTTTTATTAATTAAATGTTAATTTCCAGATTACCTTTAGATTTTTTTATATATAATAGCAGGTATAATATACAAGAAAAATTTGTGTAATAAAATATAATTACATATTATAAATAGTTATAATTTTTCCTTAACTAAAGAAATAACCATTACGTGAGATTAAAAATATTGAGAATTTGTTCTTAGAATTATTTGAATTTTTCACTTTCGCTCAATCATTAGTTTCCGGGTAAATGAGATAAATGAAAGAAGTAGAAAAAAAGTATTGAAAGGTGTCGCGAACATCTTTACCCTTGACCTCTATTTATTTGAGCCGGTGAAATGTAAGAGTAAGCTTGCCAACCTGCTTATAGTTAGTTAGTAGCTGATGTTGGTTACTGCTGCTTTCGTTTTTCAAACTTACTAGTAGGTAGGTAGGTCTCTCTCGTATACACAGTACACACAACATAAATATACATCTCATACGTAAGTTTCACCATTCTATATCATAGTCACTCTCAATCTCGTTTGACCTACGTGACATCAGGTTGAGCTTGACCCTTTGATAAAGAAATTAGTTTAGTTATGTTATTTTTCATACGTAATCTATATTAGCTAATAATATATTATATATTTTACCTACATTTTCAGCTATATATTTTTAAGTAAATAAAATAAATTTAATTTGTTTTGAAACTGTCACTATGTTCTTTTTTTTTTTAGTAGTAGTAACACTTATGTCCTAATAATATATAAAATCATACATTATTATTATATAGTATACCTGTCTTAGTATTTTAAATATAATTACTGCAATTAATATCACGAAGCATTATTTTAACATTATGATCTTTCGAAGATTAGAACATTAACTAGCTGTTGAAATTTGTACAATCTTTAAGATATAAAATTTTACTCTACTGTATTGCCTTTTTTATGTTAAAATACCTTTATAATTGAGCATTGCGTTACGTTAAATCTTTATATTATGAATATAAATGAATTCTATAACCATAAGATAATAATAAAATGAAATTTCATTTCTCAGAAACTGTACTAGAAGAATGTTTTGATGATTTAGTTGATAATATAGAGGAGCTTAATTATATACTTTACACGTGTTGTACGTAAATTGTTTGCAATTATATTTGTTATTTTGAAAATGTCAGTTTTAGAAATGCTTATATTTGTTTTTATATATGACTTTAATTAATTACTTTTAATAATTTACGTTTATTTCCTGTAATTAGTATAATTACAATTCTCATTGTACAGTACTGTTAAATATCATACAAATTCAGTACATAATTTATTTATTTAGGTAAGTATTAAAAGTGCAGCAAGGAAAATTATACCATACAAAACTATGCGACGTAAAAAGTGACTTGCAAAAGAAAGAATAATCTGAAATTGAATAATATATGAAAGAATAAAAAAAAACTGAAAGTGATCATAAGATCAGTATTAATTATACGTATACTTATTTATATTATGCTGTATCATTTATAACAAGCATAGTATTTAGTTCATACACTTCTTTTTAAAATCTATATTATTAATTTAATTAGCATATGAATAAAACTATATATAAGAACGCTCTCACATGATTAACTTAAGAAGAAGGTGTGGCAAATTAATAAGTGTAATAAAATAATTAACTGTGAAAACACACTATGTGTTGTGAGGCTGCATACATCAATCTCACGTTGTGCATGTAATGAAGTAGTTTATTCATTCATGTAACGTGATATTATTATGCATGTAATAACTGGGTAATATGACATTCAATATAAAAAAAATTATTATTAGTTGATGTAATTTGCTGTAACATATTTATTGAATTATATCATAATTTCTTATAAATATTTAACTTAACATTAACATTAATATTGATTGATTTTTTTTTTTTACAGTCATGTCAGAATTTATTTATTGTAAAATTAGCTCAAAGTATTGTAATAATTTATTGAGCACTTTATTTTTATTCCATTATACGAAAACCTCAACATAATAAAAATCAAACTTAGAAATAGTTTTAAATGACTGTAAACTGTAATATTATACTGTAATGTAATGTTTATTAATTGTTAGTAACAATTTCTACTTTTAAACTAAAAACTTATCTTAGAATTTTGCTTTTAAATACTAAATTTAATTAGGGACAAAGGTTTTTATAAATTTTAGAAAAAATAAATAAATTCATATTTTAAAGAAGGCTTTCTATTTTTACCAGTGACCAATACATAAATATTATGGCATGATGCTACTTCAAACTTGTAATTTCATTAAGCCTTAGGTAAACATTAAAAATAAATTAATTAAGAATTATACAAGATGATGAAATACAACTGAAACGCAATATTTTTTTAATCTTAATGCTATGACAAATTTTAAATTTATTGTGTTGTATGTACACATGACTGTCATAAAATATTTTACTATTCAAAAACTTGCGCCAAATTTGCCATGTTATTCTTATGAGAAAAACACGCGCTGTATTTGAATGGTAAAGTATATTATCACAATCGTGTGTACAGTACATAAAGAATAAATGTTATTGATAAAAGATTATCATTATAGCGTTTCTGTAATATATTTGGTATAGATATTTCAAACAGTTTTGTAAATTAAAATAATATTTATAATATATTAAATCTTCAAATTAGCTATTACATTTTTATGAATTATCGTATTTTATATTTATGTACTGAAATCTATTTGACATCAGTTTTTACTACGATCAGACAAAGAAATACGACACCATAAGCTTAACGATATGGACCAGAAGGTCATTGATAATTACTTATATAATAATTAAATGTTAGATTACAAAGGTGTTTTAAGTAATGAGGTGAATGTTAATTATAATTAAAACAATATAGTCTAAAATCACATTAATCAAAAGATTAAGTCACAGATAGCCAGGGACAGGCATAAGCAAGAGAATCCTGATACTTATATTGAGGGAGGTCACTAGACAGTACGTGATACTTGACATAAACTAACCGTGTGAACAAGAAAAATATTTCTGTGAAAAGAAAATATTATATCAATAAAATCTAAATGACGTTTTACATTGATGCTATATAGTCATCAGTATGCTACTGAACATGAAAGGTTGTCACACTGTAATAATAATAATTATACGATACTCATTTAATCGTTTACTTTATATCTATAGTTTCAGAAAATGACGTATAATTTTTACTCCTACGACCTCATATTTTTAAAATGATGTACTCATAAGTTACTGAATAAAATATTTTATTGAAAGAAATTGTCATGACAACTTTCAGTACATTATTGTATTTTATTTTATCGTATTTTCTAATAAGTACAATAAATAATTATACAGTATTCTGTATATAATTTAATATTTTTTTTTTAACTTTTGCAAATAATTAGCTAATTTGTATTTCACAAGATCAGATAATGTATAAAACATGTGTACACATAAATATTATCGTCATCTTAAAAAACATATATTAATGCTGTTACTTAAGTACTAAATTTTATGTTCAGAAAATATACAAGTTTTTTTTTTTTTTTTTTTTTTTTCTGACTGTATAATTATATAATTGCTTGTCGATTTTCACTACTACTGAATTTGAAATTAGGTAGAAAATATACTTTAAACTTTCAAGGTTCACTTCATACACATAAAGTAGAGAAATTTTAATATCTATGCAATTAAACATAAAAACCTTCAGAATTATCATTCAAATACTCTTTGTACTGTCATTTTAATTTTTATGTATGTAAATTACAATAAATAGCAATAAAATTTTAAGCAACCAATAATATAAACAACATTCAAGTACACCGTATTCTTGGTTTCCACGTTGTAATCAAATTGTTATTATTACGAATAACAATGGTTAAATTTATCACTGTTAATATTGTGATTGTTAATTGTGTATATTAAATATTTTGTTTTAATTTTATTTTCCCTTCCAGAATCTCAAAAGCATTTACAATTTAGGCATTATTAAAACGAAGTATTTTTCTCCTCTTTGCTTTTCAAAACAGACGTCAATGTCTCAATCTTCAACCTATCTCAAACATCGCCAATCAATAGTTGAGGCTTATAGTGTTCTTGTGATACTATAGAGTCTATGGCCCTAGTCACATTATATATAGTCTCATGTATTTTCTGTCTGCTTTGGGACTGCTGAAGAGCCCTCTCAAATACTGGGACAAAGTAAAACTTAAAAAAAAAAAAAGTGATATTGACTTGTTTTTAACATTATTACCATTTGAATCATTATATAATTTCGTATATTACTATAGAATTTAAATTTGTGTTTGTTTTTTTGTTTTCACTAAATATTTATTTTTTTATTTCATGTGCATTTTTTTACTGTCAAATATTTAAGCATGTGTGGACTTAATCTCGTACTGTAGTAAATAATTAGCTTTTTTTTTTAATTTAAAAAAAAAAAAGAAGATTTTGAAATGACATACAGTATGAGACAAGACTTTGTAGCTTGTAAAAAAAACTATAAAATATTTTTTGTAAAACGTTAAAATAACAATAATTATTATAATAAATATCAATTAACAAGTATAAAAAAAAAAAAAAAAAAAAAAAAAAAAAAAAAAAACAGTGATACAAAATATTACAGCGAAAACTTGATGACTTGTACAATACTTCATACAAAACAATTAGCTTTTTTGTACCGTCTGCTTTTTTTTTTATTCTTGCTGAAAGCGTGAAATGTGTATATTTTATAGCACAGCAAATGAAATAGACAGACTCTTCAAACCTTTCCCCTGGTAATTTTTTTTCTTTTTCACTTACATTACGATACAAAAGACTTCATAATGGGTGATTTATGTCAATAAGAGAAAAGGTTCATGTAGAAAAGGTTATAGGCAAAAAAAAAAAAAAAAAAAAAAAAAGTTTAGGGTGCAGCATCAATTTTTGTTACGTCATTATACGTGCAATATTATTTGAATTACATTTTTAAAACAAATACATTGTGCACTTGAAGAGTAATTTTTATTTTCAACAGTATATTAAAGATAAAGAAATACAAAAGAAAAAAACCTTAAGGTCACAAATAATTTTACATCATAATGCTATTGGAAATATTTTAATGAACGTATTGTGTTAAAAATATAAGTACGTACGCACACCTACATAAATAATATAATACGGAAAAAAGTAAAACAAGAAACAAATAAAAAATTTATGACTTCATTTTTACGATTTCAATAGAATTTTGTTTATTATACGTATACATTATACATAATACATATCAACAGTATTTTTATTTATTATTTTTATGTAAATTATGTCGGCAATGCATGTAACAGGTGAGATGAATGCGACAGATGCAGCTGCACAGCTTACAAATAATGTAACTTACAGAATTAATAAGTAAGTTGTAAATCATTATGAACCTGTTTCGACATGGCAATCTTCCAAAAAAAAATGTAATTTTTCTTTTACTAGAAGATTTTTTTTTCCATTTCTAGGTCAAGTTTATAGTTTGTTTGAATATTATATTGCAATTATAATACATTAAATGCAATTTTTTATTATTATATTTGAATGTTATTCTTAACATTAGTCAAAGTCGTTGATAAATACAATACTAATCCTTTTTTCATGAGGTAAGATATTGCGTATGATGTTAATGTGTTACTAAGTTTATTCCTTTAATTTTTCTTTTATCCTTTCTCCAGTACAATAAATATTGTCATATCCCAATGTGTAATAGATATACAGGTATAATTAATATCTGCAGACAATTCATAGGCAATTAATTTAAATTAAACAATACCCATACGTTTGACAGATGACTGTTTTATCGTTATTGATTGGTGGACAATAATAATTCATAATGGATTGTAAAATAAAAATATGCTCATTAATAAGTATTTAGATACATTTTTTTTTTAATATTTGTAATAAATGAAAGTATATTATATAATTTTGATAGCATAATTTAAAGTAACACTTTAATATTTATTTACTGCACCAAAACATCATAAAAACAAGCTGAATCAATATTTTTGCAATACATTGTAAAATATTTATCATAAAATCTAATTTAATGTTTGATTTTTCAAATGTCATGACGTGACATTGAAGGTAAAGGAAAGGGAATCCCATCAATGTGAAGATAAACAGCTATGTTATCTTAGGGCATTGGAATTTGTTATGTAACTAACAGTTAATTTACTTTCCTTTTTTCTTTTTAATATTTTTATAAAATACGATTTATTTACTTCAAATAAAATAATATTATTTTTAAATATGTAATTTAAGTTTAAGTACACTTAAAGTTCAATGAATTACTAATTCATTGAACTGTAAGTTATAGTGTAATCATTAAGCTTATACAGTATAATAATGATTGCTTCCGATATATTATATGTACAATCTAATTGTTGAAAATTTAAAATGTCTCATTTACTTAAATTAATGATTATAATATCTCAATGTTTCTTTTGTTTAGTTTCAATGAAAATGTTCACGAAATATTAATTTTTATTACATTTCCGCTTTAAGTATAGTGAAAATTATTCAAGCCTATAGTTTGTATATTATACTGTAGTTTGCATTAAGCTCATGAACATGTATAGAAAAGAAGTTAAAGAGTTGATTTAAACTATATTTTATACATGACATGAAATGATTTATTAAAAATCAGGGCTTTGTTTTACTTTCGTTCTTACACAAAAATGGAATATCGTACGATATTATTTTTCTGACATTTTTAGGCTTTAAATAGGTTCGAGCCACTGCTGGGTGCGTACGTGAAGCACAACACGTTGCACGATGCATGTTTACATGCATTCCATGACGACGCACAGTATTCGGTAGGTGCATGATTGATATGTGATTGCACCGACCAGCCTGCCTAGATGTTTCCACGGTTTCTCTAGGCTGTCATGGCGAATGCCGGGCTGTGTACTTAGGCCGTGGCCGGCCCGTGATTACTTTTCCATTTAATTGGAAAGTCCTTACCTGTCGATAAGACAATGTCTTAATTGACTGGGACTGGGATTGGTATATAGCACGATAACACAATATGGCAAGCAAAAAAAAAAATTCTATAAATCCATTACATGTATATATATAAAAAATAGTATACAATACACAATAATGAGAATTTAAATGTGTCTACTTTTCTTATTTATTCATGATATTTATGAAATAAAAATCGTAAATTTCAGTTTCATTTCCTATAAATAATTGTTCACTACGTTAAATGAATAATAATAAAACATGAAATCAACAATTTCGTATTCTAAGTAAAATTTATCAAATAACCTTTCGAACTTTTTTAACTGTCTAACAACTTCAATGGATTCTCCCTGTACTCGCGTATATTATCTTTATTGAAAACGTGTTTCTTGACATTAATTTTACTATCTTCTATCTTAAATAACTATAATTAATAGCTCTTTAGTTGAATTTTAATGGTTCGTTACATGGAATACATCAGATTTATCTGTTCAGTCTGATAACAAAAACTTTTATTTTTCATAAAAAAGCGCTCAATAGTAAATATTGCTCGAAAAATAGTGCAAAAGGCTTTAATAAAATTAAAAGAAATAATTAAATTTTGAGATGATACTTTTGAAATGTTGATTTGAAGCAACAACAAAAATTGTTTTATAGTATAATCTCGATCAAATCTTTTGAGGGCGGATGGGAGGAGGGTGAAAGATGTTTTTATTTAACAAAATACAAAAATACACCCCTGGCAATTCACTGATTACACTACTCGGCCCAAAAATCTGAGGCTATAACAAGCCTATTGAATAAAGGCTTAGTACAGTTTTAGAAGAAACAAGAGAAAAAAAAATGCAATAAGGTCAGGGATTTTTGAAGAAAATCAGATTAGTTATCCTTAAAGTAAACTGTATTAACGGTTTGCTTACCTAGGTTGCCTGGCAACGGCAAGAAAGAATATAATAGTTTACTTTAGTTATCCTTGGCTCTTATATCCCTTCCTATAGTGAGTAGAAGTTACAAGAAAATGTATAACAAACTGTTAGTGCATTTAAATCTCAATTACAAAAACTCTTATTTGAGAGATATTTGGATCTGTAGCTTTGAATTCTCTCGTTGCTCATTAATTATAGATTAATATTCTCAATAAAAAATTCTCAATGTATTTATATATTATTAATTTTCTTTTCAATTTTTTAATAAATATAAAATGTAAATATATTCTCAATCGTGTAATTTAGTGAAAGGAAAACATAAATTGAAATATTTTGTTTATAAATGAACTAATTTTAGTGAAATCTTGTCAACATAATATTTTTAATTCATTTTTTATTAATATTATATGTCTAACATGTATTATTTATTATATATTGTAACTGACTGTACTGTAAAACAGTTGGGTTAAATTGAGAGGTTGTACGCCTGATTTCGCCCAATAAAAAGCCGCTAATTATTATTATTATTATTAAACTAAAAATTGCAGAACTTTTCCTTCTTCATTTTCCTTTTCTTTATTTATTATATGATTGTTATTTTAATTTAATAAGGAAATGCAAGTAAAGGAGCAAAAAAACTCATAATTACAATCAACATAAAAAAAAAAAAAAAAAAAAAAAAAAAGGAATCATTAATCACTTCTTTACAACTCTTTTGATGAAATTGCATCATTCTTTTATTATCAATTAAATGACAAATTAGAATCAGATAAAAATATAATTATGTACACTTTTCAAATAAATCAATTAGTATATTAAATAATTTTTACTCAAACTCTTTTGGATTCATAAACATTTCACATTTCCAAGAGACGAGAAGATTTTTACAATTTTGAATATATTGAATTTTTAATCCTAGCAAGAGCATAAGTATTAATGACAAGAGTTTAGATAATAAATACGTATTATACTATATTTTTCATATATTTATTTGGGGACAAAAGTGCCCCACTATACATTTGGAGAATTATATATTTATACAATCTTTTTATTACTACTATTTTGAAAATTTTGTGATTTATGTTCAAATTATTCAAGCAGATTTTTTTTTTTTTTTTTTTTTCATTTTGATAAATTATTACTACTAACCTTTATAGACATAATTTTTAATAGAAAATGAAAATCTTATATTATATGAATGAATAAGTTTCAAATTTCTATAGCCACACAAAGTTGTTGCGTTATTTACCACATTGAATATATTACAAATCATTAAAAGATATTATTGCACAATTAATATATAATGAAATATATGACATGATTCAGTTACTAATGAATCCTTAAGTTACATATTAATATTTTTCTTAAATTATAATATTTAAATAAAATAAAAATTATTCATTGTCATACAGTATTGTGTAAAAAAAGTAAATAAAATCTTGACCTTTAAAGAAAAAAAAATATTAAAAGATGATGTCCAGTTTCATTATTTTCTATGTATGGAATAGAAGAGGGGAGGACAATTTTTTTCTTCGTCTTTCGTCTTCTTTTTTTTTTTTTTTTTTTTTTTTCTTATATATTTTTTTACAGAAAAGGAGGACGCGCTATGAGACAAGACGATGTTGTTTTGGGAGGGATGGTTTAAGGTGGGAGGTACGAAGACTCTTGTATATAAACCCTGACAAAACTCAGATTAAGTACATTCACAGTATCTTCTACTACTGAAATGGCAGCCTACAAGGTGTGTTCTAACAGCATAACAGTGATTTAATTTTTTTTAAGTGATAACATTAATTTTAAATATGATTTTATCTTGATTTCTTAATTTTATTAACCGTGTCGTTATATAGTGTTGAAGTTTATTTTTTTGACTTGTTATAATAAGAATTTACTTTAACAAGAAAGTGTTTTGTATAATTTGTAACTTTTAACTCATACTTTACACATAAAAAAATCTTTATCTTGTTAACAGTAATGTTAATATGTAAAATATAAGCTCATAGAAAGTAAATGCCTTGTATGTTACGAAATCATTAATAAATTTTGCTATGTCATATTAATATTTACTTTTTTTTTTTTTTTTTTTTTTCGTAAATAAGTTTTGCTAATTCTTTTTGTTGAATATTTTATAGTTAGATTGCATTAAGTGGCGTGAAGTAAAAGTAACGGCATGATAATTCAATTGATGATTGTTTGTGTATAGGTTTTTGCACTTCTTGCACTCGTTGCATTCGCCTCTGCTCGCCCACAGCAGAAGGACGAGCCCATCCCAGTCCTTCGTCTTGATAACGAGGGTGTCAACCACGATGGATCTTACAAATTCGGGTATGTATCATTCTTAACACTCTATGCATATGTATAATATCAATTCATAGTTATATATAAATGTTTGATTATGACCAAGGAATTATTATTTTCTTTTTATGTTATAATTTACGAAGGAAGAGCATTTTATTCACAAACTTTTTAAGATTGTGAGATTAATTTCTTCTCTTCTATTTTTGGAAAAAAAAATATTAATTTTTTTAAAGCTAAGTTCTGTCACTTGAATTTCAATAACTCAATTTTAAATGTTTAGTTAAATTTAAAGTTAAATACAGTAGTTAAAGTAATTACATCACATTTAATCATTACAAGTACATGTTAAGTACTTATCTTGACGCTAACAATTGTTTACTCTATTACATTACAGTTACGAGACCGGCAATGGTATCTCCGCTGACGAGTCTGGATTCGTAAAGAATTTGGGAGTTGAAGGACAAGAGACCCAATCTGTAGAAGGCAGATATTCTTACACCGGAGATGATGGTCAAACTTACAGCATCACTTACACCGCTGATGAGAATGGATTCCAACCTCAGGGAGCTCATCTCCCCACCCCACCCCCAATCCCACCAGCAATCCAGCGCGCACTTGACTTCCTCGCTACTCTTCCCGTTACTGATTCACCTACTCGTCGTTAAAAAATATATTCCAATTTATATCCCAACCCTTACTTCCCTTTATATAATATCTTAACCCCCTACAGTGATTTTCTAGCCCTTAAATTTATATAAGTGTTCCTTATATTATATTTTGTGTTTTAATTGTGATTATTTTGTTTGAGAAAAGAAAATACAGTCTTTATGTATATATAACTGCCAATAAAATTGGAATTTTATACAAAAATATATTTTTGAAATCTTATTTAACACCTTTACATCATTATATCATTTAAAATGTGCATATTTTTTTTTGCTGAAAAGAGAAAAAAAAAAAGTAAAAAGCTAACAAACATAATATTTTAGGTCATGGTAGTTGGCCAAGGGTCATGCATTCAGAAATATATAAGCTTGTCGCAGAAATATTGTGTAAATTAAAAAAAAAAAAAAAACTGTCAGCTTTTGCCGCAATAGTAATAGATGGAGGTGCTCATCATCACTCATAATATGCTACATTAAAGAAAGAAAGAAAAAAATAATTGTGTGGGTAGTTTACCAGTAATGTTACATCTTTATATAATAATTATTTATATTTGCTTTGCCCATTTAAGACAAGAATTTTATAGTACAAGAAGAATAACTGTGTTAATTATTTTTAATTAAAAGTAATGATCATCTTATATAATAAAACCCACATATATTAAAAAAAAAAACTTGTATAACAATAATGATATTATGTAAGATTTATTATTATTATTTTTTTTTTGCTACGTCATTCTCAAAGTCATTTTAAATTATTTTTAAGATGATCAATCAGAAATATTTAAATTTAAAATGATATGACATTTACTTTAAAATGTATTTCATGAAAGTTTTGTAATAATAACTATACAAGAACGTTTTAAATAGTTTTTAATAACATTATTTTACAATAGGGCCATATGTGTCTGGATGATAGTATCGGCCAATTGGAATTCATAGAAACACACTCAACTTTAATTTGCATTTGCATTTGCGAGAGAGAGAGAGAGAGAGAGAGAGAGAGAGAGAGAGAGAGAGAGAGAGAGAGAGAGAGAGAGAGAGAGAGAGAGAGAGAGAGAGAGAGAGAGAGAGAGAGAGAGAGAGAGAGAGAGAGAGAGAGAGAGAGAGAGAGAGAGAGAGAGAGAGAGACGATGAAATTACATTAAGTTCTATGTAGTAAAACGTAACTTAATTAAACATTATTATTATACTCATTATTTACGTCACGAAAAAAGAAGTGTTGTATTTTACATTAAATTTATATTTTATAAATGTATTGAAGGACCTCTATGTTTTGGAATAGCAATTATAAAGAATAAGCTTACAATAAATATACAGAGTTTGTTTATGCCTATAATTCGTATACAGCACGTACTATTATTTATTTATCTATTAACTTCTATTTATTTATTTGTAAATGGAAATAATTTCATTAAACCTAAAATTTATGAAGATTATTTTATAAGCCATACGAAATGTGCAATAGCATTACGTGGTATTATTTAATTGTGTTACAAAGGTGTTGCTCTCATATATTGAAGCTCCTCAAGATATTAACATCAGAGATCGTTGCAACCAACTGCGTTGTCAGGCTCACGAATCCCACGCAAGTTACACGACCGCTTGGTACATTCGTAATGCTAATTAATAACTTATTTATCATACTTTTTAGCTTTCCAGTAATTCTTGAAAATACCTTTAGGAAATTTATTGAAATGTTGTAAATCATGTATTAAATGTAATCAATATAATAAATCGACTAAATGTAAATGTGAATAGGCACGTTGGAATAAAAAAATTCTTTCTTCTTCTTCTTTTCCTTTTGTAGCTTCAGCAGATGTCTTCTTGGAGTTCATTGAAATAATAATAGGAGTATCATACGTTTTAACCTTCTTTAAAGGTGAAAGGATACTCCTTTAATTGTTTAAACAAAACCTATCTTCCTTAAAGATTAGAATACGTTAATTGAACCAGACATTTCAAATTAACAGCTTTTGTTCACGGTCTTGTTAATACATTCATAAAAATAAATCTTTGCATTGTACCATAAAAGCTATATATAATAATTATATTTAGCAACTACAGTATAAAAGACAAAAGAAGACAAATAAGTATCTCTTAGTTCATTATAATTTTAAATTTAACTTGTTAAATGTTTAAGCCTAAATTAAATAAATTTTATTACTTATTATACTGAAGGCAATAGGTGTGTATACATAATATAATTTCTGGTTTTATTACAACAAGCTACAAAATTACATTATATGAAGGCTAAATATCAAGTGCGTATCATAGGAATGACAAAAAAAAAATGTAAAAATTAAAATTTCAAAAAAGGTCATAAAAAGAAACGTATGTTAAGTGATTACCTCATTAAAATGTACACAAAAAATAATTAAAGATCTAAATTAAGGTGGGAAATCAGCTACTGCGGGATTTGACTAAAAATTTGTAAAGACAGAAAAATCTGAAATTTTGTACAGTGATACATTAGGATTAGGTATCTTCAAAAATGTAAAAATTTTGGGGGGTCACCATGCTAGATTTTTAATTATGATTTTTTGAAGTTTTAGTCCCATAAGAGCCCATGTTAATTTCAATAATTATTTTCTCTCTTATCTGATGGTCACGGGTTCTGAAAATTTTATCATAGGTAGCTGATACTGTTAACTTTAAGATGGCATCATAAAATTTGGAAGTTTTCTTTTTAAATTTTGAGATACAAGCCATCTATATACAACCCTTAAGCACTTGTATACTATTTTCAAAAAAAATAATAATAATAAAAAATAAAAGTATACATTAATTCATTGCCAAAACGTAAGCAATTATATCATAACTAATAAGAAGTATTTTAATACACAGTAAAAATACTCTTTCATCTAAAAGCTAGATTGTTAAATACACAGGTGTGACAATGGTGCTTTAAATAACAAAGGAATTAATGAGTCAGTCACTTTGATGAGAAGTGACAGTGAGATTTTAAATCTAGTAAAGAGAAAAAAAATCACACGAGATAAAATTCCAATGTATTAGTAAATGTGAAATATGTTATGTGATATATATAGTTTAACTATACGTATAATGTCAACCCTCAATATTTTAATAATTTATTCCCACGAATAATGATAATAATATTCATTAATTACAAATAATTACGATCTCACACATGAGGATTTTTATGATAACGGAAAGAAAGGTATATAATAAACACTTTTTTTTTTCAAGGAGGAGTCATTTTATTATTGTTTCCATGTATAATAAAAAATATTAAGGAAACAAATTATCAACATTATGTTATGTCAAGGTACACTCACGTCAGTTTTAATTTAATTTAAACTTCACACTTTTTTGCTGTCTCAGTTTTTTTTTTTTTTTTTTTTTTTTTTTATATTGTAGCTGTAATTTCTACAGTAAATAAATATTTTATTATGATGCATAACCATAGGTCCGTCCTGTGATAGCAATGATCCATTTATATTATCAAATTTATTAGATTTACAAATGGGGTGGTTTCATATGCACTTGCAAAATAGGTAATAGTTATACTATAGCAACACTCTTATAAGAGTGCATGTTATATTGCTTAAATATTATATTGTGCCAGCATAATTATTTATACTCAATTGAGCTACATTTATTCTACAATGTCATAAATGTGGCATAATTTACGAAATTTCATTTTGCCGTGCATGAAATTGCGCAAAATTGAGCAGATAAATACATTGCCCACCATAAGATAAACATCATTTTTGAGCTTTTTCTTAAGAGCATTAACGTGTTTCCATAAAAATATTGTGTGTATATATATATATATATATATATATAATTATATATATATATATATATATATATATATATATATATATATATATATATATATATATATATATATATATATATATATAAACTCGGGTGTAAACAACTTATTTTAACCTATATGAAAACAAAAATAGCTTATGAGTATTTTTTTCCCCAAAAAATTGCATTTTTCTTATACTTTTAAATTTTAATTACCGCTTAACTATGGCGTTGAAGCACAAGTTTAAAGAAGAAGTTCAGGGGTTGTTCAATGTTAGATAATGCCCTCCGTATAGCCCTATAGTAGCCCCGCAAACATGCACTCATCCTGCGAGATATGCACCCCGCCTATAGTAAAGCCTTGACTAAGACGTAAAAGATTCGGGACGAGTTGCATATCTCGCAGGATGATCACGAGTTTGCGGGGCTACGGAAGGGCTTTGGGTCATCATAATAATGTGAGTTTATACGAACAGTTTTTCTCATTATCTAACATTGAAGAAACCATGTTGTAAACCCTGAAATTCCTTTTTAAATCAATGAAGAGAAATCCCTTAATTATAATGGTTGTGATGTTGTGATAGTATATTTTACCATTTAAGCAGGTGTTTTTCTCGTAAGAATAACATTGCAATTTTGACGCAAGTTTTCGGAGAAACATATTATCACAGTTGGGTACATATGAGCAGTGGATTAATTAAAGTTTCCATTGTTCTATCATAAGGCAATAGAGTAAAACTGTATGTCTATAAGTATCACAGTCTTTACATGGATTAAATAACACTTCCCGTTTTGCGATGATAATAAATAAAGAACAAAACGAAACGCATCTTATACAATTCTTGTATACAGTAGAAACAACAACGATAGCAAATAAAAAAAATGACGATTGACTACGGTTATGTAAATGTGTTGCGTATTTTTGAGGACAAGGGGAACAAGGTTGCCTATAAAATATTCCATAAAATAGAATTTCAACGGAAAAAAAATCTGATTCAAATCGACTAAAACAGTATATTATATTATGCATACGTTTAAGTATTGAAAAAAAAGTACATATTTTGACATTATTAAGTGTATAAGAAATATCATTCTCAAAAAAAAACATAGTTCAATAAATACACAAGTCAAGCCCTTTTCAAGTCCAATAAAATTATATTATATATAACCTTTTATATAATATATTTTACATCAAAGAAAATAAAATTGTAATCATGTGAATTTTTTTTATTCGTTTAACTAAATAATAAGGTAATCTATACACAACAGACTTGTATTTTATAAGAAAGGTATTTCCTTTCTTATTTTTTATTTTATTTTACTACATGCTGAGATATGTCTCAATATTATTTGAATACATTTAAATATTTTCGTGATGATCATGTAATGAGGATATTTTTTTTCACAATGTAATGTAACCTCTATTATTCCACTTATTGTATGTAATAAACGTAGAGTATTTGATGATATTTAAAATTTTAATATTATTAATATGCAAAAGTACACCCTAAATATTAAAATATTAAAATTATAAATTTCTTAGAATTTTATTACGTAATATATGAACAAAGAAATTTACATTTAAAATTTTGAACGACATTTCATTTAATTTTCTTTCTTTCTTTCTTTCTTTATTATTATTATTACTATTAAACCTTTTTTTTTTATTAGTGTTATTTTTTTGTAGGTTTTAATAATTGGATAGAAGTGAAGATTGGTTTAAGTAACGGCCCTTGAAATCAGAAAGTTATTACTTTTTCTTTACTAACAATAATTGCGTACTTGATCTTTGAAAAAGATTTTTTTTTTGTCATAAAATTATTATAAAAATAATCATGATTCCCCACCTATTATAATTGAGTAAATTAGGATAACGATAAAATATATAAAAATAATAATGAAAGTAAACAGTAGAGTACATAAAATTTACATGCTGATGACATCACGTAAGGATATGATACATTGTCCCAAGAAATATCATTTAAACACACCCTTTTTATATAAGTCCCAGATGAGAAAGGAATCTTTAGAAAAACCACTTGGTACAAGGAAAATTAAAAATGAGATAATCTAAGAAAATAATTAAAATGTAGGATGATATAAGATATAATTCACTTTTACAAGAATTATACAAAGATAAAATATTAAAAATTAAAATGATATTTCATAACGATAAATGTTGACATTTTATTTTATTACAACAAGAATGTAAAGAAAGAAAAAAGAATATATAAGGCTCATTAAAAATAATATGTAAATTACTAAGTTTATTGTATGTTGACGTTTTATACTAACTTGCATATATACAAAATATTATTCAAGTAAAAGTGATCTAAATAATTTCATAATATAAAATGATAATGCAATTTTTCTGCTTGTAAGTTAACAATGATATTCTTTGAAGAAAAAAAAAATATCTGCATTAAAACTAATTTTAAAATTACGTTGTAATGACGTAAATTTAATTACTTTCTACGTAAATTATTATTATATTATTTTATATTTTCTTTACGTAAATTTCTTGTTAGTGACATTGACCAGAGATTATTTTAAAAAAAGTGATAACTTTCAAATCATAATATTACAATTTTCATACGTAAATATTTACATATATTCAAATAATTATAAGCAGACATTTTTTTTTATATTACATAAAAAAATATACCTTAAGGATAAAAAAGGGTAAAAAAAATGATAAAAAAAATGTTACAGTAATATTTCAATAATATGTGAACTTTGTCAGAAAATGCCTATTAGAAAATTTGACCTTTTGTCCAGTATAAGTAAAGGAGGCCACTCATATAATTACCATGTGTATAGGGCGCGACACTCACGGGAGTGGGGTCGCGAAGATGAGCTAGGCAGGTGGGTATATAAACCTTCTCCACATTCTCATCTACAACACTTCCAACTACACCCTCAACAATGGCAGCTTACAAGGTAGGTGCTTCTCTCAGCAACTTATCAGGATTATTATACAACATTTTCGTGATAAAAAAAATCTAAAAAGTTATTCTTAAAGGTGTTTATTGATAATATCTTTTTATCACCATCAGTGTTCATATAAAAACAAACAAAACAAAAACTTAAAATTTGTGTGAAAATCTCAAAATTTCAAGCAAACCTTTGATAAGAGATAAAGCAGTGTTAATAATTTTAAATTCAGGGACATTAATTATGGGGTATTCTCACCTTTATAATAGCTACAGAATCAAGTGCTTCGAAAACGGAAATTTTAATTCTAAATTATACTAAATTCACTTGCGATTGTCAATTGGATATATTTTTAGTTTCTTATTTGTTTGTGAATGTAAATGAGTAAAGTATCAGTTTACTTGTGAGACTTACTCTTGCTTGTGTGAACTGTTCATACAATTCAGTTCAGTTAAATTAAGAAACAATGATATTGCACTTATAAGAATGAGTGGATATATATTTTTTTTTTACTAACTAGAAAGGTACCCAATTACTTATTTTGTCTGTGTGAAAATCAATCATAATTTATATTTGAAGATATTTACAGTTAATTTGGCAATTTCCTTTAATATTTAAGATATTGAAATCTGATGGCAATACTTGAAAGTATAGAAAGCAGTGTTGTTTATAAATTGTTAAAAAATTTCAAATTTTCAACTTCTTTAAAAACTTGTGTTTGTTTGTTTGTTTGTATTGAAATCTAACACGGTTTTTAAGCAATGATATTACCTAAATCTAAAATATATTCTTGTAAATATTGTTAACATGTGTCCAAATTTCATTACATAAAGGTAATATATTAACTTTCTTATATTGTTTATCATCCTATATATCAAGATTATATTTATGTATATAGCCTTTGAGCGTTATTCTAATGTTTTTATCTTACACAATAAGTGAATATAGATATTACGCAATCCATTGAAATTTTAAATGTCACTTGTTATTCGTTTTTTATTGTGTATATAAAATATAAATATTTATGTTATAAATTCATATTCATTTTTTACATGCATTCTAATGATATGAAAGTAAAGAAAATGTTAACTGAAATACTATATATTTATGTTCCGCGTTTTTATTGATTTCTTTTTTAAATCATTCATAACTAAAAATACATAAAGTGTGTGGGAGTCAAGTATGTCTTGTCATCTTCATTACAAGTCACGTTTTAAATATTTCCGTACATCATATATTTACAATTTCTAAATGACCTTTTTGAAACGATACATGAAATCCATTTATATTTGTCGTAGAATTATGATTTACTATTCGAATGAACGATTTTTTAAAGAACCGTGGTATCTTTTGTACACTTTAACTTTTTGTTTTCTAATAAATATAACATTTGAACATATTAGCAATAGTGTAAATAGCACAGATATGTCCGAGAAATAATAAAAATAAAACTTTAACGTAGATTTTTTTGATTGTTATTTATTATTATTATTTTTTTTTTTTAACTTCTAAATTTTGTTTGTTCTACAGGTCACTCTCGCCCTCGCCGTGCTTGTTGCAGTATGCAGCGCACGCCCCCAACAAAGCAACCCCCAGGAGCCCATCCCAATCCTGCGTTTGGACAACGAAGGAGTTAACCATGATGGATCCTACAAATTCAGGTAATATATCAGTTTTAAAGTTCCTTATTTAAAATTGGAATTATAATAACATGTTAACATGAACATTTTCAAGAATTAAAAATAAAAATATAGACAATAAAAATAAATAAAGATACTGTAATGATATTCTCATCTGTAAAATTTAAATATTTAATGCAAGTAGCATGTTGAATAATATATAAAGAAGAAAAAAAAAAGATTAATTCCTTTTTATTACAAATCTTATAAAAAAGTGTAGTTGTGACAGGTAAAAATAAAATTAACTTTCTTTTGTATATTACAGCTACGAGACTGGTAATGGAATCAAGGCTGACGAATCTGGATATGTGAAGAGTCTGGGAGGAACCGGAGAAGAAGATTCTGAAGCCCAGGTTGTCCAGGGATCTTACTCTTACACCGGACCTGATGGCGTTCTTTATACCATCACTTATATCGCTGATGAGAACGGATTCCGTGCTGAGGGTGCTCATCTCCCAACCCCACCCCCAATCCCAGAGGCCATCCAACGTTCTCTGGACTTCATCGCTTCCCAGCCCCAACAACAAGCTGCCCCTGCTCCTCGCGGTTAAGCCATTCAATATCTGATTACCAATAAATCCATATTTCCTCTTATTTTTTTTTTATATATATATTGTCTCTGTGAGCAAATGTGATCGTTCCTAAATATGATTATAAATAATATCAATCCAAATTGTGATTCTTTCGATAAAACTATTTCAAAAATTATGTACATTTAATTAATATGTGTATGTATGAGTACTTTCTATATATTTTCTTGTTATTAAAGAAAAAGCAATATTATTTTTTGCTTTGTAAAAATATGAATAGCTCAATATTTGCACATAACTGTGTAAAAAAGTTTGAATTGTCTTTTTGTAAATAAAAGTTTTCGTTTTTAATAAAATAATTATGTTCTCATTTATACCCAATCAAAACATTCTTTGAAATACAGAAATCATATCAGAAACATCAAAAGACTGTATTATGTAGCGTCCGCAATATTCATACGATAGTAAAAGTAATTATGCAGCTTAACTCACATTCGAGAATTTTGATGGCAGCAAATCAAATACTCATCAACTGCAATATATATAACCTATTTTCATGCTAATGAAACATGTTATTTTTTTTTTTCTACAACATTCAATAAAAATTTGCCATTTTACTTTATTGAAGGTCATTAGTGATTGCAAAATGTCATTTATTATTTTCGGCCACTCTCAAACTCACAAACAACTGTTGTTGTTCTCCAAATCCATGAAATAAAAAGAATAAGAATTTTTATTATTATTTATCATCTATTAATAAATAGTCCATTAGAGTATAACTATTATCAAAAGAGTTTAAAAATATAATAATTTAAGGAGTTAAATTCCAAAAGTTTCCTATCAATAAATCAGTTTACAAACCAAAGTTTAATAAAAAATCTTCTGTAAATTTACTGAAAAGGTATACGTATTTAATGCAAATTCCATACTTATTAGAATTCAACAAAAATGAATGAAAAAAATTACAAATATACATTAAATTATGTTGTTTTTTTGTTTGCCTCCTTATGATAATTTAGCGTGATAACTTTATTTTTCACAATAATAATAAAATAATGTAATTAAGATATTAAAAAAAGTACTTATTTATATTAAATAAAAAACTTTTCAAATTATTCACAGATATAGTAATTTTCTTCTCTGCTCACACATTTATGTAAAAGGCCATAGAAATGATTTGTAATTTACAAACATTTTACTTGTATTTTTTAGTACTTACACTCTTATGTACGTACAGTATAATGTGTTGTATTATTATATCATTATACTACTACTATAAAATGTTTTTACTACAAATACCGTTCTAAAGTATGACATCATTTGACATTGTCTCATCATAATAAACATTAATACGTACATTAAAAAAAAACCATTTTCTTTACGCCTACTTACCTTTTCATACTATACACTACTTGTTCATAGAAATGATTTGTTAAATATTTTTAGCTGCCTTTTTTAAAATTTAAATATGATTTTTTTTTTATAGCACGTTATGTATAGTATTATGCAATGTGCGTACAAGAATATTACTTTTACTACTACTGGACTGAAGTTTCATTGATAGTACTGTAGTTTTACATCATACATAAATTTACTTATCCAAGTACAGAGTCATGTTTTAATTAGATAATGAGTAGCCTTGATTTTAATACAATCAGTAGAATTTATTACTTATATTGTGCAAATAATAATGATGTTAATAAAATGATTATAATAAAAATATAGATTGATAGCAAATTTTAATGCTCTTTGAATCATTATAATTAAGTAATTTAGATAACAAAGCTCTTATAAAGCTCTTACATTTTACATTTTTTACATTTACATTTTGTAAAATAACGTAAAGAAAAACGAAAATGAAATAACAATAAATAATATCAAAAGGTTAACATTAAATGTTAAGATATGTAATATTTTGTTGTTGTTTTCAAACTTTTATAGAGTATACGCAAATAAGATGCAAAAACAACAACTAATAACATTATTATTTTAATTTTAAAACAATACGGAAATGGTATTTAAAAACTAAATTGTAGTCTAGCGTAAAAAGAAACAAAAAATACTTTCTTTATATTAAAAAAGTCAAGCAACCTTTCAAGTAAGTTTGTAAATATTTTGCGAAAGTGTTTACTCGAGTAACATTAAAAAGAGAATACTTTTAAAGTGTGTATAAACAAATAATAAAATTCATAAAAAGTACGTTTTGTTATGTAACTATGTAGATTTTTTTTTACTTCTTTTTTCAAGAAAAAATAAATTATGGTCTCAAATTTATCCATAAATTTAATATTATCATATAATCATACTATTTATCATCAGTTACTATCATATTGCATATATATCAATATTTTTAGCTTTTAAATCATCAGTGCTCAGCGGGGATTCACTAATTTTCAATAAAAGAATTTTGTCTAAAAAAAGTCTTCATTTTTACATAAAATTTCATCATTAAATCTTATAGTATAGCTCTCTGTAAGTACGCTAGATATTTATTCTTTTAGCTAGAGGTAACAAAATATTTTACAAGAAATCTTATATTTGCACAGTAATCCTTATAGAATTTATACCATAGAGGTCAGATAAACGTAGTCTTCATACATAACATTATATGAAAAACTCAAAATATTTTTATTAACACATCATACATCAATTTCGTCGCATTTAATCTATACAGAAAGAAAAATAAATAATAATAATAAAAGTCAAATACAGTAAAATACAAAATATTTTAATAGAATTCGCCTAAAACTATTATTATCTAAATCAACACTTTAACTACACTAAAATATGTACTTTCAAATAAATATTTCAATTCTTTTAAAAATTTATCCACGCTAAGGGCTATTCAATAAGAAAAAATATCAACTCGATTGTATATATATTTTTTTTCATTAAAGAACCACATGCATTAAAATATGTTTTAATTTATGATCTCTTTGTTGTTATAAGAAGAAAGATGTTACCTAATATTTTCACTTATACGGTGATTACAATTTAATAGTTATAATAGTTCAATAAAAATGATTGCAAAATACATTCCTTAGTTTGTTTGTTTTGTGTCAAAATAAGCCCATCAGGTACATTTTTTTTCAAGCCCGTGCTTTACAGTACAATAGAAATTTAAATTATCATAATTGCTTTATTATAATTAATCATTACATTAGCTTACATAATTAGCTTACACAATTGCATTTATTACATAATAAGTAATTAAATCATAACCCTTTACTACCTTTTATTAGCTAAATATTATATAATATATTTGCATACACAAACTTATATAAGAATTAATGAAAAAATCAAAGACACATATAAAATAAAAATGTTCTTATAAAATATAAATTTGTCTACAAAAATAAATTAAAGAAGACGTGTATAGAACTTGTACTAAGCAGTGTATCTTAATTTGTATTGGCGTAAATGGTAATGGTGAGTTTGCAATCTAAATGGTTATGTCAAATTGCCGACGTGTCATTAAATCATGTAAGTACCGTAATAGCGTATAGGACGCTTTGTGCGGCAAATGAAGCGAAAGCCTGAAGATTAATGAATATCAGCGTATCTAAATATGCATACTCGTTACTTTTGTATGTTGTTATGGTACTGTAGTATAATTTTAAATTATTTGTGCTGTTTTCTTCAGTTTGTATAATTTTAAGCATGGTTAAAAAAAAAACTTTTTCAATAATACAAAAAAAAAAAAAAAAAAAAAGTACATCTTTATAATTGAATTATATTTTTAGTTATTGATTTTATAACGATCTGACCAATAAAATATAGTTGTTTTTTACGTAATTTAAATCATATGTAAAATAAAAATATTTAACTACGCTTTACATAAGTTGAAAGCTCAAAATAATAAAAAATTGTGAGTGGTAATATTTTTTATAGCTAACATTATCTTTTCATTTTTTTTAGCATGTTAATAAATTTTTAGCATTAACTTCAAATTTCAAAATGTCATATTTTTATAAAATATTAGTCAGATATGGAATGACAAATTAGTTGTCTTTATTGATGTTATTTAAAACTTTGACAGTAAAGAGAAATTTGCATTCATTTTAGTTCATAGACGTTGACTAAATCGTTATAAAAATCCTACGAAAAAAATAAAATAAAATTACTATTTGACCGAAGAAACAATTACCAAATTAATTTAACAATAAGTTGATTAAGAAATATACATGATGGCTACTTTAGCTATATAATGTTCTTGACCAAAATATTACAACAACGGTTCACATTAAATAAGTAATAACATATATTACAGTAAACAATAAATTTATGAATGAGGTAACGCTGTAATAAGTATATAGCTTATATAATTTATAGTATGCATTTTTTTTTGTTACTTAAGATTAAAAAATATAGGAGGTACTGTGGTAAATTAACTAAAAATTATAAGGCCATTTTTTTTTTTTTTTTTTTTTTACTAGTATACTTATGGATAATCTAACTCTATACTCTAAACATAGATATTTGATAATTTTTAACTTTTATTCCCATAAAGCTTAACATTTTTCTCCTTTATCTGTCACAGGTCCTGAAAATTGTACGTAGTAGTAAGTAACCATTGAACTTTATATAAATAAAAAGTAGGAGATCTTTTTTTTTTTTTTTTTTTTTTTTTTAGACAAACAAGCCTTCTTACTACAACCCTGCATTCATTATGATTGTACAACTTATGACATAAGGCAAAATGTTAAAAGATTTTAATGTTTTTAAATGTGCAGTAGAAAACATATACCACTAGTTTAAATGTCAATGCAAAATATGATTTAAAATGCAGTCTAAAAACATTTTTATATTGTTAGTATCTAGTATCCACAAGCAACAAATAAAAACAATGGCATTTATTTTAAGTATGCACATTCATTTATATGTTTTCAAACAAGTGAATGGATGTTTGAATACATTAAATATAGTAAAATTATTCCTCTATTTAAATGTTCTAAATTATTACTGTATGACGACAATGGTAAGGCCAAAATCATTGTCATCAAATGATTTACTTAATGTTTAAAATTCTTTATTAATATTTGTCCTCTATTGTTGTTGTTTTTAAATATTTTATTATCTTTCAACATCTAAATAATGAAAAATAATAATATCTAGGACAGTAATATGCAAAATAGATGTCTTTTTACGATAAGAAAAAGTCTTCTTTAAAAGGACTATTGAAAGTGTGATATTTAAGTACATTTTATTAGGCAAACCGATCATTTTGACCTTTTACTTACGTCCAGTAGTAATACTTGTGAAGATCACAGGGCACTAGATTCTAAAGAGGACATATGAGGAATAAGATAATTATGAAGAATAAAGAAGCGACTGTTTAGAGTGGGGGGTACTTTAGGGTAGTGGACGGGTGGGTATAGGGAGTATATAAGCTGATGACTAGATTACATGAGCATCAGTTCACACAACTACCAATCTACTAAGCAACATGGCAGCTTTCAAGGTAAATATTCAATTAACAATTATTTAATTACTATTGGGAAATATTTATTATTGTATTGATTGTCACAATTTAAATTTCCTAGTACTAAAGATGAAATGTTAAAAGTATACACATACAACATTACTATACTTGAGTGCATGTGATTAAATATTCATACGAGCTTGATTTTGCATGCTTTCTGTATAAGAATATTACAACATTATTTTAAAATATTAATGGTTAACAATAAATATTAATTAATATTTATGCAATATAATAAAGTAATATTTTACTTCACTGCATTCTTTTCTTTCTATCTTTTTTTTTTTCTTTTTTTTTTTTCTTTTTTTTTTCTATTAACAGTAAATTCTTTAGTACTTATTTAATTTTATACGCATGAAATAATACTTAACCCCTATTTTCTCATTTATTTTCATCAACTAATGGAAATTATGCTTTAATGCTGCAATGATTCAATTTAAAAGTATATAAAACAAGTACTAATAACTTTTCAATGATTCTATTATCTATTTTATATACTATAATATATCATAATATTTACAACATATTATTAATAAATTAATTATAAAAAAGTTATTTTTAATTCACGCAACTTTACACATAATGATGAGTTAACACACTATCACTTCTACTTTGCCGTGACATAAACAAGTTGTATCATCTCATCTCATTGAGAATTTCTCTTTTAAAAACTAAAAGAGTTCATCCCAACCTTGAAATTTATAAATGTCAATCATGCAATAAGATGATCTGTTCTACAAAGTTATTTATATAATATATATATATATATATATATATATATATATATGTGTGTGTGTGTGTGTGTGTGTGTGTGTGTGTGTGTGTGTGTGTGTGTGTGTGTGTGTGTGTGTGTGTGTGTGTGTGTGTGTGTGTGTGTGTCTAACTATATTTTACTCATTTTAATTGTAAAATCTCTTACTTTCGTTTACTTATTTGGAGATGTACTCAATTTTTATGTAGATGTGCAAAATAAAATGTTGGTCATTACTTCATTTTTTTTATGTAATAATTTAATTAATTCAACATATTTTTTTTTAGTAAATTCCAATGAATATTTCAAAATAATAATAACATAATAATAGACATTAAAATTAAACGTCACTTCAAAATTACTCAAAAATGTGCTTATGTGAGAACAATGTCATAAATGCATATTAATGTAAAATGTTTTTTTTTTTATTATTATTTTTTTTTTTTGCTGTGCTTTTTCCCTCCACATTATAATCAAGAATAATGAACTATTAAATGTAGTTGATTTTGTAATAATTCATGATATCTAACCTAAATCATAGCTTAAGCTAAAAAGGACAGTATCCAGTAAGTAATACTGCCTCCATAGATGAATTAAAGGAATAGGCCAGAGAAAAACATAAGCATTTATATCACAAAACACTTGATGGGCCTTCATAAATAACTTTGGTTTGTCTCAAAATCTAACTGTAGCTCCGTAACAATGATCAGAAATGTCAATTTATGCACCATGCAAAACATTTTCATACTAATTTTTGCATGTTTCTGACGTCATAAACTTGAATAGTCACTTAAATTGCATACTTTACAGTATTTTCACGCTCTCTCGTAGAGCAACATTAATATTTTGGTAAAAATTGTCAACAGTTTTGAAGATCCCATTTCGTGTTTATTCATTAAAAAGCACCTGTTGTTGTATGTGGTCTATGGCATTAATTATAATTTTGCATCCCCAGGTTCTCTTCGCTCTCGCCGCACTCGTCGCAGTCTCCAGCGCTCAACGAGGAGCCGTACGTAACGACGAACCCATCTCTATCGTGCGTCTGGATAACGAGGGAGTGAACGCTGATGGGTCATACAAGTACAGGTGAATAAGAGCCACTTATTGAGGCTAACAAATCTAAAGGTTAAATATTATGAAATGTTATACAACAACTGCAAAGCAGTTTATGTTAATAAGTTAATCATCAAGTAAAGTAGTAAATAATAACATCAACAAATTCTTACGAAGAAAGGTTGTTTATTTTTAATTACATTTTCAGTTACGAGACTAGCAACGGAATCAAAGCTGATGAATCTGGATACGTAAAGAGCTTGGGAGGTAAGGGAGAGGAAGACTCCGAAGCTAATGTGGTCCAGGGATCTTACTCTTTCACCGGAGATGACGGTCAGGTTTACACCATCACCTACGTCGCTGATGAGAACGGATTCCGTGCTGAGGGTGCTCATCTCCCAACCCCACCCCCAATCCCAGAGGCCATCCAACGTTCTCTGGACTTCATCGCTTCCCAGCCCCAACAACAAGCTGCCCCTGCTCCTCGCGGTTAATTAACTCTATTCCTTACTTCTGTACAAATGTTGATACATTACAAATGTTGATGTTATATGCCTGTTTCTATAGTGTACGTATTGTACATTGTAAAAAGTCAGGAGCTTGGATATTTATATAAATGTCCATTTCCATATTATATATGTATGATATACACTAATAAAATTTTGTGTACAAAATAATATCTATATATATTAATTATTCGTATACCTACATATTTAATTAACACACTTCGAACATAGCCTGCAATCTATTTATTAATCATGACGCCAACCATCAAGCCAATAAAAAAAATACAGTTGTCAGATAAATACAATACTGTATTATAATCTTTAGATAATTTTATTAATGCATTTATTTAAAAAGTAAATAGCTCTAAAACTACTTTCTTTCATAAGTTCTGTAGTTATAGCTCTCAAAAGATGTGTGCATCAGTTACAAATACTATTTCAACAGTGGCTCTGAACAGTTTGTGAAATTGCAAAATAAGAATAAAAAAAAATCGAAATTAAAAGAAAGTTTTAATACTATTTGAAAAAACAAATAACGAAATTATTGAAAAGTAAGCTTTCATGTTACTTCATATTTTTTTAAGCACTAAATTACAAACTCTCATCAAATTATGCTACTTAACTTCAAGTTATAAATGCAAAAAACAAAAAAAAAAACAAAAAAAATTTAAGAACCAGCTTTTCTTACATTTTTGATTCAGTAACTTTAAAGTCTTTTTTTCTTGCCATATTGTGTTATCGTGCTACACTAATCGCAGTCCCAGTCAAGACATTGTCTTATCGACAGGTAAGGACTTTCCAATTAATGGAAAAGCACACACGGGCCGGCCACGGCCTAAGTACACAGCCCGGCATTCGCCATGACAGCATAGAGAAACCGAGGAAACATCTAGGCAGGCTGGTCGGTGCAATCATTTCGATCATGCACCTCCCGAATACTGTGCGTTGTCATGGAATGCATGTAAACATGCATCGTGCAACGTCTCTCTTTTTACGTACGCACCCAGCAGTGGCTCGAACCTATACTCGGTGAGGAGTACAGAGTTGCGAGTCAGCTGCCTTCACCACTCGGCCATACCAGCTCGGTAATTGATGAATTAACAATTAAATTAAGCAAACCACTCAGTCACCATTACATAAATAATATATTTTTAATACTTAAATTTCCTTTTACTTCAATCACAAAATTTATTTTTAGGCAAGAATAGTCAATGAATGAAACAAGAAAAAAAAAAAAAGAAGAATAATTCCTAATTCAAGGTCAAGGTTAAATAAACAGCATTTGAACAAAATGTTTTCTTACTATTACTTATTGTACAACAGTAATAGCTCATATTATTTAAATATTAAATATACCTAGAGGCAACTTATAAAATAAGATTTATTTCAACAAGTTCTTTTGCATTTTTTAAAATTTCTTACATCTCTAACTATATTTTGTTATGCAATATGAGATAATTATTTAAATGTTAATTATCACATGATTCTTGATTCATATTAATACCAATTTATATACAATTTAAATATTATTTATTACCTCTTTAAGTGTTAACAAGTGCTAGAATAACATAGATAAAACCTTTAAAAGTCAAAGAAGTTGCAGTTAATATCAAGCACATCAGTAACTAGTTATTTAATGTAGAAAAACTAGAATTTTCTTTCATTGCAAAAGAATTGTGAATGGCATATTGATATGAAGACTTTAATGGCCATAGTAAAATCATCAAGCTATTAAAATATCCTTGTAACATCATGAATTCCTGACCTAGTATGCAAACAAGACCTCCAAATTTTAGATATTAAATAATTTATATACGATTGTGATTGTATACCATTAAAATTTCATATATGAGTTGTTCTTATATATAAGAATAACATTGCAAATTTAGTGTGAGTTTATGAATGAAAAAAAAATAGTATCTTAATCTTAGAGTCTATTTCATAAAAAATTAAATTCTATTGGCTTTTATGACATTACAATGCAATCAGATGGATATTTCAGTTAACTCAAAACCATTTAAATCTATGTTATTTCCCTACGCCAATAGAATTCAATTTTATATGAAAGAAAATTTAATAATAATTTAATTTTATTAAGAGGCCACAAAAGGTACATACCCACTTCCCACTTACATGGTTCTCTCTGACTTTTAATTAAACAGTAATCACATGTCAGAGTGTTTTATAATGTACAACATGTATGTTGTAGCTTTTTTTTATGTAACATCAATATTTCATTTGCTATAAAAATTTGTATTTCTCAATAAAAAAATGATCACACGTATACTGAATATGTTCGTATCATGCATAATAAAGTCGGGGGAAACTTTGTGTCAAAATTCAACTTTTCTTCATATTTTATCATTATTTTCTCCCTTATAATATAAAAGTTTGGGATAATTTATAGTTACCCAACAATTTTTTTTGTCAACATTTTAATTCTTGTACAGTTGACGTGATTGATTGATTATATTTATAAGGTTAAGATTTGATAAAGATTTTAAATAAAAACTTAAGCAAAAAATTCAGTTCTTAATTACTTTTATTACTTTAATGTCAAGTTAAATCAGTTGAATAACATTTAATATATTATGCAAGAAACTAATGACTGGGTTAAATTTAAGTTAGAGATAATTTAAAAACCAATTTGTACATCGTAAAGGTTTCTTACAAAAAAAAAATGTATATGTATTGCTTTTTTGAAAGTAATTTATTATTCAAATAAGTATAGTTGTTGAACGATGACATTTTATTGATAACTTACTCTATAAAAGGATAATTTGCTATTACATATTATGTTTATTATTATATAAAAGTGAAGCAACTTGATAACATAATAACTTACTGTTCGATTTAGTAAGAATCTGTCATGCAATCTGAATTGCATTGTATAATACTAAACTGAAACAAGACACTTTTTCATTCTAACCACAGAAAACTTACTGTAATATTAATCTTTTCATCTACTGACACATATTACTGACGAGACACAAAATATTGAATAATAATAAAATGAAAAATATATATGGATTCTAATTTTGAAACGAACTGTTACCATCTCTAATTAAATGTCATCAAGCTAAAAGTAATATAGTCTTCTTCTTCTTCTTCTCTCTCTCTCTCTCTCTCTCTCTCTCTCTCTCTCTCTCTCTCTCTCTCTCTCTCTCTCTCTCTCTCTCTCTAATCTCACCTTACTTACAATATGTACATTCCCTGTCACTATGAAAAATACCATAAATAAAAGATGACTACCAATTAACTTTTAATATTTTTTTTAGCAAGTATGCAAATTTATATATTAACCTTTTCTTTTGGTTCTTCTTTTACATACATGGTATAAGTAAAAAGTATGTAAAAAAAAAAAAAACTTGGTCATAATGCATGTGTACTGTACACATAATATGTCATATGGATCAACGGGGGGCGTTGTCAATAAGTGGGAGGCAGGGTGAACACATATAAAAGCAAACACTGGAGCTCAAGTAAACATATTGCATCTTACAAGCAAGTACCAACATGGCAGCATACAAGGTATTTTCTCTGCTAACTTAATTATTAGAAATAAATTAACATAATATTTTAGTACAGTTAATAGACTAGAATTTAGATTTTTTATTTAACATCACTAGACTTTTTTATTAGTTATTTTAACAGTCAAAGAAATCGCAATTCATATCAACATTTATGTTATGTTTTGTTTTTCAAATTATATTATTTAAAATTTGAAACAATATTCAATGCATTTAATAATAAATTTTACTCAATCATTCTGCATCAACGATGATTGCAAATTATATTCATAATTTTTTGTGACTATCACACATTCTATGTTTGACACGTTCTATACACTCATGGAGCGTTAAAAAAAAAAGAGATCTACTTAAACATTGTTAAAAAAAATGTGTTGCAGTAAATTTCATGAAAAAGGTATTATTAAAAGACTTGTATCTTTCTCATAATAACAAATAATGTGATTCTAAAATAATGAAAACTGCATGTTGATATTTAAATATAACAAATGATTTCTCCCTCATTTTCAGGTCTCTCTTGCTCTCTTGGCTCTGGTGGTCGTGGTTTCTGCTCTTCCTCAACAACGTGGTGCTCAACCGAATGAACCGATTCCTATTGTGCAGATTGATAATGCTGGCGCAGATAAGGATGGCACCTACAAATACAGGTAATTGAAATAGAATATTTCTAGTATCATGCACTTGTCATTTTTTTCTGCTCTCTCTCTCTCTCTCTCTCTCTCTCTCTCTCTCTCTCTCTCTCTCTCTCTCTCTCTCTCTCTCTCTCTCTCTCTCTCTCTCTCTCTCTCACTCTCTCTCTCTCTCTCTTTCTCTCTCTCTCTTTCTCTCTCTCTCTCTCTTTCTCTCTCTCTCCACAATTCTCTCAAAATTTATAGATAGGACTAAAACAGGTAATTTTTTCTTAAATTTGAAATCTTATAAAAAATATGAACCATTACAAATCAACAGCCTACAACCACCGGGTTTTTATTTATTTACTGTAATCATGACATGTTTTCAGTTATGAGACTGGCAATGGAATCAAAGCTGATGAGAGTGGCTACGTAAAAGCTCTGGACAGCAGATCTGAAGATAACTCAGAAGCTCAAGTAGTCCAGGGATCTTATTCTTACACCGGAGCTGACGGCCAAGTTTATACTATCAATTATGTCGCTGATGAGAATGGATTCCAGCCCCAGGGTGCTCATCTCCCCACACCACCTCCCATCCCTGAGGCCATCCAACGTGCCCTCGACTTCATCGCTTCTCAACCCCAGCAGCAACCAGCTGCCGCCAATCGCGGATAATCTGACTTATTTCTAATTATGTGTTAAGTCACGACTTCTGTTTACTAAATTTTAGCTTGATGAAAATGTTGCTATATTTTTCTCTCTATAAACAAAGTATTCTTTCTATGCATTTGATTGCCTCGTAAAAATCATTGCATGTAAATATTGTATCTACTTTTCTTGAGTGCATCTTTTGTACGCTTTACTCATCTGATGTAAATAGTTTTCTTCTGATGTGGCTTTCTTTGTATTTAAATTAAATAAAACTATTTTTTTACTAATTTTATATGATTTAATTACTGTAGAAGTAAATTTCCTCTTCAAATGAAATGTTTTCGAAAAATGTGTTAGTGTGCTTCAAAAATAAGATGCAGACACTTTGAATTAGTCTACAGTAAAAGTATTAACAAAGATTTTACATGCCAACTGCCTGACTGGCATGTCTTGAATGGGACTTGGGTTGATGTAGCACGATAGCACAATATGGCAAAAAAAAAAAAACAACTCATAAACCATTACAAAGTTGAACTTAACATAATTTTAATGATAATAACCATTGAGAAATAAAATAATAACAATTAAGTGAGTGAGAGTAAAGGTCATTAAGTATATTTATTTTACTATCAAAATAATATTTTTTTCTTTTTGCTTGTTGGCGTGTTTGCTTGCTTATTGAAGCCTTATTGTGAAGAAAACATTAATGTGAATAGAATTTTTTAAACAAATACTTGATTTATTTGCTATAAAACGTTGAATTTTTTTTAAGTCATGGTGGATAAATAACCATCATGCTTCCAGCCCACGCAGCTTACACCCATACTCAAATGACAACAAAAATATAAAATCAATGTAACTCTCCATATCAGAAATTAGCATCTTAATTTATCAGGGAAAAATCTAAAACAGAGAAATAGATTGTATTATTATTGTTAATTTTCACAAGGTATAACATAATCCAACCAAGGCATATCCTTATCGGTCGGTTAAACTTATTTCCAAAAATTCACACTACATAAAAAAAGACAGGCTCTAAAAGTAATGTTCCATTACAATTTTTGACTATGTGTTTTGTTTCTTCTTCACATTTTAAAAAATTAGGGGGAAAAAGCAATACAAATTTATTATTATTATTATTTATTCTATATAATTATCTTTGAACTTCAGATTTTTAAAAGCTGGACTAAAAAATGAACCAAAATATTGAGAGCATATTTAGGATTTAAAATTAAATAAAGTTTAGTAACTCTACAGATTGAAACAACTTTTAAATCTTTAAAAATCATTCTCAAAACTTTAGACGCAACTTTTTTCTTCCTTCTACTGACCTACGATAATAAAGCATTACCTGTACAATATACTTCTGATAATTTAATATATTTTTATTGCCTGAACACCATATATTTATATACGTATTCGTAAGACTCGATATGCAATGTAGGCAATAGAATAAAAATAAAATTATTCAAATAATTGTGATTAATTTAGCATAGAAATTTAATAACAATACTTTTGAAATACAGTATAGCGTCCTTGAGAATAAAAAAAGTATTCATCAAATTTCAATAAAGAACACTTTAAATTGGATTTGCATTTTAATTAATGGAGGTTATCGGATTAAAAAATTCTTAAAAATTTCTATGGCTTAAAACACGTCAAATTATGTCTAGTATTTCTCATTTAAATTTCTCCGGAATCATTGAAATAGTTGCATCAAAAATCGCAAAAAACATGTTTTTCCCCATAGGCGTTATGTTAAATTAGGGGACCCTTATAGCTTTCCCCGCGTTTTCCCGCGCGCTTAACCGATAAGCTTTATATTTAATTTGAATTAGTAGCTAATCTAAAGTAAAAAATTTATTCATTAAAAAAATGCATAATATCAAATTATGATGGTTGTGATACTCAAATACTGCGGATTTTTACCATATTATTTATAAAACTCATTTGTAATGTACACACGATCACGATAAGAATTTTTACCATTCAAAAACTTACGCTAAATTGCAATGCTATTCTTATGAGAAAAACACGCACTGGATTTAAATGATATAAAATATCTCATCGCGGTCCTGTGTACTATGTATATTTTTTACCATTTTGTCTTGTGGCATTAATATTTAAAAATAGTTTAATTGAAGTCTCTACAAGAATACATTGTATGTCCAACAAACGATAGACTAATATTTTATCTCATACTATCTATACCTCAGGCAAATCTTCAATATTTAAAAATTTAAAATTTAACTTTAAATATTTAGAGATATACATAATGCAGATATAAGTCACAAGAGGCCTCTACAGGTATGTATACCCTTGCCTGCCAACTAGTGGAGACCTTGCCAAGTAGATGTATATGCACTTGGTACCAGTGAGCACCAGACAAGGATCAGACAGGACAGAGAAATTTTATCTCCGCACTTAGCACATGCATAAAACTGGCGTGACGTGACCCAGTGACTCACTTGGTGTCGGGGACAGCAATACAAAGACAATAGCACGATAAATATACTCTCTCATTAAACATACATAAATAATGTAATACTTTGACATCTAGGATATTGTACAAATAAAATGCGATATTTATTTTTTTTTTTCTTTGCCAATTATGCAATTTCTTTTGTTTTTGTGCTATTTTTTTCTCTACATTAAAATGCTTTTGTTTAAAATTAGTTTATAATTTCTGGCCCTTTTATACATGGGAAAAAAGTAGTGATATTGGAAAGGTAATTTAACTTAAAAATTAACGTTCATTTGTGAATCATTATTTATTTTTATTACGTTTTAAGGTTCTAATCTAAAAGCAAAGAGTTCTCCAACAACAAGTTAAACTAATAATTAATCAATCATGAAGTAAATGACAAAATGTAAGATAATGTTAGTCTTTAATGAGAAAGACAAACAAAATTAGGGGGTCATTTTATTGCATAACGATATTGTAATCGATAAATACAGTAGACAAATTTTTAACTTTTGATTTTATTAAGTATTTCAAGTTAATTTTTGAAAGTCGCAAATTGACGTCACGGGCAGTAACTTTTTTCCTATATCCACATGCACAAGTTGCCACCTGTGACGTCATTTTTTGAATTTCAAAAATTAATCAAAAATATATAATGAACTCAAAAAGTAAAAATTGGCATATCAATCGATTCTGATATGAAATAAAATTATATTTTTTCTTTCTTTCTCATTCACAGGTAAATCATCAGCCATATAATGTAAAAATAATATATTTTTATTGTATTAAAAATGTTTATAGAACAAATATTTTACACCCTCCCAGTAAAAGTTTCTATTGCCATAAATTATAATCATAAACTTTGGTTTTTGCATCATCATTTTAATTTCAAAAAAAAAAAAAAAAAAAAAGGTGAAATTATTTTGTTATTGAGCTGTCTGACCTTTAGATTTTGTAGAAATTAAGCACTACGCCCGCCAACCCGCCATACCGTCATATTGAATACTAATATTATTTGCTATTTGATAATCAAAATTCCGATACAAAATTCATTTTTATTTGTCAACCACAAAACTTCCTTGATCTATTAAGCATTCTTAATGACAGAATTATCAAAGAAGATATTATAATTATTAATATTTTAACCTTGTTTGACCAAGGTAAGGAATATATATATTATATATATATATATATATATATATATATATATATATATATATATATATATATATATATATATATATATATATATATATATATATATATATATATATATATATATATATATATATATATATATAATGTAGCTTTCATAACCATACTTAAATAAAAAATAATTAGACCTAATAATTATTTTTATTTATAATTTTATGTTTTCACTTACGTTTTGTTTTTTAGGTATCATTAATTATTATTAATAATTAACAGTTTTGCATCGAGTTTTCTTACATGTTTATATTAAGGATGGAAATAAGGTATACAACTGGAATTTACCTAGAAGTTTTTAAAAAGGTGTAAATTTTATATTGCTTGCGTATTGATATATTTTATAGGATAAAACAATTTCAAAAAGTGAGTGAGAGGGTTACCGTGTAAAATTTTCAACGGGTAGTTAAAAAAAAACTTATATAAGATCTTCTATAATGTGTATGTCAATAATAATTCTTTTCTCCATTATTTGAAGGTCACGGTTCATAATTTTTTTATCATAAGTATATAGTTGGTATTACTAACTCTAGAAAAACGTAAAATATTAGGGCGGGATCCAATTTTTGAACCTCTAAGACATAAGCCTTCTAGTTGACAACCCTCAATCAAATCAATACATATTATAATATGAATGTGCAACTCAGGTTCGTATATGCAACAGAATAATAAAAAAGTGAGCATATTGGCCCATAATATGCTATCGATTTACTTTAATGGAGTCCATTGTCTCTAGTTTACAATATTGCCTCCAGATTTTACTGATTTCAAATGTCATGAGATCTTAGTTAAGTTATCGATTATTTAAGATTAATCGAACATTTATAAAATCTTGAAGGTGTAATTGACACCATAGACCATAAACTAAAAGAATGTTTCAAAAAAGGTTTTGTTTTATTATTATTTTATTTTTTGTATCATACTAAAAATTATACAAAAACACGATTTAATAAAATATTTTAAATAATATAGATTCACTGATACTATAGTACTTAGCAAAATATTTAAAGATTGAGATATTATGAAATCAAGAAGAAAATTATAAGCAGGAATTTAGTTGATCTTTAAATTTGTTATACGAAAATTTGGAAATATTAGTTTTTATCTATTAATTTTAATATCTACATACAGTTGTGAAACTTATATCAAAACCTTATTTTGTTATTAAAAAAATATTCAATTTAAATGTAAATTTTATTTTCAAACCTTTTAAATTGTTTCATGTCTTTTCGATAATAATGTGTTGTAATAATAGTGTTAAAGTATTTTTTTAAAGACAAAAGACATTCAAAAAGAAAGGTATAATTTACTAGAAGCTAAATTAAAAACATTAATATGTTCAGTTAAAATAACCTTTTATGTATTTATATATATATTTTGCAAAATATTGTATACACGTAAAATATTTTTTCTTTCGCAAGAAGAAATTTTTAAAAGTTTCATTATTATTGTACCATAATATGATGTTGCTTTCATAAAAAAATTTATTATACTTGTAATGTACATATACCACGTAAAGTATTTTTTATATAATTTTTATTGTAGTGTTAGATTTAACTACTGTTAAAGATTTTATAAGTTGATGGTAAAAAAAAAATCATGTTATTGTGTTAGCAATGCTGTCACAGCGAAAGTGGGAGTAATCAATTTGCTGACATAAATGCTAATTCCTGCTCAAGTAAATATGCTAAAAACTGGTTGTCACAAATGTTTATAAGTTCTCACACTCTTCCGTGACATCTTCAGAGAGAGAGAGAGAGAGAAGTTAGGTATATTACGTAATATCAACTTTATTTAAAAAAATAATTAACTTGTATATTAAATATTAACCCATTCTCATCATAGAATATTATATAACAATATTTAGCTATTATTATTCTATTTAACTTTTTGTGTAACGTACAGTACGATGTACAGTAAGCGCATCTTTTTTTTTTTTAATTACTGGTACTTTAAAAAAAATCCACTTCTTTGAAAAGAGCAATTTTAAAGTTAACATAAATTTACTGTATGTAAATTATAAATTTTATTAATTTTTTTCTTTAAAAGCTTATATTCTATATCAGTAAAGCAATCCTGTTTACATTTTCAAATTGCCAATTAATCATTAGTTTTATATAAACTAAGATATTTTTATAAAAAAAAAATTAAAAGTTTCTCTTGTACTTTATTTTAAAATATACTTATAAAGTTATTTATTATATTTTTATATAAAAGGTCTTTTGTGTGATATATATTTTTTATTTATGAGCAACTTTTTTCGTGCTTCCTAATCTTAATTTTATATATATATATTATTATATATATATATATATATATATATATATATATATATATATATATATATATATATATATATATATATATATTCTTCAAACACGCAGTCAAGGATGGGTGAGTGGGTGTAGGTGAAAAGGTGAAATGCACGATCTGTATATATATATATATATATATATATATATATATATATATATATATATATATATATATATATATATATATATATATATATATATATATATATAATACATACATATAATATTGGTTGAATTCATATCGTTCTACAGCTGCTTTCTCCTTGTCTCTTTGAAGAAGAAAAAAAAAGCGCAAACTTCAGTACAATCCATTAAATCTGTTTGGTCCAGCATATTATACACGGTAAAAATGTTGTTTCATAAGATGACGTGTGAGACAAACAAAATAATAACTCTTCTACATAACATCTTGCGTAATATGATATGATATAATATTATATAAAAAAAAAGTTTCCTAAACTTCGATCTACACGGAAAGTTTATTATTATGCAATACTTCATATTATATTGTGACTAATATTTCATGTTTACATCTATTTAAAACATAATTTATGATGATTAGCAAGAAATAAAAATACTTCTTATATATATAGAATTGTAATTTTGTTTAATTAAAAATGCAGTTTATTTTATAAACAGTATTAATTATTTTGCTTCTTGACCGTACTTTTGCTATTATAATGTTAAATTTAAATTATTATTATATGATTAATAATAAATTATTATGTACAATATTAATGGCTATTAGTAGCGTGTTATTTATTACTATTTCTTTTTATATTATTATTTATGTTTTTAAAATATGTTTGTTCTTTTAAACAAACACTTCTGTGTTCTTTTTGCTCAAAGCGTTTTTTTTTTTTTTTTTTTTTTTTTTTCCATTAAATTGTTTAAAGCTAATTTAAAACTTATGTTTAATTTTGTTATCAAATTTTGTTATGTACATAAATATTTCATTTTCAAAATTCTACTTTCCAATTACTATGAACGTTTTTTTTTTTATAAAAATATTAGATAAATAATTTCTCCTTTTTTTTTTTTTTTTTTTTTTTTTTTTTCCTGCTTTTACTTTTCATAGAACGTTTTGATAAAGTATCCTGCAGAGTATGCAACAAGTTGAGCACAAACATATTCACTCCATATAGATAGTAAGGGAAATATTTTTTTAATTGCAATTTGACCAAATTTATTTATTAACAAGGAAAAGATTTAGAGAGGTTTATGAAAGGATATAGCTTACCATAAACTTTAACTATGCAAGCGTAAGAAATGATGTTAAATAAGGTACAGACATTGTGATGTAAATTTTTACTATATTGTGTTATGTCAATAACATGCATTAGTATAGAGATTTTAAATCAAATAAAGCTCTATCTATACACATATTATATATATATAATTATACATAATATATATATATATATATATATATATATATATATATATATATATATATATATATAACAACACACACACACACACACAAATGTTATACTCAAAATATAATATATAAAATAACTAAAGTACTTATAATCCCTGTAAATCACTGCAATAAGATAAATAATCATAAGTTCACTTTTTAAAAAATAATGAACGAGAAAAACAAAAATGAAATAAAATTTCACAATGATAGCCTAATTAACTTTTAATTATTGATCAAATTTATTTATAAAAAAAATGATTCTTTTAGTAATTAAAAAGCAATTACATTAAATTGAGTAATTAAATAATAATATTATGAATGCCAATTTATATAAAAGTAAATAACGAATATATTATTATATAAATGTATTATAAAAACATTACAATGTATTTTTTTTAAGATATTGTTTACATCAAATTGAAGAAGAGCGATACTTTCTTAAAGATATATAATATTTTACACTATTATGTAATATTAATAACTGCAACATGTTTTGCATTATGTAGCTGTCACGTTTATGTCTGTCGTCTTTATACCAAGTGACACATGACAGTTTCATCACTTTGTATAGGAATCGTGAACACCCTGACAATTGCAGCATTTACCATGTAATAAACGTGACAAACAAAAGGTTATTTTTATATAATAAACAATATTTATTAAATGGCTTTTTATACACTTGATTGGTCAAACATGCATGCATGAATATAATATTCAATCTAAAAGGTTGTATACATATATAAATTTTACTAAATTTTTATACTTTAGAAAAGGTTAAAAAAAATATTTTGAAATTATTAAATACCATATCGTTAATTGTTAATTTGTTTCATGGCTGTGAAATTAAAATTTGGACAATATAATAATAGACAAATTATGACTTAAAAAAACAAGTTTAAAGAAAAATAAATAATGAAATAAAATTCAATGGATTTTTAATAGAAAGAATTTTAAATTTCAGAGAAATTTTTTACTATTTTGATATTATATAAATTTATGGTTACAAAATTATTGAAATATTTGAATATTAGCTTGTACATTAAAATAAATGAAATAAAATTTTATTGATTTTAATTGCTAAGAATTTTAATTTTAGAAAAATTTATTTTACTCTTATGAAATTATTACAATTCACAAAGTTACAAAATTAGTGAAACTTACGAATATTAGCTTAAGCTATTACAATACAAAACAATAAGTAAAAATTAATGATTCTGACAGCGTTCATGACGAACAAAGAGCCACAAAATTATACTAAATGAGTTTAGCTAGCTTAATTTTCTCATGTAAATTCATATATTTTTTTTCCCTTCTCTGTTTTTATCTTCACTGCACTAAAATATTCTACACGCACTCAAGAAATAAATGTTGAGTAATATGTGATGTACAATAAGGTGTTAATAGTTTGTGACTACATAATAATGCAATCCGTCTGAGAGTTAATAATAAACATCACCTTTCTGTACATTTCAGTAAATAAATAAGTAAAACTATATGGTTATTTTAAATACAAAAATATAAAAAAGATATAAAATTTGTCAAGGTATATATTTGTGATAATATTATGAAAGTAAAAAAATAACTGCATTTAAGATGTCAAAAATGCAAAAAATATTGTTAATATAACATTTATATTACACGCAAAATGTAAAAACCATTTAGCTTGTGACATCATCTTATAAAATAATCTTTTACTTGCATTTTTTTTTAAATAAAAATACATATAAAGTTTCGCAGTGTATATTATATGATTTTTATAATGCAGAAGAAATATATAATAATAATAATTCTACTTGTGTGTCTCTCACTCACTTAATATGACCTTTTGTACATTTTGTTATGTGAGGTAGTGTGAGCATGTATACGTACGTATGATGCCGCTCCCTCTACTCCCCAGCCCTCCTCTTTATGTCAAAGTATAGAGAGGTCACAATCTCACTCGCAGCATCCCTCACTCTTTTCCTCACAAAAGCTGGACTTTATCTGGTGTTTGCTGGGTATATAAGTATCCAGGGTCTAACTCAACATCATCACTTCACATCACCCTCGACAAGCAACATGTTCACTAAGGTAAGAAAATACATGTGTGGAATTACAACTACAATCGAGATACACACTTGTGGCACGAAGCAAGAGTATTTCAAAAGTTGTATACAACGTCGATAACTTTTTTTATCAAATAATTGATTTTTTTTTTTTTTTTTTTTTTTTTTTTAGAAATAATTTATTAAATATTAATTTTTCAATTTGTTAAATATATTGTACTTTTTAATTTCTCGAAAAAATAAATCAATTTGGAATAGTGTTTACTATTGCATAGCGTAGTGCACTATAATTATTTTATTCACACCATACTTACACTTTTCTCACAAGAATAAAATGGTGAAACTTGCAAAATTTCTGAATAATACGTTATACTATAATCTTAACTCAAATTGTTTACATACATTGGTATTGGTGTATTATACATTGGTATAATAGGATTAATTAGCATGAAGTGATATTATTATTTGATTTTAATACTTATAGATTTCAATGATTTTAGTTCAAATTTTATAAAATCACAGTATTACATTTGAACATTGCAAAAATTTAAAGAGAGGACCATGTGAGTAATACGTTGCTTTGTGCAATACAGTAAGTATTGCTACCAAAATAAACACGTACACAAATTTCAATTTAAGATATAGTGTGTGATAATTTGTTTTCTTTTTTTAATACGATAGAAAATTCAATTAACTTTTATACTAAAATTGTTGTTATAAAAATAAACGCTCACAATCAATTCTCTTGAAAATACATCATTACAAGCAAACTTTATTTTGTACATAAGAAACTTAATGTTAAAAATTAATTAACTTTTCTTATTATCTATATGGACAATAATTTTTAAAAACAAATATTTAGGGTATTGGCTACTGAATGACGTAATCCATGTCACACAAAAACTGCGCATAAGGAAATCAATGAGTTGTGTCCTAAAATTTCATAATTATAGTCATATATAATATGTAATTGTAAATTTTTAATAGTCTTTTGAATCATGAAAAACGATTACACAAGTCAAGTAATTCAAGTTTTTTTAAACTTGTGTGAAGATTAAGATTTACAAAGGACACATTTCTGGAATTACGAAATATTAAAAAACATGTTTAAAAATGTCACGTAAACTTGCACGTGGAGTTTATTAATAAACCCAAAATTTAAAACATGCATGTATATAAACATATATTTTTTTACTTTATGCAGATGAAAATTGTAATTTTCTTGGAAAAGAGATAGTTTATTAAAAGCGAAAGTATTTTGACGTGAATTTGAATAAAACTTGGTAAATTATAATTTTCTTCATTACTTCATAGTAAATTGTTTATTGAAATTATAAAATGTAATTTATAAACTATAATTTTATAGATTCAACTTTGGTTTTGTGATATTTACAATACAATTTATATTTATTCCTCTTGCATTATGTTTCAATTAAATATAAATGCTTCTCTTCTCTTGCGTTGATATATTAAGTTATAGCTATTTCTGAATTACAGTAATAAACTGAAAATAATTAATTAATTTTATAATGCACGCAAGTAAAAATACACATTATTGTTCTCACATTTAAGATTATAATTTAGTGTATAATAAATCTCTAATGAATTCCCAATATTTTCAAATAATAACTCGCTATTTTTTACTACTTTTGTTTCGTCGCACAAATTGCAATATTGTTTTGTTTTCCAGACGTTAGCCGTACTTTTGGTCCTTGTGGCTACAGCTGCTGCTGCTCCTCAACGCCAGGCCTCACCTAACGAGCCTATTAAAATCTTACGTCAAAGCAGTGTAATCAACCCTGATGGCAGTTATCAGCATAGGTGAGAGAACAACTTAATTATTTATAAGTTTCAAAACAAAATAAAAATCGTAAATTATGATGTACATACATACAACATAGTTATTATTACATTACTACAGTAAAATATTTAGTTGCTATATAGGCGTTATGTGCGATGTTGTACAACACAAAAAAGTGATGCTGGTGTTCACACTATAAAATAAAACCAATAGGTTCAAATAAAATTTTATCACTACAAAATATTTCATGAAAATTTTTCAATTCAAAAAGTTCACGACAACAGTGTGAGTAAACTGGCTTTAAGTTTGCAACAGAACTTTTCACAGGTGAAAAGAAACTTTTCTGTGAAGCAGAAATGAGCCAATATTGTTATTTTTCAGTTTTTTCATGTGTACTACATGCACTAAAGGATATGTGTACGTAAAGACAAGCATATGGTCAAAATTTAAGTTTTTCAAAATGTATTTTGTTCTTGTATATAAATAACAATTTTTAAAAAATACGTAATTTTTTAAGGGTTTGTATCTGTCTGTTAGTTTTGATTTATATTTAAAAAAACGGGTAGTAAAATTTTAGTAATACATAGGCTACATACTTTAGTAAAAAAAGCTTTCAAAGCATAATATTTTTTCTATTTTATTAAGTAGCAGAAAATTTAAGAGGCTTTTAAGGTTTTTAAGATAATTCACTACCTAATAGTCATGCCATAAACATACTGGATTCCTTGAGCATAAGATTACTTCAGTTCAAGTTGATGTACTTTATTGAAGCATTACGTACCGTCTGGTTTTTGTTGAGCTTTAAACTTTACCATCATTATTTAAGATCCATAAATTTAAATATTTTTCTACAATATACAGTATAGTAAAAATTTGTTACTTATAAACCGATCAAAAATATTAAACCCCATGAAGATACATTCTAATTCTAGAATCAACAAATTTCTTAACATGATACTAATTTTTAATTTTAAAAATATTAAGTTATTCCCAGTAAATTAATTTGTATTTTTCACTCATTTGTTTATTAATTTTGTGTGTTTTTATCTTAGCTAGATGTTAAGCAATTATAAGTAAAATTAGATTGTGAAGTGAAGAAGTATATGATTTTTACATAAGGAAGCTTATATTTTCGCAAGTAATTAGATATGCTTGCGTGACTCTATTAATTAGATAACGCATGCGTTTCTTGATAGGCGATCAGGACGTTTTTACCTCACAAATAAATTAGAAACTATTTAAAACATTTTTTTTTGTAGTAATATTGTATTGTTAGGAAATTACTTCATTTTCTTCATGTATGAAAGTAAGCTCAACGTTGAATGGAAAATCAAGCGGTGGAATCTATATACATGGTATTTTATTCGTCTTTGTTTTTATTATTATTATTATTGCACAACGTTAGTAATTATATAATTAAACGCATTTAACTCATTTTAATTTATATAAACATTATACTATCAATGTATCATTGCCATAATTAAAAAGTTTATATATTTTCATGATTTCAGCTACGAAACTGAAAATGGAATTTCAGCTGATGAATCTGGAGCATTGAAGAACCCAGGCCAGGAAGGTTTAGAAGCAATGAGCGCTCAGGGCTCTTTCTCTTATACCGGAGATGACGGCCAAGTGTATACTGTCAATTATATTGCTGATGAAAATGGATTCCAGCCCCAAGGAAATCACCTCCCCACTCCACCCCCAATTCCTCCTGCAATTCAACGTGCTCTGGATTATCTTGCAACTCTCCCACCCACTCCTGAAACTCCTCAACGCAGATTTTAAACACTTTCCTTACATTCAATGACGTCACAGCTATTATATTATTTTGAGATATAATATTTCTATAATCTTTTACTTTCTGATCTCTTTCTGAAAATTGTGAATTTAGTTCTTATACCTTGCAATCAAAATTTATATTCATTATGGTAATGAACATATATTTTGAAGATTTCATTTCTTTACATAATAATGTTGACTGCACAATATAATAACAACAAAAAATAATGAAAATCATTTACATACAAAATATTGCATCATTTACATTTTTTTGTTAACAAAATTTGTTTAAAGTTTTGTCATGTTTTATATTTTGCCGTCAACATATGTAATAAATCAAGTTGATCGTTAAATTTTTTTTATATTACTAAAATGGTATTGTTTTTTTTTGTATTGCATAACCATTCTAAACAGTATTATAAGGGAATAACTGGTAATGTCTTTCATTTTCGTACCATATGGAATAAGAGGTTATATTCATTTGTTTTAATTATAATCATTCTATTTCATATGGAAGCATTATATAGCTTTTATATTATTATTTTGTAGAATAAACATGATCAAAAAATGTAATATAACAATGTATTACGAAAAAAAAATAATAAAGTATTATTTTAGCTATTAAATAACATATTTTTTTATACTTTTCAATCCACTACATAGCTATTATAAAAACCTAACATGCATTTTTAACATTCACTTTTAATGTGAAATAATAAATGTTTCATACGACTAATATCACGTAACTCTTACTGTATGTACAGCATTATGCACTTCATTACGCAAAATGTGTATTTGTGTTGTCTTGTATATTAGCAAATTCAAGTAAATATTACTGAAATTTTATATTTTCTCACAGATTATACATTATTTACTAAATTAAAAGAAGTAGTACAATATTAAAAGAATAAGTATAGTAAATTATTAAAATTTCAATGTTTTAAAAATATGACATTTATGAAGCCTACGAGTTTCTTAGGGTTCATGACGTCATCGTAGACTTGCTGCAGTGTGGATGCACCTACATCTGCATCCCAAACAGTTGTGTATTTTTTTTCCTACAACATCATTGACTTTTTAGCTATCACAAACTATAAAGTTACATAAAATACAGAAGGACAATAATGTAGTAAAACCATTTTCAGATAGTAAAAAAATAACAAAATAATGCTAAATCATGAATTTTCTAAAAGCATTGCATATTTTACTATGATTATATTAAAAAATACACAAAAAAAATATTTTTAGCGATACTATTTGAACAAGATAATGAAATATCGTGTAAAAAAAAAGAGGCCGCGTCACTTAGCACTGTAAGTAAAGGGGAAATTGAATAAACATGACGGAGTATATAAGAGTTGAGGTGACAGAAAAGTTAATCTAATTGATAGGCAGGATGAGACTTATGTCTTTAAGCTTGGTAGGTGAACACAATTTTTTATAATAAAAAAAAAAAGTACTAACAATGTGCATTGTTGCAGTTGGTGCTCCTAGGAGTGACATTGATATTTGCACGACCTCAACAAGATGAACAACAACAACAAGATGAACAACAACCAGAACAACAACAACAACAACAACAACAACAACAACAACAACAACAACAACAACAGCAACAGCAACAGCAACAGCAAGATCAGCAACAGTTGACGCCGCAACCTATTGCAATTTTAAATCAAGAAAATGTAAAATCTGGAGATGGATCTTATAAATTCAAGTAAGGAACCCAGCTATTTTTTAATTTATGCGAAGATTTTTTTAAGTGCAAAAATGGTGCCATATTGTGTTTTTTTAGCTATATAGTGATAATGATGGTCTGTTTACACAAAGTAGTAAGTTTTACTTCGTTGTATGAAAATATCATGGTTTTAAATAAAGCCTGCATGCAATCAAACTTATATAACATTGGATAATATTGCAACATATTAATATGACTTTATAATATATTTCAATAATTTATTTTATAGCTTGCTATTTTAAGCCAATGATTTTAAAATTCAACTCATTTTTTAATGAAATGGATTATTATAAATTAATAGCTTATAAGCTGCGAAAAAAATCAAACGATTCTCACATACAATAACTAGCACAAAATGCAGTTTTCATCGGAAAGTCATCATTTTTTTATACTTATAAATATTAACGACACTTCAATGCATGGTTGTTATAGTAATGCATGTTCTTAATTTTTTTATTTATATTGTTTTGTAGATTGTCATACATAAGAATTGTTATGTTACTTCAAGAAAAACTTGATGTATAAAATGATAAAGTTTATTCTGCATAATTATTATATACATTATTCCAAAATAAAATAATCAAACATAAATTAACGTTACTTGCTATCTTAATTGCAAATTAATTTCATCTATTTCACACCAAAAAATTAATAGTTTATACATTTTATTTAAAATTTTTTTTTTTTTTTTTTTTTTTTTTTTTTGTAACAGCAAATATGTCCGAGCCTTTCATTTAAATATAAACGTATTTCAATATAAATGTAAGTGCTTGCTTAACCCAAACAGGATGTGTATACGTGAAATTACTTTGTAATATTAACTGAATAAGTAAAGAAAAAATATATTGCAATAATGTTATATAGTTTGTTCAAGGCGGAAAATCAGGTACTACGAGATTTGACTAAAAAGTTTTAAAGAAAGAAAAATCTCAAATTTTGCACAGTGATACATTAGGTTAAGGTATCTTCCAAAATGTAAAATTTTTGGGGGGTCACCATATGCTAGATTTTAAATTATAATTTTTTTAAATTTATGTCTAATTTTAGTCCCATAAGAGCCCATGTTAATGTCTTATTTTTCTCTCTTATCTGAATGTCACAGGTTCTGAAAATTTTATCATAGGTAGCTGTTACTATTAACTTTCAAATGGCATCATAAAGTTTCGACGTTTTCTTTTTAGATTTTGAGATGCAAGCCATCTGAATGCAGCCCTTAAAATATTATGTTGAAATGCTACTAAGCTGTGCAACAGGATTATTTTTAATTACCATCCAGATAAAACAATTATAAATTAATAATCAAAGATTAATTGTGTGTGTGTGTATTATAATATATATATATATATATATATATATATATATATATATATATAAGGTTCAGTAAGAATGTGACATTTAATCTACCGTTGTTTACCTTGATTATACCTACTAAGATGCAACTATTGCATTATTAAAATTAATAAATATAAATTTTATCTTGATTCTAGTTTTGAGACTGAGAATGGGATACGTTTCCAAGAAGAAGCAACTTTTCAAGATCTACCTCAAATAAATATAAGAACTTTGACAGATGGTGAAGATGATTCTAATAAAACAAGTGCCGCGCTTGTAACTCGAGGATCTTACCAATACATAGCACCAGATGGCACACCTATAAGTCTCTCTTACGTTGCAGACGTAAATGGATTTCAACCTGTTGGTGATCACTTACCTACTCCACCACCAATTCCTGAAATAATTAGAAGAGCAATCGAACTTTTACCCCAAGAATATAAAGGAGAGCAAGAGCAACAGTAATTTCTTCTTTTTTTATGTACTTTTTTTACACTTATTGTATTAATAATATTATAATGCTATAATTATTAGAAGAAAAAAACTATCAATTTCTCTGATTCTTAAAGGGCTCCTGGCCTCAAACAATTAAATCAAAAACGTAAAAATCGAGAGATGGGACCATCATTCATATACATATTAAAAAGTATAACAGTTATGTCCTTCAACCCTACTGTACTCTCACAAATTGGAGTTGAAAAACTGGAAAGTAGGCAACTTTAAGAATTCATGACGTCATCAATTCTGGGTCTACAAATAGAAATTGTAGCTCGGATTGCCTAATTTACAAGTTTTCTCCCCAGTTTGTGAGAGTACTGAAGGGTCAGGCCACAAAATATGTGTATGTATAATAGTCCTAGCTCATGATTTATCATAGAAAGGAATTTCGTTTTTGAGACCAGTATAGCTCTTTAAGAAAATATTAAAAAAGTAGGAAAGCAATGTCAAATGAAATAAAAAATTAATCGAAAAATAATAAAAAGAGATAAAGCTTATATTTGTCAGTAGTTCATCAGCAGTTTAAAATATAATAGCACAAAATAATTAAAGTCAATGTTTTTAAAAGTAGCCGAGAGATTTTTTTAAAAAAAAAAGGGTATTAATTGTAAGTGAACTATTGGGCACATCATTTGTGACTCAAATCCTTAAAATTCTCATCCCACTACTTTAAAATTATGATAACCTTGTTACAGTTCTTACAAAAGACATAAAACATTCACTATGTATAATAAAATAATAATAACAATAAATTTATTTCGCTTTAAGTAGGTATGAACATACACTCAACTACCATCTTTAAAAATAATTGCACACTGTAATTTTCTGCATACATCATAAAAATATATAATACTTGTATATACTTATTAGCAATTTAATTTGAAATTGTCATAAATCGTTATGCTTTTATTTTCAATATATTTTCTTTTTAAATGACCTATTTTTTCTTTTTCAAAATTCTAGTTTAACAAATTAATAATTATAGTTTAATTTTGTAATCAATTTACATCAGGCAAAATGGTATTGTAAAATCTTATAAAAGGTGAGAATTTAATAAGTTATAAAAATAGGAAGTAAAAAATGAAGATGTGTTTGTACAATTAAAATATTTGACATTAATATCTCTTTCCTGAAGAGGATTCTAATTTAACCTTGAATTGACCTGACCCTTTTATGACGTTTTACATAACCTTCAAGTCAAAACGTAAAAATGTGTAAATATTAATCGCAATATCTCACTTTCTTATAGTAAAACGTATATTGTCCACCTTGCGTATTTTCCAGTATCTTCCAGCATACATCGATCTACGTTACCACGGTAATTTAGTTTTCGTAATTCAATTTATACACGTGGGCGTTTCAAATCTTAAAACTGAAATGTATTAAGATTTCTCTTTGCATCTTTCTTTCTTAGAATTTTAACCTGTCTCTTTATAAATATTATTTTATTAATAGAAAATTAAAATTTATAATTAAATCATAAGTAAAATCTGTATTCTAGGAAGCTTTTGATCATCCATTATATAAAAAAGTGTGTTTCATTTATGTATAAACATATATAATATATATTATACAATATTACGTAAGAAAATAATACTTGGTTTTAAATTTATTTAGGCACTATAATATAATTATTATATTTTACTCAATATAAATTAACATAATTATGATTTTTTTTGTTTATGTATAATATATATATATATATATATATATATCGTGCTAGGAACTACAGATTTCATAAAAGGAAAAAATATATGTATATATTATTTATCTCGGTTACTATTTCCTTTTCAAATCTTACTACCTACAAAACACGATGATCACTTTCCATTAACAACTTTTACTTTCATTTTTTTTTTATTGTTATTATTATTAAATATTATTGTGTACTATATGAATATATTAACAAATAAATCATTATTTTGATGACACTTTAAAATTTAAGCCACTTCATATTATATGGTGAATAAAGTTAGATATTGTGAAGAGATTGCATTGTAGAGAGATGCTTATATATACACACACCTACGAGTCCCTGCTTCTGTAACACGGTGCCCTAATAGTGTACCTGCTTAGATGGCGCCCCGCCTGTGGCCCCACACCTCACGTTTGCTCTCAACATTCGCTCTCTCTCCCCCACCCCACTTTCACTCATCACGCCCTCACGAGGTGCTCTTTTTTTTCAAAAGTCAATACTACTACAAATTACTATAACTTTAATGTCATTATTTTAAATTAATTATAATTTACTATTTTATTACTAATGTCAATTAAATTTATTTGTTTGTTTGTTTTGCCTGGTAAATTAAGATTTACGATCATTTAATTTTTTTTTATACGTATATAGAAAATGATGCAAAATTTATACAAATGTAATTTTTAAAATACAGAATTTATCCCAAATTTAATAATTAATTTGACGTTTGATATTGACATTAAAATTTTAAATAATAATTAAATATATAGTCATAATTACATAATATAAACCTGAATTATTGCACATATGAATGATGCTATGATCTGGTGTTTTACATTTAACAAAACTATCGCCTACATTTTGGATCTTATTAATATCATAAGAAGGGGAACCATTGTTATATATTTTGAAATCTTATTTTTCAAAATTATAAACATCTCTCTTTTCCTGTCTAAACTTGAAACAAGACAAGCTATTATAAAATATTTTTAGGAGGAGTTACAAATTTAGTAACCACGCACATTAAAATTTGTTCTTTGTATATTATATAATAAAGAAAGTTATATAAAAAAAAGGTTCATCAAATTTACATACATATTACTATATAACTAAAATTCATTTATTTCGCATGTTAGTTAATTAAAATAAAAAATAAAAACATTGCTAAATTTATTAATAAATATTTTTATGCGTATACATAGTACGATGTATAAATTAGGTTAAATAATAGGAAATGATTTAAATTTTAAAAAAATTATGTAGACTGTAATACTTAATAAAAAAAAAAGAACAAAAATACAATATTATATAAACTCATGTAATCAATGAGATAATTTGACAGAATAAAATTTTCTTTTACATCAAATTTCAATACTTCCCACGATTTTTTTTTATTTCTTACGTACTTTCATTAAATTTAGCCTTCAGATATTGTTGCATATTTAATATGAATTAAATTAGTTTAAAATATTTTATTAATGCATAATACTTTCATTTAAAACAGAGAAGAAAAAAATCATAATTTTACTTCTTTTTTTTTTTAACAATATACAACTTTATAAAAAAATTATTACAGTTAATGTTAACAAAGAAAATAATAATAATAATTTTCCATCAATTTGAATATATACCTTAATAAGCTTTATTATTATATATTTGTTTTTATTTTTCTTAAAAAAAAAAAAAAAAATTTGGGCCATATTATTGCAAAGAGGTGTGGGAAGGGCGGGTGGTCACGACGATTTTAGAGAGAGATATTTCAAGTGTTCCCATGCCCCTCCCCAACACGAGGTTATAAAGATCTGGACCACAATATAATATTATACCCTCACTCAAATCAAAATTGAGAAATCATGCAAAATATAATAACACTGTCTCCTCATCAATCAGATTTATAACCCATTGTTTACACACTACATTAAACGTTTTTGTTTCTAACTTACGCAATTTTTTTATTTAAGTATATTATTCTTTTACTCAATATTTAATAGAGCAAAATATAAAATTTAAAGTATATCACTTTTAATCAACTTATTTTCTCTTTAGAAACTATTTTTAATCCTTAATGCTGTAAAAAAAATTAAGTAGATATATGATTACTGTATAATAATAAAAATAATGTTATTCCTTTATCGCTTTATAAATCCTCTTCCTTGGAAGAGAAAAATCATGTACAGTTTCGTGATTTATTTTTTTTATCATTATTAAATATATTTTGCACATTGAATGTAGAAAAATAATGTTATACCTGTTAAAGTTAACAATAAAAAAATTATCTACTTTTTCTCATGTTTATACCTGTTAAAGTTAACAATAAAAAAATTATCTACTTCTTCTCATGTTTATTTAATTTCAAAATTACAATATTACAATAATATACTTTAGTATCAATAAAATACTAAATTACATAAAAGTTATATTTTACCTTGAAATATTTTAGAGAAATAGAGAGTGATGTTGAATTCTCACAATATATTAAAAATAAATCAAATTGATATTTAAAAAGAAAATATAGATATTCTGCAATTTTTATTTTAATGTTTATAAAGCAAACAAGAGACCAGTTTTTTTTTCTACCCATATGTGTGTTAAAAGATGACCTTTTCCTTACTTTTTTTTTTTTTTTTTAATATTTCTCGTTTAGGTTCGTGCTCTAGAAAGAGGTCAGGTTAGCCCCATCTCACACTATGAGTCCATGCTATATTTCCATGTATAAGAAGCATCTCAGGAAAAAGTGAAAGAGCAATATGATTCGCTTATTATAAGAGTAGGAGTTGCCTATAAAGTTATACCCATCAAAGCCCTAGATATGAGGTCTGCTATATAAATGAGGGAACCGCCTTACTTTCAGCCTAATATCAAACGAGCACTTCACCGATCAACAACAAATCTTTAAATAGGTTGTTATCATTTTTACACTACAGTTACCTGAACACATACTGTGATGAAGACAGTACTCGTAAGTTGATTTTTTTTTTTTTTTTTTTTTTTTTTTTTGCTTTACTTATTATTATTTTATTATATCGTCCTGGTCGCGGCAATAGGCCTCACCTCCAGTGATTAGCAATTTGCCAAAGAACCTATCTCCATTGATTATGTAATAACGTTTGCACTGCAGATAGGGCCTTGAATGAAATGCTGATCACTGGAGATGAGGCCTTTTGCCGAAACCAAGACGTTATTATATGTCTCGTATTTCTATTATAAAAATTTATTTCGTCTTACATGTATATATGCATACCATCGTCAAACCTCCTTCCACGTATGCTAAAGCTATGTATTGAAGGAGTTTGACTATGGCATGGACGATATATTCTAAAATAACACAATTATGTTAATATTTTCAGTGCCAATATTATTGATTGATTTCATGTCTAATCATTATTATTTTTTATTCAGTTCGCAGTGCTGACAGTGGTCGCACTGTCTGCAGCTCAACAACAACAACAAAGAGATCTGACCACACCAATTCCCATCTTACGACTTGTCAACGATCACAGCATTGATGGCAGTTATAAGACCAGGTATGTCCCCCTTCTTTTATTTTAATCCCCCTCCCCTTATTAATAGACAATAAGTTGATGCATAATTATATGCATTTTAATGCATCTTTGTTTCATGCATGCATAACCTTCACTTAATCATGTGGCCGAGTTCTTCTGTACAATTGCAACGATTTCTTGTAAAAAAAAAAAAAAAAATCTTTTAATCAGTAGTTATGTAAGCATAAAGCAAAGTTAAATAATAATAAAAAAGAATTTAAAAAAATTTAAACCATAATGACGAATGGATAAATTTGCACATATAAAAAAGTAGATTCCTTTAGGCATTTTTGGCACATTCTAAAGTAAAAATTACTTAACAGGATGTTGTAAAAGGAGTGGTTAATTTTAATATCCTTTATAGGTAAAAAAAAATCATATTAAGAGTAAAATTCAAGTATATAGAGAGGTAGAGATTGAGTATTGTATAGAGAAAGGTCAATGAAAGTAATGCTTGAAATAATTTTCTGCATCGTGTATGAAGATTATTATATAAAAGAAAATGATAACTTTCTTCGTACAGTATAAATATAAATATAGTAATCAATTTCATATTACATTAAAAATAAATAAGAAATTATTTTAATAATTAAAGAGTATAGATTTCTTTAATTATCTTTAATGATTTTTTTTAATGATTTGTAAATGTTGAGTAATAACATTTTCTTCAATTAATTAACTTATTCTAAAAATATTAAATGTAAGTATATTATATACATCCGTATTTTATTTAAAAGATGTTATCTTCTTTAAAAATAACACAATCTTCTTCACTCATTTCTTTAAAAACAAGCAACATTAATAATGACAAAGAAGGAAGGTATTGTAACAATTTTTTTTATCTCTTTGAAGGTCATGTGTAGAGAGATCCTCTTATTAGGCCTTTTCTCTCTCTCTCTCTCTCTCTCTCTCTCTCTCTCTCTCTCTCTCTCTCTCTCTCTCTCTCTCTCTCTCTCATCATTCTCATCACAATTTATCTACATACTACATTATTTTTTTTCTTGTTTTATAAGTATTAAGCAAACCTATGCTCATGATAGTAACACAATCCAAGTTGTATAATGTCAATGTTTATAATAGCGCGGCACGATTATTGCAATAGCTACAGTTGCTTGAAGGTCAAAGGTTACAATTTGCGCATCGTACTATAGTGTGTGTATACCATGTTGTTGTATTGTTGCGAACTTCACGCGGATCTTATACATTTTACAACAACATTAATTTAAGTATAGAAGTAAATTTATTAACAATGAACAAAAATATAATAATAATGAAGAGAGTAATGACGTATTTTTACTTTTATTTTCATTTATCAAATATAATTCTAAATAAGTTCTACAATGATTTTGCAAAAACTCATATTATATATGATTTTACTTTTATTTTATAATATTTTTATTTAAGTATAGTATATAAAAAGATTGTATTTTCTCTTGTTCTCAAGATTTAATGCATCATCATGCAGAAAAAGTATTGATATAAAACATTAAAATATTACAATGTGCCGACTTATTATTACAATTTTTTTTTTAATAATAATTGCTGTAATCTTTTCTTAAATGTTTCTTTATAAGCTGGATTTAGCCAGTAACTTTTTTGTGATGAAACTTTTTCAAACTATATTTTTATGAACACAATTTTAAATTTTGAATAACGTTGCACTAAAATAACGAGTGTAGATTATGCTGAATACTGACGTTTGTAAAACGTTGGAAGCTACTTATAATGGAGGGGGGGAAAAAGAGACAATATTTATATGATATTTGTAAACTAAATAAAACTTTATTATTTTGCATCCAAGTAATAATAAAAAAACTTAATAACAAATTGAAAAACTGTAACTCGTTGATTGAAAAATAATATAAGCAATAATAAATTATTATGTAAATTGCAGAATAATGACGATGACATATAAATATACAGGTAGTTTATAAGCATTAAAAAATGGGGATACATAATGAGCATCTCTAGATATGTCTTTCTATAAAAACAAAAAATTACGTAACAACCAATTACATCAATAAAAATAGCAGCAACTTTAAGTAAGAGTGATGTATGAGTTAAATAATAACTCAAGATAAGAAACTAATTGAAAAAAACATAGCAAATTAATATATAAATGTCTTCGATCTTTCATGCTTACTTGCAACGTTTATTATGTAAAGATTCATGCTTTTAAAAAGATATAAATTTAACTTTTTACCATAAAAATGATGATATGCATTATACAAGTATGAATAAATTATATAATATAACCTGTTGGCCTACTCTTTACCTTTTATTGAGATTCCCTTTCAATACTATGCGTATTTCTAAACAAAATAATAATAATTATAAACAATTACCCTTTTTTAATAAAATTAAATTGGAATTTTATGTAAATTAAAATGAATTTTTCTCATTAATTTATTTTAATTATTATTATTTTTAATATTTTTAAATATGATGATATGGCCACTGGCATATTTTCTAGTGCTGACCTTAAAAATTATTATGCAAAAATTGATAAATTCTATTGAATTTATAATACTTTATAATACTTATGCATACAGATTAAATACGTGAAGAAGTATTTAAAAAGTTGTTAGAATTCAAAATTTGTTATTGAAAAAAAAAACTTCTTTTTATTTTTAAATTTACGTGACAGAAATCACTGTCACTTTCATTAAGTATTATAAGATGTTACATAATCAAAGGTAGGACACCGCACTCGTGAGGACTTTCACTCTCTCTCATACACATTTAAGTGTCACGGTAACTGGCTTTATAATATAAGATTCATCTCTAATAAAGAGAAAATCATTCATAATAATGTTTTTTTGCGGTCAGTATAGTTCATCGACTTGACCATTATTATAAAATCAAGGTTATATGTAATAAAAGTTCTGGGTCACTTTATATATATATATATATATATATATATTATACTCTTAGCACTTGATGCTTCAGTGATTTTATATATTTAAACTAGATTTATTTTTATCATTATGCTCTAGGCTATGGTCACTTCACTTTCTATATAAAATAAGATCATTGATCGACTTAGACCTTGCTAATACATTTTATAACATATTTCTCACATATTTTATACATTATATCTTTTACATGTTTATTTTTTAAATTATCACTTCAATTTATTACTTTAGTGTATGCGTGATTCAAAAAAGTAATAAATCATTACTGGTTTTTGTTTTATATTTAACACAATGCATATTTAGTCTCTCTCTCTCTCTCTCTCTCTCTCTCTCTCTCTCTCTCTCTCTCTCTCTCTCTCTCTCTCTCTCTCTCTCTCTCTCACTCTCTCTCTCTGTTTTGTCTTGATTATTATTTCTATTTTTCGTTTGCATAATCTTGTGAATTACAGCCTTTACAATTATCACTAATTTTACATTGCGGAATAATTCACACTATAAAAATGCACCAAGGTTCTTTTAATTTAAATATTAAAACAATTTTGTTGAGCATTAAAAATATATAAAATATAAGACATAAAAAGTTTAAGCATAGACCTTTAATGTTGCAGTAAAATAATATTAATAATAAATGTATTACGAAAAAACATATATTTAATGTCACTTTCAAAAAGTAAAACAATTGCAATTTAAAAGTTCAATATGAATTCATGTAAGTTTAAATAAATATTATTTGCAAAAAAAAAAAAAAAAAAATGTATACATTAATATCTCTTGAAATGATTGGCATATGAGTAATTTAAATAGGGAAAGTTTATGTCCTTTGATCTTTATATCACCAATCAAATTAGCAACTAAATATACTTTCACCCGTCTCGTGACATGAAACGAACGGTTCATTCATATTGCTCGTTCGTCACACTACATTATATTGTACAATGTCCATTCAAGTTTTAAATTGATTCATCGCTTAGTCTCTTTTACATATGTTAGATTATAGTGTCACGTCATTATATTATGTTGTATTCTATTAGATCTTTACCTCTTACAATATATTATACGTATAATATTATTTATGTGTTTTCTTTATATTAATAAATAACAAAGGAGTTCTTAACACTTTAATTTATTGATTTAAAATAAATCATCAACAAATAAATTTTATTGCTATGTTAAATGTCAAAATAATAATGAAAATTATTTCCTATTGTTTGTTTTTCATTTGAAAAATTAGTAACATATATTCTATATGATAAGTGATGAAAATTATAATTTTATTAAATTATTTCTCACTTTGTGACAAGTAAAAGCATTTTAAGTATTTACTTATTAAATACCATATAATATAATAATTTATATGCATGGTTGCTCAAGCATATTTTTTCTAGACTTTGTTAACCACCATGAAATTTCTTATTTTTATATTTGACTTAATTTTTGTTTCTTCTCATTTTATTTCAGTTTTGAAACTGGCAACAAGATTACAGTAGATGAACAAGGATACCTGAAGAATTTGGGACAGAAAGATACTGAAGCTCAAGTATCTCAGGGTGCTTTCCAATACACTGACCCTGAAGGTCAGGTCGTATCTTTGAGTTACACTGCCGATGAGAATGGCTACAGACCCGAAGGTGCTCATTTACCCACTCCACCACCTATTCCTGAGGAGATCCAGAAGGCTCTAGATTTGATCCTCTCCTCTCCTATCCGTACTCGTCCACCAGGTCAGACTGAAGATGATGGCCAGTACTACCCTGATCCTGATGAGATCGCCACTCGCGAGCAGTACAATCGTAACCGTCAAGGATAGAATCATCTCTGCAAACATTTCCTAATTCCAACAAAAAGAAAATTCAAAATTAAAATTATTTAAATTTATTTCTACTACAGTATGATTGTATCAATCATTACATTAAATAGCTGATAATTTTAATTTTGTTTTATCTTTCCTAATGAAATTGAAAAATAAAAGATCTTAAAAAACCCTTCATTTTCTAAATATCATTAAGTCCTTATTTCTCTCCATCTTTTATATTCAGTACTTTAAAACTTTATAGCCAGTATCCACGTATTTTTTGTGATATATACAATATTTTCTTTTTCTTTTTTCTTTTCTTAAATACCGGGATATAATTGTATTTTTCTCACATGCATACTCTAAAAACATTCTATGTATTCTGTATATTATAATTTTAATTACTTTGTACTGTTTACTTTTTTTTATTATTATCTTTGTTTGTTTTTTTATATCTAACTCTCTTGATATTTCAACAACTTGATTTCATGCAAAGCTTTTGTTTTGTGTAATAATTTGTTTTTATTTTCTCTCGATCTTTCTCTCATTTTACTGCTATGTCAATGAAACATCGTGCTTCTATGATCTTCAATTATTGTATAGCATGTACTGCATGATCAATAATAATTGTAGCTTAGAGTATTAATATTTTTTTTTAAATCAATGTACAATTTTACATCATTATTATTATTTTGTAAAATATATGTAAAAAAAAATGTATGGAAAATTTAATAAAATTTAAATGTAAAAAGTATTGACACATCTCTATTCATTATCATAATGGGAAAAAGTAATAAAAAGTTGAGATTACCGTTTGTACACACACACACACCTAAATTAAAATATTGCAACAGCAACAACAACAACAACAACAACAACAACAACAACAACAACAACAAATAACTAAAAACTAAAAACTGAGCTGTAGAGTAGATTCAAACAAATTGTGTACTGTGCACAGTAGAATTTTTTTTTACTTGAAATCTTCAGTACCAGATTCATACTCTACCCCTAAAATGTGAAGAGTTGTTGATTTTTGTTTAAATAATACTAATAATGGTCTTCATTGTTTACTAATCACTATAATAACAAAATTTGCATACTGGCATTTTTACAAAGTAAAGTGAACAAACAGTGCAGCCAAGACAGTGAGTTCTATCAAATGATCATAGAAATTCAGTTTTATAGAGACACTTTTTATCTTTTTTTTTTTTTTTTTTTTTTTTTTTTTTTTTTTTTTTTTTGTCTTAGTAGATAATTTGCTTATTTTGAGCAATGGAGTTTACAAATAATATATTAGCTAGCATATTCATTCTACAGATATCTACTATAATATAATAACATACTGGTCTACGATACAGCCTCTTACATTAAATATGCTACCATCAAACTTCTATTTTATTAAGTAAAAAAAAAAAAAAATAAATAAATAAATAAAAACGTAAATTTTAGTTCTATACATTTTTTCATAATATGATGTACATATACATATTTATTTGACATTATGAATAATTTAACTTCTACGTTTTATTTCACAGGTTCATTGTATTTTTGTTTTCTTTTTTATTTCAATTCATACAGTCTTGAACTTTATGTATTAAATTTCTTTAGAAGTTATTTCAATTTTTATATGACGCTAAAAAGACTTCTTGTTAGTATATTTTAGTTATAAAGAATTTAAAAAATACAATTTAAAAATTATTTTTTATTATGTATATACGTATTGAATTTTTTTTTTTCTAAAAGTCAAGGTTCTTAAATATTTTGTGTGTGTGGATAGTTTAAAGACGATAGCTGGCCTCAAGAAGAAAAGAAATATATTTGATTGCCTGGGGTTCCCACGGCGTTTCTCGTGATCTCATCAAGGTGATGTTTTTGTGGTCACCATTATCATCTTCAGTATACAACACCTGGGACACGCCCATGACAACGAGGGACTACTACTAAAATAATAATAAGCTACATCTCTATCTCAATATAATAACAATCATATTATTCTTATCTTGGCTCTTCAATTTTTTGTTCTTTTTTTTTTATCTATGTGTTTTCTCACACATGTATTCATCATAAAACAGCCTGTTAGTTAATAAACGACGTATATCCTTTTATGATTTAACAAAAGATTGCATAAGCTACAGCTAAACAGGTGGTCAATATAAGATTTTAAGATTTTTTATGCAAAAATAAAAATATTAGATGAGGTGTAATTAGCGTGAAATGTTCATTTTTTCCCTTCAACGAAAACAAAAACTATTTATATAATCATATTCAAAGAAATGCTGAAGTTTTTTTTATAAAATGTGTAATTATACGCACATGTATTTATTTCACAAAATGTTTAAACATTCGATAATTCTATGTAATCTTTTATTCGCATATTATACGTATTCACAGATGGTACTATTATATCATACAATACATCATTTTTTTAATAGATTATGCAAAAATTGCATACATTATAATTTAAAATTATTATTGGCTTTTTTTTTGTATGCCAACTTCAAAAAAAAAAAAAAAAAAAGATTGTGACTTTTTACAATAGAAAAAAAAATCTGCAAGAATTTTTGAACTCTGAACCTTTGACTCAGAAAACAACTAAAATATTTATCTGGCATTTATTTTGTTCGTACACAGCCTTTCCCAAAAATATTAAATAAAAAAATGTTTAAACGTTTTTCAATGCTTCACAAAGCATTGTATTGTCTTTTTATAGAATAAGAAACAAGTAGAGATCTTGTGTCATCGTTATAATATACAAAGAGTATAATATTGTATTACATTTTACAAGCTTTTGACTATGTCATCATGATAAAAGATGAAACACGACAGTAATTATTCAACTTAAGATTAATGATGACTACCAAAATTATATTCTAAATAATATAATATAAGGACTTATTTCAACACGCATATAAATTTATAGACGCAACGATTTAAATTTTGTTTATATTACGTTAATAAATTAAGCTACACGCATCATATCAGACCTACCTGCTTAAAAATATGTGTCATTATATATATTTTTAATTCATAAATTAAATTCAAATCATTGCTTTTCCGCAATATATATTAGCATACAATATTTTTAATACTAAGAAAAATTAGCATAAAAAAGTAATAATTGATATAATTTTCAATGACATGATGATCCTTAAAATGAAGTAGGGAGATTTTTTTTTTTAAATATATAAAAAAAAAATCATGTTCACAGTTGAAATTTGAAGGAAGATAGATGTTTGTACCCTTTTTTTTTTTTTTTTTTTTTTTTTTAGCAGACAAGAATCAATCATGTTAAAATTAAAGAAGTGATTTCTTATTAACGTGGTACACAACACAAGGAAGTGAATTAAAATTAATAGATTTTACCACTGTAATGCGTTGTGTAACACTCATCCAATCATTCGAATCATTGATCCATATCGACGATGGTTTTACTATTACTTTATTTTATATAACATGTGAATTTTAAACAAATGTTAATATAATATATATAAAAAAAAGTAAAAACATATTAAATTAATATAGAATATTGAATTTTAAATTGAGTACATGTAAAATACCATTATTATGATATTACAATAAAAAAATCATGCTACACCTATAATTTAAAAATAAACAGAGATTACTATCATCATTGTTTTATACAGCATGTTAGTAAACATAATTATATTTTATTTACCATATATTTTATAATACTTGAAAACAAATACATTGATTGTTGAAATTTAAATATTTTTAACATTATTTGAAATGTATGAAACAACAATTTTTCTATGTCTAAAACACACAATTTGATACACTTTTTTCCCATTATTTAAATATTTTGAATCACTAATAACTAAAACAATAGTTAAAAAAAATTAAACCTTGCAATACTGTACTATTTTTTTTTCTTTCACATTTAACCTTAACAATAAAATAATATAAATATATACATTATTTTGAATAAAAAAGTGCATGAATTAGAATGTAAATTAAGGTAAATTATATCATATAAAAATATTTTATGATATTGAAAACGAAAAAGAATTGACATCACGACAATTTTTTTTATTAACATTTTTTTTTTTTTTTTTTTTTACAATTTCCATGAATATTTAGACTTATTGCAATAGAAGTGCATAATTATTATAATAATGTTGATAATATCATAAAGTGAGTTTGGTTAAGGGAATGTATTGACTGTTATGTGTTTATGGAACTGAATTGCGCGACCGTGAGTGATGAGAACTGACGTGACCTTTTCTTTTTTCTTCTATACGATTATTATTACAACTAAAAAATAAAATAAGAAAAAAATCCCAGCCTTGTCTATTATTACAAATATAATACTTTTACTTGCATGTTTTGATATTTTTAATCAATTTAATCTTGTTTTATAAAAATATTCGATAGTCAATTTCAATACTAATATATATAATGAAAAAAATTCTATATTTTGTTTAAATTAGTTAAGAATTAAAGCCCTTGTCAACTTTTTTTTTATCATTTAGAATACTAGATTGATTAATACCATACCTTATTATCCATGAATTAGACACCAACACGTTGATTTTGTATTTATTTTCATTTATTTTTATTTTAGCGGTTATTTCACGCATCTGACGTCATAATGTACCAATGGGGCTGTGATAGGGGTAAATAACTTGAGAGAGGGGGCTTAAATTTATCATGTGACCAGAGCAGTGACTGTGATTGGTGACTGTGATTGGTGACTGTGATTGGTGACGGTACATTGTGACGTCAGATACGTGAAATAACCGTCAGGAAGAAAATAAATACAAAATCAACGTGGTGGTGTCTAATTCATGGATAATAAGGTATGGTAATTATCAATCTAGTATTATAAATGATAAAAAAAAAGTAAGTTGACAAGGGCTTTAATACAGAAAATTAAGAGTATAATATTGAGTTAAAACAATTTAAATTTCTGAAAATTATTATAATTTATTTTTAAATATAATCATGAATATCTCTATGTATTTTTTTTATACTTTCTACCTTAAGTCATATAATATTATTTATTTGTCAATATTTTCAATATAACCTTCATTAAAAGTAATAATAAAAAAACGAAGAACATAAAATATTTACAATGCAAGAATTGCAACAATACATAAAACATAATATTTCAGAAATAAAGATCCGGGATACATATTTCTACTGTACACTTAAAATTCTATAGATGTAAAAATAAAAATTCCCAAAAAAACATTATTATACATTGTTATTACGAAAACTACAAGATTCATGAATTTTTTTACTTGAGTAATGTATAATGTAAAAAAAAAAAATCTCCATAGTATTAAAAAAAAAAAAAAAAAAAAAAAAACTTTATCCGTTTGTTTCTTATATTATTTCTTTTATAGCAATCTATGCATCTCACACATTCTTTGCATAAAAAGGCGATACATTATTTTAACATTAAATATATATGCTTATATATTACAATTTTTGTACGTAATGTACGTGATTTTGTATACTCTGTAAACATGCCAACTTAAAAATATACTTAGAAGTACTCATAATATATTTATTTTTACTTGGATAAATTTATTATATACACTGTATACACATATGTATATTATTAATATCGATGATAAAGATTTCTTTGATTATTTATATTGATTGCTACATCTTTGTATTTGAGGTCACACACTTTAAGGGTAAAGGGTAAACTTGTAAGTTCAAAATCTCTCATTTCTTTTTATTATATACCAAGGACGGAATAAAATGTATATAAACACGATGGCGTGATGAGTATCTACATGAGTGTACCAAATTGAATCGAATTAAAAGAAGGAATAAAAAAATAATAATCATGAAAAAAAAAAAAAAAAAAGTCCAAAAAGTGTAATATTGTAAAATAAAAAATGCCTGAGGTGTTTGAGAGTTACTACCTTGACCTGTAAGAATACATCATCTTTCTTCACGTTGTACATCAAATTTGCGTCGTCAAAAAACTTTCACGTAATCACAACATATCTTTCTGTGTATATAAATTTTCTTCAGTAATACTTTATAGTATATTAGATAACATTAGTTACTTAAAAACCATCTACTATGTAATAAAATTTGTATTGTTTAAAAAATTATCATAATTAACATTAATAAAGAACAAAAATGTGTGCATATATATATATATATATATATATATATATATATATATATATATATATATATATATATATATATATATATATATATATATATATATATATATATATATATATATATATATATAAATTTATAACATAATGTCTTGATATTTATATTTTGATTTGTGCAAGAGGATGTGATATTTAATTGTTATTTCAATTTTACGTAATATTTATAGCAATTATTAAGAATTGGAAATTATTAGTATTATCATTATTATTATTTTTAAAGGTGTACACTTTTCCAAGCGGAAAATTGTTACAATTTCAATAATCATCTCAAATTTTCAATAATATTCTTATGAGATAATACGCGCATAGTTAAAAAAAAAAGGTAGCCTCAAACGATTGTAATTATTATTTTAAAAATAACATTCAACACTCATATTTTACTACAAGATTAAAATTTATGTAATCTTAAATAGATTACTAAAGAATAATATTTCTAAAATTCCATAATAAAAGAGTCAATGTATCGCCTTTCGCTTTGTATATTATTCGTGTAATCCAAATTATATTTTTTCAAAGCAAGGTAAGGTTATCAATCCTATAAATTTAAAATGACTTCTTTTTTTCTTTTCCAACAACTAAAATCCTGATACAAATTTATTTGCAATGAAATAACCTTATGAAATCTTTAACTTTTGTATGAAGCCCAAATCTTAAAGGAAATATAAATTTAATTTGCTGTATGAAAATTACTTCATTATTTGTGAAACTTTTACATGAGTACTGTAACCTAAAAACCATTGATTCTAAACATATATAGAACATTTTTTTTAATAGTCATTGATTTCAAAATAATAGTGCAACATTATTAAACTACATAAATTTTACATAATACGCCTAGTTTTTGTATACACATAAAAAGAATTACAATATTAATTGCTAATATCCTATAGTGAATAATAATCCCTGAATTTTTTTTTTTTTTTTTTTTTTTTTTTTTTGCTTACCATATTATGACTTTGCACTCTCAATTAATATTATTTCAAAATAATTTTTTTTTATTCAGGAAGTTTAAGTATGCTAAAATGAATATCAAAAATTTTAAATTTCATTCATTTTTATATTATTTTAATCATAATTTTTTTTAATCATGGCATGATATGAAAAATATAAAATTCATTTTAAATATATTTTGACACTGATTAATTTCTTTTATATTGTAAAAATAATAATAATATTAAAAAGAAGAATAAGTGACTTTCTTTATAAACAAGTCTTGAACCTGATATCACACAGTAATAAAATTTGCATACATATATGTAGCACATTTTACTTTAGTATTATATCTTTCTTTTTTTTATATATATTCAACATAATGTATTGTAAGTCTATTTAAAGTTATTTATTACATTTTTTTTTACTCTAACCTTTTAACCCTTGAAAAGAAAATTACTAAATAAATAAATCTATGATTTGATTTCGTGTTCCTGTAGCATCAAAAATATATAAAAGGCTAATGGTTTTTGCAAATTATAGAAAGAGAAAATAATATAATATATAGTTTTAAAATTAATCAACATAAATATAGTTAAGTATATTATATCATGATTTTTGTGTGAATTATGTTGCAATTACTCAATTTGTTGATATTGGAAACTATTTTTTGTCTAAACTTATATAATAGTCTTCCTTATTACTTACTTTTATAGAAAGTACAATACATCTAAATTTATTGATCATACTATATTAATTTACTAATATAAATTAAAATAAATAATAAAATATAATTATTATTTGTACTTTTTTAAGTTTAATATTGTAAAATAAAATATAATGGATGTATAATACAAAAAAATAGTACCTATTTGTATATTTATACTTTTTTGTGACTTTTAAATTGAGTAAATAGGATGTGGTATGTATTATTAAGACCTTCCTTTTAATTCAACTTCAAATATTAATGTTTAAACAATTGACGTCTCTTGTTACGTAAATGTATAAAATGTAAGGTTATTTCCGGTATAATATGAATAATTAAAATTTAAATACTTAAAATTATTACTCTATAAAAATTAATTAAACTTCTGGTTTTTCAAAATTGTAATGAAAATTACAATAAAATTTACTTACATGTGCACTCTGTTCGTATAAATACGTAATAAAATAATTAATATTTCGTTATCTCTGAAGATCGCGACGAGAGCGAGAACATATACACGCGACCTCATGGGAATAATATTAAGATTCTTAATTATTATTTTGTTTTAATCTCATGAATAATATTTCCTGAATAATTCAGTCAACGTATATTATAAATATTTTTGAATTATTTTCACACTAGGCGTTACCGTTCAATTATAGTATTTATTTCAGTGTTATAATTTAAAGAAATAAAATCACACGAATAATATAGACGTCAATAATGTTATTATATAATCTAAACTACCTATTGTTATACAAGAAATTTGTGTACATTTAAATTACAATGTTACCTAATAATGATATTTTTTTATATTTTATTTTGTTTTCTTTCTACATGTTGTTGTGAATTTATATACTTACTATGTAATATCTAAATAAACCGTGCGAACAGTAGAACATTTAGAATTACATTGAATTTTTATACTCATTTCACGTGTAATGAAATTGTAACATTATATCGTAAAAATAAAATATCACTGTTAGAATATAAAGATATTTTCTGTAAAATTATTCAATTTTTTTAAGTGCTATAAAATGTTTAAAATATATTTATATATATTTAAAAATATAAATTATATAAGCTTTCAACAAAGTATTGTAAGCATATTTTTCTTTAACAATAAACAAAAACGCCGAATTTTATTTAAAAACGTCCATAAAATACCTATACGAAAAATAAAAATGGTCGGTGACATTTCCTGGTATTCTAAACAAAAAAGCCATTTGTCGTTTTTAAAACAAATTTACATAACTGGATAGAAAAAAATAGCCAATATATACATACACACACATATATATACTGTGTATATATATATATATATATATATATATATATATATAAAATATATATATATATATATATATGTGTGTGTGTGTGTGTGTGTGTGTGTGTGTGTGTGTGTGTGTGTGTGTGTGTGCAGTACATTATACACACACAAACACACGCATTAAAAAATCCCTATATTTGAAATTGAATAAGCGTTGACAATATAATAAATTTAAAAATATATATACATATAAGGTTTTCCTTTAAAGATGCATAATTTTGAAATTTAAAAGTAACATAATAGAATACCTTGAATGTGAGTTATACAAAAGTTATATTATACATATATATTGAGAATATTAAGAGTTATGTAAACATATTATGTGATGACATAATACTTATCACTATAACAAGTAATTTTATATTATATTAAATAATAAAGTCTTATATAAAACTATACATGAGTTCTAAATATATTAAAATAATATAGAGAAAAATGTATACGCAATTAATCAAGTGCATTAATGTCATGTTATGAGCGCGGGGTCAATTCTCTTAAGATAAATAAAATAAGATTCATGTATTTTTAATGTATAAGTGAATACATTGCCACACGTAATACTGTTGTGTATTTTATGTCATTGGTATAAATATATTTACGATCAACTTTTGGTTTCTTCAACATTTCATTGTTAAGACGACAAACTGGTTTTAATCACCCGTTCTTCTATATAAGATCAACAAGATGCATGTCATTTTTTTAATGGGGCTAAGGATGAGTAAATATATATTATATAATAATATATTTTAAAAAAGAAAAAGGGGGTCGTTCTTTAAGTTATGCGAAACATTAAACAAGAATACTAAAGTTTAAAAAGATTAAAATTAAAAATTCTTTCTTCATATTTAAAATGTAATTGTTAATTAGTCCTAAATTAAATTCATCTTGAGTAATTAAAAAATAATTTTAAAGAGGGTTAGAGTCTAGGGCAAATGAAAGTAAAATATGCAAATTTAAAATTCTACAAGGCTAACAAAATTTAAATTTAGTTTTCAAAGATATAAATTTCAAATTTTATAAACAAGATTTTCAATTTCTAAAATTTATACCCAATAAAGGCACAGTGGTGTTAAAAAAATATATATGCATGTTCAATACTCTTCAATATCAACTTTTGAAGTTGATTTAAGGATCTAATCTAAAGCTTAATTAAATTTTAAACCTTGACCTCAGTTTAATCAGACACACAGTACGACACGTCTGTATATTAAGACACTTTAATTTGTTTTCTAAGATTGAGGTTTAAACCAGAAATTTGCTGTATAACATATAACAACCTCATTATAAAGTCTAAAAAAAAACTGTTAAGGTCTTATTTGCTAAAAAAAATCAATAATAATAAAATACAGAATTAACTCATCAATTTGTTATATGCGTGATTGATTAATGTCATGTGTAGATTTTTGCATAATATTAAAATTTTATTTGACTTTGAATAAAATAAATACTACTTAAATCATTGAATAGGTCAATACATTAAAGTAATGAAAGTAGTGATCAAAAATTGTAAGTAAAATTCCATTGAAAACTCACATAATTTCAATGTTGTTTACTCTTACAATAATTAAATAAATACTTGTTTTTAAAAAAAAGTATGTTATCAGTGATCATACAATATCCATGTGTTAAATAAACATTGATTACCTATAATATTACTTAAAGTTCTTACATTGATTGAGTTCACAGTTTATGCACCATGTGTGTATGTTTATTTGGCTAACCTTCTCACACTGTATTCTGGGAAAGTACTACACACTTAACAATTTCCTTGTATACAAGATCTCAATCAAGTCATTACTCATTGAAGAGGTTTTTAATTACGCCAACCTTTTTTTTTTTTTTTTTTTTTGTATTGTAAAATAAGAATATAATAAGATATAAATCTTTTGTATAATATTCTTTACTATAAAGTTATTAAAAAATAATAAAATAATTAACACCTATTTAAAAAAAATGCATTTGAAAAAAAATATTGGTATAGGTAGTAAAATAGCGAAAGTTTTTTTATTTTTTATTTTGTATAGTATTTTTCAACATTAGACTTTCTTAATTGATTGTTATAATTGATGAAAGATGTTCACATGAAAGTAAAACACTTAATTTAGTTCCCCTTTTTTGGCGTAATAATAATAATAATATGTATGTAGGTGGAACTTTCTTTCTACTCATATTACGCGTGATCACAAGAAGGCGTCTACTCATATAATGTCATAAATCAATAATAAATCTCTAGTTTAACATCGTGACTTACATTATATAAAAAAGTACAAAGCATATTATATTCTTTAATAAATTATTATTATTTATTTTTTTATTTTACTTTGTGTCGGCATTAAGAAAAGAGACAGGAGGGGAAGTTGATGACCAAAGTTCACGAATGTAGAGGAGTGAAAGTGAACATCATCAGAACCACCATGTGTGTGTTCTATGAAAATGAAAATGTCATTGTTATAAATAATGATTCAGTTGAAGTACAGATAGATTGAAGCATTGATTACTCGTAACGTATTCAGCATAAATTACATTTGAAACGAGAAGTGACAAATAATTTTTTTTTGTATGTTTCAAAACACTTCATAATACTTAAAAAGACAGAACCAAAAAATATATTTGTTCCAAAGTAACTTAAAAGTTTCGTTCTTAAAGTACTTCAACTGTATACTCCTCATTGCTTTGTTCAAAAAGATTTATTATGTATAATAGATATGTAATTTTAAAGTATGACATAAACGTTTAAATATAATAATAATCCAGGAAGTTTTTAATTTTTTAATCGTTTTTATCATTAGAGAGAAATTTTTTTTAAAGGCATCGCTCTGTAAGATTATGTGTTTAGAATATTTTAAACATTCACAAAATTAATTTATTAGTCATTAAATAAAGTCTTAGGTGTTAAAATTATTTCTTAGAAGATTCACTTTTACAAAAGTCTGGTAGCTGGCTGACCTGTTTGATTTTTAAAATATTCTAATGAATGCAAACTTTTATAAACCAACTTAAAGTGTTTAATCAAAGCCTGCAGCTTAGACATGAGTTATGTGGTGAATTTGCATTTTTTTTTTCTCCGGACATTCTATGTTTAGAAATAACATAAAGTTGTGTTACAATACAAGTTGGATTCTTCTTTTAATTTGTGTTGCGTAAACTAATTGCTTTCTTCATTTCTTATGAAGTAAAAATTAATTACGTACCATTTCTTTGGAGATGTTATTTTTCTATACAAATACTTAATTGATAAAAATAAAACTTAGGATTAACAAAATGTCAATAACTTTGTTACACATGTTAAAAAAAATAGAAGATTACAACAATTAATTAGTAACTTTCTATAATAACTTAATCTTAAAATACGGTCACTTAATTATGTAAAATGTGGCTTTTAACATAATAATATAAAGTTTTCATACAAATTAATATAAGATAATGATGCAATAGACACATCACATTTTTTTTAATAAACTCAATTTATGTCATAAGACAATAAGAAATAATGTAATCAGGATTTATTATGAGTATTAACATTTAAGAAATATTATAAAAAAAAAAGTTGAGAAATATATTGAGAGTTATTTAGTTTTTAGTTTTATAAATAAAATCAATACAAAAAATCTAATTAATAATTTGATTAGTGTGAAATTTTAAGTTAATAATAACATATTTTTATATATATATATTTTAGAAATAAAAAACGTATAGACAAAGGCATCATTATAAAATTACATAACATCAATTTAAAAGGATATGAGAGGGAGAGAGAAAGAAAGAAAGAAAAAAAAATTCTACGAAGAAGATTTTTCATTTAGATCTTTGGGTCACCAAAAAGGTCATCAGGCATATGCACTCACTATCCTATTATGATGTGATGCTATGTGTCAACCCCCTCTCTTTTTTTATTTTTTTATAATAAACCTCTCTATATGGCAAAATTTTTATATATTTATACACTCTATAATACACATCATATATATATAGTGAAAGCAACAATAGATAAAGTTATTTTGTTATATTACTTTAGTACATTATTTCTTTTGTTATAACTGTGATATACAGAATATCTTAATAACATACCCCATTGTTAAGTTGCCCTGATTATTGAAATAAGTGATGGCTCTAACTTCCTTGTAGGTATGATTATTACAATGTTAAAAAAACGCCTTTAATATATATTTTTTTAAAGATATTTCTCTCACTTCTATTTTTCCTATGTAATTACTGTCACTATTTGATGCATAATATGTATATTGCGCATATACAACTAAAGATACAACATACGTATAATTGCGTATACAATATTATAATAAAAATGTAAACTAATTCTTTTACAATAATATGGTGTAATAAGTTTTACAAATTATAATTTCACTATATATGATCGACTTATCAAGTAACATGAATTCTTTAAAAAATATATAATACTGTACTTAAAGGCGTAGAACACCTTGAACAAAAAACATGTCTATAATATCCTAACATACCTATAAATATCAACGTTGATTTGGCTGGAGTCATTGTTTTTTAATTTATTTTTCATTCATAAAATAGCAGTTGCCGGTTTATGACATCACAGCTCACTAGTGCACGCGCGCGGAAACAGGCAAGCTGTGACGTCATAAACCCGCAGTTGCCATTTTGAGAAAGGAAAATAAATTGGAAATCACTGACTACGGCCAAATCAACATTGATATTTAGATATGTTAGGACATTAGACATGTTTTTTGTTCAAGGTGTTCTACGCCTTTATATTTATATGATGTTAATTATTATTTATGTTGAACAAGCAAATATGGTTAAATTATTCTATACTGCCTCCAGGAAATACATTGCCTTATCATATTTTTAATAATATATTGATAGTACATTTTATTGATTATGTATAGGTTACTAATATAGGATAAGTACAATGGTAATTGGTCAGGAAGAGTAACGACCATCTTATTCATTGAAGCTGCAATTTTACTTGTATTAGTATTTTAATACATTAACAATTGTTAATTAAAAAAAAATATATATATAGTAAACATACACAGAAATCTTAAAATAAAATTTCTAAATAAATAAATAAACAAAAAGTTTAAGCTATAACTTGAATTTATTTAAGCACTGAAGGCAAAACTATTAAAACTTCTCACAGTTCGTGATACTTTTTGTAATTTAATAAATTTAATTCTAAAGCAAATACGCTATAAAATTCTACAACTTTGTATTCAAATCAAAAAAATAAAATTACAGTTTTATTACTTTTTAATGATACTAACACCCACGAATGTAATAAAAATATATTCATTGTTTAACTTTCCTTGCTATAGATATCCTTTTCATACATTCATATATGATATTATAAAGTCTATTTGAAATTTGAATGTGTAAAAGTAAATTACTTTGATGATCTGTTATTGTTGTTTATTTACGTATACGAAGAACAAATATTTTAGAAATAAAATGAAAGTAACTTTTACAACACTTTTCTTTTATTTCAAGTCAATATTGATGTTTTTATTTTTTTGCACTTCAAAAACTATTTAAGATCTTATCAAACACTTGATCAATTTCTTTTTAAAAAAATTTTTATGGGAATTGTCTGTAAAATAAAATGGAAACATTTTTTTTAGAAACTAAGTCTGCTTTTGCATATTATTTTTGAGTAATGACTAAAATAGAATCGTATAAATTTCAAGTAAAGACGTAATAAATTTAATAAATTGGTGGAAAAAAAATGTACAATAAAAATAGAAAGTAAATTAAAATTTAGTGCACAAAAAAAAAATAATAATTGAATGATAATGTAGCAAAACAGGAAGACTCAGAAGACATTATACTGTATGACATTAAACATCATAAGACAAATTATTGCAAGGTATTAAAAGAAAATAAAAATACTGAAATCTTTCTTTAATAGCATTTATGCAAATTTAATATTAAAATTAAATAATACATGTGTTATTTTTATATACATTGAGATAAAAGAAGTTGTATTATAGTGACCCTTGAAAGAAAAAAAAAAGAAAAAAAAAAAAAAAAAAAGGACACTGGTTTAATACCCTGGGTCACTTTCACTTAAATATATTATTTAATTTAAGATACATCATTTTATTTTTATGTGTACTATTCCATATTCCTTGTAATTATTATTTTATTCTTTCCTTTAAAGGCATAGAAAACATGAAAAAACATGTTCTTTAATACAAAATGGGATATAGAAAATGATATTTTTTTCCAGAATGTAAATGTGGCCCCACAAGAGAGCGTAAAAAAACTGAACAGTATGCAATTTGCGAAAATATTTCTGTTTATGACGTCAGAAACAGTAAAAAAACTAGTATAAAAATGTTGTGCAGGTTGCATAAATCAAAAATTTCTGATCACTGCTACGGAGCTACAGTTGGGTTTTGAGACCAATTAATGTTATTAATATAAGTTCTATCAAGTATTTTGTGATATAAATGCTAATGTTTTGATGTTGTCTATGCCTTTAAAAATAATGATTAAAAATTAATTCCAGCATTACACAGTTTGAAATTGATATAAAACTGAAATGTATTGTGTTTCTTTATTGTTTGAAATATTTTAAAAACAGGTGCAGCATCTAAAAATCACATTAAAATCACCACACTGCGTCAAAATATAACTAACATTGTATGACGTCTTTATATGACTACATATTATTATTATTTTTTTTTTTTGTTAACATTTTTTTATTTCTTGAAAAATATTTTATTTTTTATATAAAAAAAAATGACGTCAAATCTTGAAGGTTCTAACTGATTGTGAGAAACTTGCAATTTCATTCCCAGCTTTGAATTGAAAATTTCAAATTTTAATCATAAAAATTAAGTCGCAAATTACGTATAAATTGCATTTTTTATTCAGGGTTTATATACATCAAAACATTTTTTTTTCTTCTGTATTGGAAGTAACATTTTCTAATTCAAATTTTATCTATTTTTTTATGAAAACATGTAAGGTTTGATCCCTTCCTTTTTTCATGTATTAGAGGATTATTTTGAATATTTTAATATTAAACATTTAATTTTTAAATCATTTTTTATAGAACCATGGTTAATTTTTGTTGTAATGTAATTCATTATGATGATGAAAAAAATTTAAATTTATGAACTTGAAAAAAAAAAGAAAAAAAAAAAGAAGAAGAAGAAGAAGATAAGTGTATTTGAACCCTCTGACACGACATGAGAAAACCAAAAGTTAATTTGAATAATTTTTATACGTAAGCGATACTTTTTGCACTTTAACCTTGAAATTTTAGCACAAAAAATTATAAAAAGATACAGAGCCATATAAAATAATGTACATTTTCAGTTAATACAAGAAGTTTAAAAATATAAATTAATACTACAAATATTAACAAAGTGCTCATTGTACTCAGGAATTAGATGACGATTCTTTTTATTTTTATATAATTATGAGATTTAAAATGTGAAAATTTTATTTCTATATTTATTAACTATATATTTGATGAAATATTTTTGACAGAGAAAGAAGAGGAAAAAAGTAACTTTTAATGTAAAGTAAAAATAAAAAGCTACGTGTTTTGATATATTACCATTATTTTACTGAAGCTGAATACATAAAACATGCATTTACATGTATAGAATTTCTACATTTCAAAATCTAGACACACACCTTATATATTATGTTATAAAATAATTCACGACCGTTTGTAAGAGGACAGACGTGATTTTGTTTCTAAAGAAACAAAAGTATATAAAAGAAAAATGATCAAAGATAAAATTATTATGACAGATATCGATGACATCGTTTAAATGCATTTGAAGAAAAGGTTAAAATTAAGTTGAAGGACCTTTAAATGCACACACACACAGAGATATATATATATATAATATATACATATATATACCATGACCTAATGTTTTCTTGATATATAAAATAAAAATACATGGTCACTGCCGTTTTAAATGCTGCCAAAATCTGATCACGCGACTATTAAACACGTTTATACTGTATCGTAATTTCAATCAAAGTGTATTTTATGTGTTTATTTTCATGTTACAAGTACAAGGATTTTTTAATCTTCCTTCTTTAGTTAACTATTACGATCTTCAATCTTATGATTTCGTGTGTTCATATATTGATAAAGACATTAATACAAATCGTTAGCCGCATTATCTTGCATATAGAAAGCAAAGCAAAGAAAAAAAAAAGTAAACAATGAAATATGTTGTTTTTTAATCACGATTTCATTTTTGAACAAAATTTCAGGGTTGAAATATAATGAAGATGATTGTTATGATATTATTCCAATAATTTTTCTTTTTAATTTAACAAAAGACTTCTCAAATTTAATAAATTAATTCATGTTACCAAAACTGCTAGAAGCTGCATTATAATAATAAACCATTTTTAGCAATTTGTGTTAACAATTTTTTAACACTTTTTGGTATACCTATATTTAATCATGCATAATTTTACCTTAACCTATATTTTTATTGTTTTATACATGTACTTTTGTGTTAATTACTTAAGTTATTAATGAATTTATCGTGATATACTCATTTAGATTTAAAAATATCATTTTTTTAATTTGAATAGTTCTTGGGTACATTAAGTAAATATCAATGAATTGATGAGAACAAGTGAATTTCATAATTTTACAATTATCTATCATATTATGGATTGATGTGGCATAATTACATAGTACTCTTTAAGATACGTTTAATGGATGAATTTAGGTAATATAACATTTTTATTCTGTAGGAAATTGCGCAAGAATTAAATTTAATATTTTAATTATATCCAAGGTAAATAAAATAAAAATTTTATTATTATTATTATATTATATAAAATATAACCTATTCTTAATAATTAAATCTTAATTACTCTAACCTTTTGTTTCACATTTTAAATCTCATAATATATATATATATATATATATATATATATATATATATATATATATATATATATATATATATATATATATATATATATGAAAATAAGTATATAATTAGAAAATGAGCATCTATGAAAAAAAATATAATAAAATGATTCGTCTATTTTTTGTCTTCTATAAAATAATGAAACTAACCTAAAAATTAATTATTAACAAATAAATAGCTTTAGGCAATTTTTATTCTTTAATAAAATAATAATAAAGTATTGGCAATAAAAAAATAACATTTTTTCGTGAAAAATATGCAAGAGAGACGGAGAGAAGCAATCAAAAAATATTTCAGTATACAATCATCATAATTCGTTACTCAGTCTCATCAAAGTGTTATGTAATGTCACCTTGATACAACTATAAACTGTCTATTGCTTTATAATGTGCAGGCATATAATACAATAGATCTCAGATTATGAACCCTGCAGGCTAAAATATCATATTTTAATATACATTTATGTAAAGAAAATCTTCCCCTACTCAGTATGTCCATCCTTATCTGTTGATAGAATAAAGCTAGCAAAACTTCTTCTTAGCTATAATTTTTTTTTAAGGAGGTCATACAATGGTGGGAGAAAATTAAAGGGAAAAAAATATAATATTATTCCCTTCTTCGTTACATGTAGGATTCCCTAGCAATATGTCTCCCTCTCCCCACCCACAATCTCTCATACCTTCTCCCCACAATGGAGATTTTGTATAAATACGCCAGACATGAGGAGTCAGTTATCAGTTTGTAGTGATACCTTGACAACAATTTCTCTGCCGCAAGACAACAATGAAATCGGTGCGTACAAATATCAGGAAAAACAAAATAATTTAATTGTGATATTTTTTTTATATATGAATTATATTTATCGGGTGCTTCAAAATTGGTTACTAGTGATTGTGAATCAGCTTTATCAGTACTGTGCTTATAATTGGTGATATAATTTTTATTATTATTATAAATTTTAACTTAAAAAAGTGAAAATTGTGAATTATTCTACAGGCAAATTTGGACTATTTATTCTTTATATTTAATATAAGAGTAACATTATCAAATTTGTTTGATAGATTTAATTAACCAATAATACAAAATTTGCATTCTTTTAAATATTTCCTAAATTTTAATTATAATTTTATTAAACTTGGCTTATCGAAATATTTTGTTATAGTTATGCTTGATAAATATTTAATAAGCATTTTTTTAATATGCATTTTTTTTGTTGTTGTTAGTATGCTCTGGTTTTTGGTGTGGTTTCTTCTCTCTCTTTCTCTCCCTCATTTTATTGATATTTTAATATAATTCAACATCTTCAGCTATTCTTATTTTATGAAAATTCTTAAATTGTTTAGCAATAAATAAAATGATCATACATTATAACTAATAATGAAGTTGTAATATCCGCAACTCATTAAAAAAATATATATACTCAATAGTTGAGAAACAACTTATTCATTAATAATGTTGTCCGCATATATATATACATATATATATATCTATATATATATATATATATATATATATATATATATATATATATATATATATATATATATATATACATATATATGCACACACACACACATAAACTTTAACACTAAAATTTTATTTTCAAGTAAGCAATGACCAAACAATATAATATTAACTTAAATGCTGACTCACTGATTATTGTATTTGATAATCTCTCTCTCTCTCTCTCTCTCTCTCTCTCTCTCTCTCTCTCTCTCTCTCTCTCTCTCTTTATCTCTCTCATTCTATCATTAAAGTCACACCTTAAATTAGTGAGAACGTAATTCAATGTTTAAAATTTGACCATGAAGTTTTCTTGCATTGCAGCCGCATGTGCACTCTCTCGCTATTATATATATATATATATATATATATATATATCTCACTTTCTTTCTCTCAAACTCGTGAGACAAACTACTAATTCATGGACCTTGTTTGTTTGCCAGCATTTATCATGCTACTTAACGAGACATTCAAATTTAGATAAATAAAAAATGTTAAAGAATAATGAGATTAATTAATTTCAGATTATTTACTCACGTATTTTTTTGTCTCTAAATTATATTAATAACAATAGAATTTAAAGGATAATAAACAATAATTAATTTTGAAATATTTCCAAATCATTTTTTTTTACATGATACATTGTTTTATATTAAATTACGTTATATTCACATGAAAAAATCTTTTTGATATATTTTTGTCAATTAACATGAATACTAATACACATTAGATTTAAATTTATTTCAGCTTGCATTTTCTTTTTCTCTTGTTTAATTTTAAGATGTTCCTTTGGCTATAACTTTTTTTAGGAAGTGAAAATATTCTGTATCACGATAAAGTCAACAAATCGCCTAAAAAATGTATAGGCTATTCACACGATATTTCTAATGTCATAAAATTTTTAAGGAAGTAACAATTAAATTTGTATAATCTGTAAAAGTAATAAAAAGAAATCATGCCTTCTAACATTTTGAATATATTTGTTACTTTAAATTTTAATAAAAATGCTGTTCGTAAACCCTGTTCTCTGCTCCTAAAATGACGATCACCTTTGGTTATTCATATGGAATTCGCATTTTTTGGTGCAAGAGAACAGGGTTTACGAACAGCATTTATAGAGATACTTAATATGTGGATAAATATTAATAGCTGATATTTTTATATATATAAAAGAATACATACATTTTCTTTTATTATTATATATTTATTTGATTACAACTTTTATAACATTTATGTCTTACGCAATACAAAGATGTGCATTGATTCTGAACGGATTGTATACGATTATAAAACACGCGAGCTTTATGACCTTATGAACTTCTCTATATAATTTTATCTAGTTCTTTTTAACACTACGAGCGGTAGTAAGTGGTAGTTGAAGGTATCAGCAATACATAAAAAACGGAACCTATACTCTGATAATATTATAATAGTAATTTTTATGCACGCATATAACAATAAAAAACTTTCCATTTTTTTTTTTTTTTAACATCGTGAGCTTGTGTGAATCTCACAACACACAAAGTTCTTCTCATTAAAATAATACTTTATTATGTAAGTTCTTATGTCATTAACATATCACGTAATCATTTAACACATTAATAATGTATTTAAATTATATAGTCCCCTTTTTTATATTATTAATTTTCAATGTATATTTCTTTTTTTTTTATTTAAAAAGTAAACACATATTAATGAAAGCTTCCGAGTAGATATTAATTTAATATTTAATTGCCATTCCTACGTAATTTTTTTATTGATAGCTATTTTAATGATATTTTAAATACGAAGATTTCAATTTTTTTTTTAAAGATGCTAATACTTTCGTATTGAAAGTTGTTCCCTGTAGAAAAAGTTTTAAATTAGAAATGGTTATCATGAAAGCTAAAATTTTCCTCCTATATTAAAGTATACTAAGTTTAAAAAAAAAGTATTAAGTCAATATCGAATTTCATGTTTTGTTTTTTTCTTCTACGGTAAAAATGTAATTTACTACACGGTATGAATAATAATAAATATGAATAATATATTAAAAATTCTGAAAGAGAAATACTTGCACTGATACTTATCTGATCACGAAGTAACAAAAATAACAATTTTATGCAAAGTATTTTAGAATTAAAGAGAGTGAGAAAGCATTTATTCTATAACTTTTTTTCTTTAGATTTGCATTGCTTTGGTTCTTGCCACTGTGGCACTCGCCAAACCTCAAGATGGTCCCAGTACAACCCCCATCCCCATTCTGCGTTACGACAACGAGGGAGTAAACCACGATGGTTCTTACCAGTGGGCGTAAGTTAAAAATTATTTTCGTCACGCTATATTTCAATTATTATTTTATAATATCCATGAATAATAATAAATAAACTATTAGCTCAATTTTTTAGTTGCATAAGATTTAGAATATTAATAAATAAACTTAAATAATAATATTTACAGGAAAACATTCATTATTATGATATAAAAAGTAATAATTTATTACGTAACTAATTTAATATGTTCATTCGTAATTTTTGGAAATTAATGATGTATTTCCTTTTGACATTTTTGTTTCAATAAAATCATTCTTTATAGGTTTACGTCCTGTAATCACTATGTTATTAATTTATATTTCTTATTTTGTATAGATATGAAACCGCTAATGAAATCGTAGCTGAGGAGCGTGGATATTTGAAGAATCCTGGTGTTGAAGATCAGGAAGCTCAGGTTGCTGAGGGTTCCTATTCTTACACTGCTCCTGATGGCACACGTATCACAGTAACTTATGTTGCTGATGAGAATGGATTCCAACCCCGTGGTGATCATCTCCCCACACCACCCCCCATCCCACCAGCAATCCAACGTGCTCTTGACTACATCGCATCTCTTCCTAAGACTGCTGAGAATCAACAGAGAAAATGAAGTGCCACTTGCGCTATAATGTCATACTTTTATACGTGTTTTTTATATATAATAATGAAAAAGAAAGGAAAAAAAAAATTAAAAATTAAATTGTAAATAACGTAATGAGATTGTAATTTAAAAAAAATATTTATGTTACTATTTTTTTATATTATTCGACTTAAATTTGGAATATTTATCATGTTTTTGATAGTACTGCTATATTTTTCTTGAACACAATCAACGGTGGCATACTATATCCTAAGTCTACATAAAAACTTAAAGAATTTTTTATTTAGATCTCTAGACTAAAAAAAAAAAAAAAAAAAGACTTAAAAAGAATGCCACTTGTTGATGATATTTATCCATTCTTTTTTTTTTTCACTTCCACATAAATGCCTGCACTACATAAGTTATATTGTGTGCTAGCATCCTTCATTTTTATATTTATCCAGTATTATACAATATGAGTATATTGTGAAAATTTTTGCCAAAAATAAGCAATAAATATTTTTCATACTTAAAAATAAAATAAAAAAAATAAAAAAATAATAATGTATTTTATTATACCCTCTCTCATAAAATAAGTGAATACTTCATACTTTCCATTCCTTAAAAGCAAAATATTTATCTATTTTATTTTGAAAATTATGTTAAATATTTAATATATATTTAAATAAATATTAGTTGGAATTAATAAAAGTTAGCTTGATTGTTATTTATTATATGAAAATATCACTAAAATTTCTTATATAAAAAAATACACCCATAAAGTAACAAAAGATAAAAGTAGTTTATGACTTTTAAAATGTTTATTAAGCATCTTATGTTTATGAGTTTGTATTTGTGTCACTGTCATATTATAAAAAAGCAGTAAAAAAAAGTTGAAGTTTTTTGATGGCATTAGCAAAGAGGTCAGATTATGCAAGTTACACGCGCCTCAAGTTGCTGCAATTTGTTTAACTTGAATGCAATAACAGTTGCAGATAGTAAAGGCGCATTTACGTCATCAACAAAACTAGTTTAATGCAGTTTTCTGTTGTTGCTTCGATTTAAAATTAAATCTGTAATTATCGTATACACAAATATATAGTTATATATTTTTTTATTATTCTGTTTTCAATATAGCGTTAAATTACATTTCTAAATTATGTATAGGCCTATATAAAAGGAAATTGCTATTTAGATGCATGTATTTTTTTCCAGAGTGAAAATTAATAAAAATTTATATAGAAGTATACACAATACACGCATTTTGTATGGTCATAAAAACTTCCTTTCGTTTTGAAGGTAATTACCAGTAATAACAAAGCCCAAAAGTCATAAAAAAAAATCACATCAAGGACGCAAAGATTGAGTAAAAACTTTATAAAATTTTGTTTGCAAGGATTACAATGTTCAATCACATTGGTAATTTGGTTGCACGGTATACGACGTACACGTAAGAAAGAATTAAACATTTAAAGTACATTTCATTGACTATCATATTTGGATATACTTTCTTTGCTCGTATTAAGAAAAAGGTATTACATGCATTTAATAACCATAATGATGAATTATTATTAATAAAAGTTATTAAAATTAATTTAAATAGTATGAAGCATAATGTTTATTTTATAATGTCTACGTTTTTTTTTCATCAATAAATTATATTTTTTAAATAATTTTTTTTAAATAAAATTTATTTTTATTATTATAAAAATTTAAATAATAATACCCACCCTATATTTATGCAAATAAAATCAAAATAATTTATTCTTTATCATAAAAAAAAACGCAATAAAAAAAAAATATCAAAGTGAATAAATTTACCTTAACCTATGGTATTTTTACAATTATAAGCAGTGCAAGTTGATTAATGAGTTTTATTGAATACAGCACTCTTCATTATGGCTGCATTTTTCTCATTAAATGAGTGGATAAAAAAAAGAATGGAAAACTATTCGATGTGTATATACAAACGTAATTCCCATCATTGAGTTTTAATTGCAAAATCTTGCTTCATGTAATGTCAAACATAGAACAAGATTCATAAACTTGTATGTCAAGCAGACAGTCTCAGCAACGTATATCTGTGACCTTCATCGGTAACTTACTTGCTCATCTTGTCGCCTAAACTTTCAGTAAAAAAAAAAAAAAAAAAAAAACTATTGTTTTATGGTAGACATGCAAATGAAATGAGAGTCCGTTCTTCAAGCTCTGCTATATATTTATTTTGTAGCTTACTTTAAAAGCTTTAAAAATATGTATGTTTGAACAAAGTGCAGCAACCAATGCGTTGAAACATTTGTTTAAAAAAAGCATAATTTTGTCAAAAAATCAATTTTCAATCATTAGGTTTTTTTATATTTTTTTTCTTCAATTTTCATTATCTGTAAACTCCCTAATAAGCTTGAGATGTTTGAACAACATTTAAAATAATTTTTATTTGCTCTTAAAAGTTTGATTGTGGGGAAAAAAAACATAATCTATAAATTGAATTAAAAAAAAGTGGTAGAATAGGGTTTTCTTAGTACACATTAGATATGTATATTAGGGGTAGGAGCAGAAATAATTGAATGCAATCTCATCCCTGAGCAAAAATTATAGTAACGCGTTCCTAAATTACTTAAAGAATTGCTTAAAATTAGGAATGAGGATATTTGGCTTCTTCAGACAAAAATAAAATGAAGATATTTCGATTTTATGACTTCCTATTTTTTTGAATTAAAAATATAAATCATGTAACTAATTTGGCGTGATCACGTAAATAATATTTAACTTAAAAATTCTTGTAAATAAATACTTTTAAAAGGTATAAAAAGGTCAAATTGTTACTTAATTTCATTAATTAAAATAAAAAGAAGATGACATTTTCATCACTTTTATATGTTATGTATGTAAATATACTATAATATGTACACAATTTCGGGGTTACACAGTGTGCCAAATCACGCACATATATGTAAATTACATGACTATGTATCATATATAAAATTAATATATATAAAAACATAAGTAGTTGGCATTTTAATTTCTTCTTCTTCTTCTTTCTATGGTGTTAGGCCACTGCTGTATAAATACTCGTGCATGATTACTTATTCCATCAGTTAAGAAGCTTACATCTTCAGTGATACACTAAACATCTTCACTTCTTCTTCAATATGAAATACGTAAGTACGAATAAAAAAAAATGCATTGTCATGTAATTTGCGTCTATCTTTTTATATTGCTTTTCTTCGTGCATCAATAACGTAATAAAATTAATTTTATAAATATAAAATATTTTTAGAGAATCAAAAATTCAATTTCTAAGAGGAACATATAAAATATAAAAGCAATCTAGCATACTTAAAATTATCCCATTTGGTGTTAATTTTAGTTTAAGCAGCCCCTCTTAACGCCCCTTTTAAAAATTCATGTCATGAAATATATATTTCTATTCTAAATTAAAATAAACACTGGGGAAAAAATGTAAAGTTTATGTGATTGTGAAAATTACAAGAACAACAAAAAAAGTTTGAAAATGTCATCTTTATAGTGTAGGGTTATTAAAGCCCAATTGTTATGTAATTGAAAAGTTGATTCACTCTTCCTATATCAATATCATAGAAGTGTAAAGAAATTATTTAAAAAAAAAAAAAAAAGTTGTCTCCAAAAGTTTTTGGTTCCCCTCTTCCCCTTAAAATTTGGTAAAAATATTTAAATACTGCAGTTTGAATTCGCTATTTTTAGTATCATCTACGAATTAAATTAAGAGCACGAGATCATGGTATAAAATTCACATTGCTTCCTATTAGAGGGACTTAGCGGCACTTATTATGTTATGACTTATGACTGTCCTAATAGATAGGTAAGGATATAAGTATTATTAATATTATATAAGTAAATTTGTATATAAATTATATACGTGATATAATCTTTTCGAGCTTAAAAAAACTGCCAAGTATCACTTGAGTAATTTGATTTTTGAATATGAAATTTACTTTGACTTAAAAATATTTGTAGTTTAAAATAATTTTTAATAATTTCAAGCTGTTATCCTATAATAATATGTATCGTGTTCATTACTTTCAGTTATTGGTTATTGCCGCCCTCACCGCCTTGGCTGCTGCCAGGCCACAACAAGATGTCCAAATCTTGTCTTACTCCAATGATGTAGGACTCCAGGGATATAACTTTGAGTAAGATTTTTTTTTTTTTTTAATTTTTCTCGATACACACATTACATCTATTCGTGAAAAGTTTATAATGTTACATATTTTTATGAAAGAGATTATTTCATACATGCATCAATTCTTATACAAATTTTACTCGACAAATTGCTTTGAAAAGTAAGTTTTTGTTATTTTTATTTTGTCAGGTACAAGACAAGTGACAATGTTCAACGTCAAGAGTCTGCCGAGCTTCGCAATGCAGGCACTGATAATGAAGCCATCGTCGTACGAGGATCTTACTCATGGGTTGCTGCTGATGGTCAGACTTACACCGTCAACTTCGTTGCTGACGAGAACGGTTACCAGCCTACAGGAGCTCATCTTCCTGGAGCAAAATAAACCCTTCTCCACACATATAAGTCTGATTAAAAAAAAAAAAGTTGTAATTTGTTACTATAAAATTATTGACTCTGCGCTATTTCTTCTCCTTCCTTTTTCTGTCTTTTTTTTCCAAATTTTGTGTATGTTTTTGAATAAAAAATATAAATCTATACAAAAAGTCTTTTGAGTATTATTTCATCTTTTTCAAACATTTCATGAATTATTTAAGGACTATGATATAAATAAATAAATAAATAAATAAATAAATAAATAAATAAATAAATAAATAAATAAATAAATAAATAAATAAATAAATAAATAAATAAATAAATAAATAAATAAATAAATAAAAATTAAGTGGCTGCTGGAACTGCCTGGAAGGTAGACTTCCCTTCTAACGTCTCGCTTGCCAACCTTGCTTCAGTCATTTCAGTCGTGCTTTCATTCGGTTGCTTTCGCATCGCACGTTTCGTGCGTGTTCGTGCGTGCTCGTGTTTATGCTTTGGCTTTCTGCTTCTGGCGCCAGCTGACATTCTTTGCACGTGGAGGTAAGTCCAGTTTTTATTATTTTTTTGCCAATTTATTATGAGTTTAGCTTTAATTCTAATTATTTTCACAATCTTGAATAAGTAATGCATAAGCAGATATCAATAAATGTTTCGATATATTCTTATATTTACGAGTAAAGTACAACTAAAAATAGCAAATCCAGCAGCTGTTGCAGTTTAGGTTGGTGAAGATGCAAATGGTTGCATGTTATTTGTACATACATACGTAGAAATGTGCAACATATAGCAATTACCATACAGCTTTATTTTATGTTACAGTATAACGTATGAAGAATGGCTGGCAGTTTCCGTCCAGCTGAGGAAATCAGCGACTATAGTTCGGATGATGATGAAAACGGATGGCTCGGTTCGAATTGTGATGGTTCCTCCTTGAGTGACCCTCCTGATGGTTTACTTATAGATGAGTGGGTTCATGAAGCAGAAGAAGAAAGCTGGACCACTTTTTCGTCAGGTTTGTGGGGTACATATTGCTATGTCATGTCCCTGGATTCAGTTGGTATACATATACACATACCATACATTTTATTTAAATATGAATACATATAGGTATGTATGTATATGTATGGTATATATATGCGTATGTATAAAATGCATATTATATATGTGCATGCATGTGGTATGTACTGTACTATGATTGTGTAAAATATGTAGCATAATGTGTATGGTATCTATGATTGTATGTATGCATACATACGTATACAGATATGCATGTGCAGAGTACTTCGTATAGGTAGATACATACGGCACATCAATCTTGTCGTGAACAAAATATCAATCTCATATTTTATCATGCGAAGCAAAATATCCATCTTTTTTTTGTCAGCGTAAGCCAAATGTCTATCTCGAGCGCCATCTACATAACGATCGGGAACGAGATAGACATTTTGCTTATGCTCAGAGGCGTATGCAGGTCTGTAAAAGCATGGACAAAGGGGGTGAGTTTCCCCCCTTTGCCTATGCTCACTATAGGTCCCCCCCCCCCCCATTGCAAAATCCTGGATACGCCCCTGCTACGCTGACCAAAAACGAGTTAGACATTTTGCTTCGAGTGATAAAATACGAGCTAGACATTTTGCTCGCAACAAGATCGATATGTAGGGTAATCTATGACTAGCTATCGGCATGCTTGCCACAATTATCAGCAGGTGTTTGCGGTTTTTATTATTATTATTATTTTTTACAATGCATCTTCACTCATTTGAGAGTTTTGTTATTTTTACACAAAAATGATAGCTTTATTATCTTTTATGCGCTAAAATTTCAAAACCCTGAAATGAGTGGAAGGTACACATTAAAAAAATATAACTATTATATACGTACATACAATTGCCAATAACTGCGGCATGCTGATAACTAGTACATACAATAAACATACCTGTATGTCTGATATGAAATTTTACTCTATTATTGCCCGATTTCTATAAAAAATTAATTACGTTTAAAAAAATAATTAGAAAATAGTTGGTAGAGATTAGAGCACGTTGAATTGAAAATTAATAAAACGCGAAAATTCTCTAATTTAAATAGTAAATTGGGACTAGGGATGCAAATTATTTTAGCTTGCGCTAGATAAAAATAGACGTTAAAAGGGATGAGGGGTATAGTGTCAATGTAAAATACGATATACCTAACATCTCACGTTCTCACATTACATCAAAGGTACAACCTTATAAAACAGCATCAGACTTACTCTTGGCCTTAGACCGGTTTCGTCCTTTACCTAGGACTCATCAGTAAGGCTCGGCAGAGAGCTCTGTACAGTTAGAGATGGCTCACACCACATCTGCTAACTGACTGAGCTGAGGAAGCAAGTGGCAGCCGCGTTTTTATACGCGATGCCCCCGCAGCTGATAGAAATATTTTTATAAAGCAATGCATTAATAAAAGTCTCCACATGAAAGTACATACATACATAGCATTGCGATAAGTCAAATAAAGTTAATTTTTATACCATAGTGTCTGTATATAGTATATTTAAGGTAACATGCAAATGATATTAATTATGTGGAAGACAGTAATCATTTTAAGTTAGCAGTCACAGCTAAATGCTTGAGAAAATAATAGCTTTTGGCTTAAATAACAATGCAATGGAGTGACCTACTTCTCGACTTGCATCTTGATGTTATAGCGGAAAATATGTGTATTTTTTTATCATGGCAAGAAAAAAGTGTATCTCGTTTTTTTGCATCCACAGTAGTATCTGTTTCCCGTGACAAAAAAACAAGATTGCTTCTTCTGATAAAATTGGAGATACACAGTTTGCTTCACGAGATAAATAGCAAGATACACATATTATCCGCTACAACATCAATCTGCGTGATACCAAAGACCATTGTATCCTTTGAAAATACTATAATGTGAAAACATTTATAATGTGCATGATATAAATACTAAAGTGCTAAGTGCTAATAGAAAAGCCCATGGAATACTTACAATCTACAAATCAGAATCTCTGTGCTTCATTCTTTTTTAATTATATTTGTGCTTACTATTTTCTTTTATAAGATGTTTTTTTCTTTGATACAGTATTTATATAACAATTGTAGTTTTTTTTTTCTCAAATATATCTGGTGCTGTACTGCATTTAAACTGTAGTGTAATACCATTTAAATGCGAACTCCTCAAGACATAGTAAGACATTATTATTGTTTTCTTGTATACTTGAGTTCCTTTTCTATTAATTATTCAGTTCAAGTGTAATGACATGAATTTATTTGCTTGTTTTTAGATGGAGTTGATGAAAATGTTTTATACACTGATGGGGTGCCAGTAAAGAAGATATTTGTGGCAAACTTTGGAACTGAGGTAGTTTTTACAGTGTACTAATAGTATTAATGGTTACTGGAACATATTTTTGTTTGGTATAGAACTAGATCTTTACCTAACTATGGACAATAAGGTGCTTGTTAGTTCATCCTTTGATTACTTTACATGCAAGCCAAAATGGCTTCAGATTTCATTTAAATTGATTCAGTCAACCGGGGTGAAATTGAACGCTTGCTTATTTTGACTTTAAACCCTTGTTTCTCAATAGTGGGTTGTGCCACTAACTTAAAATTTCTTTTTGTGCATAGTGCACATGTCCAAATTAAATTTTGCTGGCTTTTTGAGTTCCCTTAGTAATTTGTTTTTCCAGAATAAATTATTTTCCAAGAAGTGGAAAAGTTAACAATAAACAAACACCCTTAAAATTTCTACCCTGGAGGGTGGTGGGGTGAAAGATAGCATATGAATCTGGTAGCATCCTATCCTATCACATATAGCTTCCTGACCATGCATACCAAATTTTATTGCAATTAGGCAAGAGGTCTATTTTTAATAGCCTATTTTATTCTCCGGGGTGAAATTGAACACCTACTCAGGGTGTCTTTCAACCTTTCAACACATTTCCCATGTTAAGTATAGGCCTTAAAATTTAATTTAGCTGTATCATTCTGAAACTTAGGCATTTTGTATTTTAGAGGCTGTAGAATGCAATGAGTACCATAATTATTATCTGACCCTGACCCTTGACCTTAAGTGACCCTGAAAATGTTTTCCTTGCCACTTTGCAAAGTTTTAACCTCACCACTGGATTGCTTGCCCCAAAAAACCTACATATCAACATCTTACTTGACGAAATATCTCAACCCATTCCCAGGTTAAGACTATTTCGAAAAAAGGGTCCGTCCGCAGGAGAGGGTCAGGACCCTCTCCTACGAAGTAGGATTTTTGACATGTGAATGACCAAGGTGTTGATTCTTAGGTTTTGAGGGTCTAAGAATTTAATGGTGCAGTTGGATTTTCTCTAAAATGAAAATTTAAAGAAGACAGAGTCATTTCAGGGTCAAGGGTGCCAGGTAGCCAAAAATTAGGGGCACCACCTCCTTTAGTACTAATAAATGTACCCATAACCAAAAATTCAGCTGGAAAATCAAATATTAATTTTTTCCCCTATCTTTAACATTGAGTTTTTGCAATCTAGTAAAATAATTACTAATTAAAATTAATTAAAGGTGAAACTAACAAATACCATTCAGACATTATAACTTTTGAAATTAAGTTGCTTGAATAGAAAAATTAACTTCATTTTGTTTAAATATGCATCGATTTCCTACTGAAAATATTCTTAAAGTGACTTTTGGGGAAATAATCAATTTAAGGAAAAAACCATCGCGGTTAGGATCAATGATAAAGAAAAGGATAGAAAAACCAGCAAGGGCCTTACCACAGTAGAAGTTCTATGGAGAGGTCGAGGTCTTGCATGGCACAGTATAATGTTATAAAAGTTTCTTTATAACTTGAGAGCTTTCGTCATATGATAATGACATTATCAATCAAAAGAGAAAATTACTTGAGCACATCACTGAGCAGTGTCTTGTCTTGTACTGCCGTGTTATGCTCTTGCTGGTTTGGAGTTGGTGGAGAGGGGTGGGGGTGGAGTAGGGAATCTGGGAAGGAGTGTGAATGAGTGAGGGAAGGAGTGAGTGAGGGAAAGGGAAAAGGTGGGGAGGGGAGCGGGAATAGGGTATATTTTTGAAATATGTTAGCGAATATTAAGTCCAGGCAGCCCTTGGGCTTTTCTGGATCTTAATATATGTTGATATGCTAATTCATATTGTCGTAATGTCGCATAGTTGGCTGGGCCCGGAATAGTGCGAAGTATTGTTGATTTATAACATAATTGGAAATTTGATATGCCATGAGAGGCCGCATGTTCAGCCACAGGTTTTTCCATCTCATTGTTTTTTACGGATTGTCTGTGGCCATTCATGCGGTCTCTCGCTTTTTGTGTGGTTAAGCCTATGTAAAATGCTTGACATTTTTCCTGTTGGCCTGTGGTGGGGTTGGTGGTATGTTGGGTACATTCAAGTTTGTAGATTACGTTTTCTGATGTGATTGTATTGTGGCCGTGGATAGGGTATGTAAGGTTGGTGACGGGACTTGTAAACGTTTTGCTGGGGATTTGAGTGATGCATGTATCGCATCTCCTTCCTCTGTTGCTCTGTTTGCCGTTGTTTTGACAGGGGAAAGATCCACTAGGTAGGGGCTTAGGTTTTGGTGTGGGATCAGTATGGGATAAGATTGCTTTAATATTTGGTGGTTGACGGAATGCTATTGGTGGTATTTTTGGTAACAGTAGGTTTGTTTCGGTGGTGGCTAGAATGGGGTGTGCATATTGTAACATCTGTCTGATTTCTTTTTCTAATTTGGGGTGATACGTTGTGATGAAGGGTCGGATAGATTGATTGTCATTATTTGTTTTATTTTGGTCACAAGGTGTTTTGTCGCCCAAACTAAATCTATTGGCAGCTTTTGCTATTTGTTTCTCCACCAGGTGCTTGGGGTAGCCTCTGGTGGAGAAAGCTGTAGTTATGCTGTCAATATATTTAGATTTGGTTTGGTCTGTGTTTGGGATGCGGTTGCCTCGGCATGCTAAGCTAAAGGGAATGGAGCGGATAGTCCTCGGGGGGTGACAGCTATTGTAGTGGAGGTATTGCATGTGGTTATATGCATGGGGAAATAAAACTAATAAAATTAATTAGGGGGTTTGGGGGTGGACCTGGAGTTGTTACATCATACAAAAAGACCCCTAGTAAGTAGGACCATGGTAGTTTAAGACTTTAAATTGAGCCCAAAGCCAGTAATAACTTTATGAAAATAAGTGTTCAATTTCACCCCGTTGCCGGGGTGAAATTGAACACACCTATTTTGATTTTTTTTTCTCTGTGGTGTGAAATGAAATTTTAAATATTGGACTTGATTAACCTAGTACTAAGTAAGTTACACCACCATTATTTTTTGTTTTCCTGAAAAAAAAATTATTGGCTGAGATATGTTATAATATACAACCAAAAGCGTTCAATTTCACCCCAGTTGACTGTAATTTAAGCTGTAAACAAAGCTTTAAGGTAATACAAGAAATATAGTTCCTATCCTTTTCTGTTTTATGTACCAGTTTATTTAAAGGCGTAGAACACCTTGAACAAAAAAGTTGCATAATATCCTAACAAACCTGAAAATCAACGTTGATTTGGCCGGAGTCATTGATCTCTAATTTATTTTCCATTCACAAAATGCGGCTGCCGGTCACTGATGTCACAGCTCGCCCGGTTTACTTGCGTGTGGACCAGGCAAGCTGTGACCTCAGTGACCGGCAGCGGCATTTTGTGAATGGAAAATAAATTAGAAATCAACGTTGATTTTCAGGTTTGTTAGGATATTACGCAACTTTTTTGTTCAAGGTGTTCTACGCCTTTAAGGTTGATAAAATAGCATATTGATGCTGTTGGGACTTAAACATGCTTCTACTTTTAGCAGGATTCCTTACTGTCACTCATCTACCTTTATTGCAATAGCCATAGAAACGCGCATTTATTGTGACATCTTTTTATCGGTAAAAATATTTCAACACCTGTTTTTCTATGTACCCGTAGAAATGTTTTTTGCCTGTTAAACATAGATAAACATAGATGCGTGGAAGCAAGCAATACTGCTAAAAGTAGAAATGTGGATAAGCCGCAACTGCATTGCGACTGAAACTAACATTTTTATATTATTATATACTTTTGCCTAATTGAACTTTGCATGTTTTTGTTTCAGTGTACAGAGAGTGACTTTGGAACCTTCTTTTCAAAGTTTGGAAAGGTGACAGATGTTAGCATTCTGGAAGGAAAGTCCAAACCTTATGCATTTGTTACATTTGAAACACCAGAAAGTGCCTTCCAGTAAGTAGAGTAGTTTTGTAGTGGTATAATATAACGATGGTTACATAGCAAGTAACTTTTGAACAGAAGTAAAGGGGGTTGAATTAATAATAATAAAAAAAATTAATTGCATTTCAATAATATTTGTTTAGATTGTTTGTGATTAAGGCAATCGTAATTAATTTCATTTACTGTACACATAAATTTTGTAAGTGTTAATTAGTAATTTACTGATGCACTTACATTATTCTATATTATTGAAAAATTGATTGTGTGATAACTGATAATAAAAAGATTTGGTAGAAAAACAAATAGATAATGAATATGAAAAAATGTCTTAATTTTCCTAATCTACTTACGTGTTTTTCTATCAAATCTTTTAATTATCACCTACCCTATTCATTTTGTAATTAATTAAAAAAAATATATATAGGCCTATCAATACTTCCGTGTCTAAAGCGAGCATCTACACTTTCTGCCGTCAAGCATCTGCAATGTTAAGTTAATGACCGCTAGTACAGTTACAACTTGGAAAAGTGTAGATACTGGTTGTTGTTTTGTTGCAAAACTGGAAAGTGTAGGTGCTCTCTTTTGAAGAGGAAACATTGATATATTATTAATCATCAATCTTTCTTGGTGACCTTTGTTTCTGTGGCTTTGACTTTAGAAATTACTGCTATTTGAAAAAACTTGTGGATCACTGTATGGTTTATTTTTGTTGACAGAGCTCTACGAGCACCTAAGAAGGACGTCCAGCTACGTTGGAATAGGCTCAAGATATTCCCTGCTCATAGCTGGCACCAGCCTAAAGAACAAGAAGGAGAGGAATGGAAACGAGACACATCTGAGGTTAAAGAAGAGTGCCTTATTAATAAACTCAATGATGATTGTCTCATCCATATCATGAACTTCTTACCGATCAGGGACCAAGTAAAAATTGAACGAGGTAATGATAAAAGATGTATTGACAAAGATTAACTATAGAGAAAGAATTCGAAATCTTTTTTAAGTTACTTAACTAAATATTTTTTTCTTCTTTTAGTGTGCAGAAAATGGCAAGATCTGAGTACTGGATTGTGGCTGAGACGTTCCACAATCCCACTAGACATGCTGGTAGATAGACATGGTCGCTTCAGTGTGCCTGCATTCAGAAAAGCATTGCGTTTCTGTGGAGACAATCTTGTTGAACTAGACTTCACTACAGTCACCTCAGATGGACTCTCTGCTGTTGTACCTCTAATTAGTAAGTATATGACTTGTATTTTAATGTCGTTATACATTAAATATTTAACTGGGTATAAAAATGTATGATTAATTAGGAAAGGTTAAATCATTTCGGTTTGAATATGTTACAAAAGAAAGGACAGGAGAAACCAACCAAATAGCCTTACCAAATAGGTTACACAAGTATTTACAAGTTTACTAAGACTTTTTGAGGGCAGTGTATCACTCTAAGCAACTGAAGAAGAGGGCTGAAGAGAAGGGCTATACTTTATAGTATAGTCTTATTACTATCCTCCATTCCCCAATATTTCCTAATCTATCTGTGTTTTTCTATCAAATCTTTTTATTATCAATCATCACATACTGTATTCAATTGTTCCTTAATATTTATTATTTGTAATGATATTTTTTAATTCCTTTGATTGTCTTTTTGTTATAGCTCGGCAATGTCCAAATCTTATAATATTGAAGATGTGTGAAGTAACAATGAATCCCTGTGCCATTCAGAATTTAAGTAAAAAGTGTAGAAAATTGCAACATCTTAGTCTGAATGATTGCCAAGGCATTAGAGATGGGGACTTAATTTATTTGTTAGAACGTTGTAACAAACTTATGTATCTCAGTTTATCTCGTAATACTTCTATAACTGGACAATTTCTAAAAGCAATCCTACCTGCTACCAAAACATTAATATTAGAAGAGTGTAATAATTTAAATATGGAAAATGTAATTACTGTAATGATGAAGGAATCATGTGCAATTCGTCGTCTTAGTCTCAATTCATGCCAAACCCTAACTACTTCAGACGTACAACGTTTATGTGAAGCTGGGGCTAATAAACTAAAACACTTGGAGCTCAATGGATATTTCCCGCGTCTAAATTCAACCTCACTCAGAGCTCTTGGATCACTTAAAGAGCTTGTGTCTCTTCAACTTCGACTCAACTCCAGTGTCAAAAGTGAAGTGATCTTAGAGATTTGTAGAGGATGTCGTAATTTGGAGGAGTTGGATATCTCAGGTTTGTATTACAACTTTGAAGAAACTTGAAAATTAATATTTTACTGTTGCCAATCATAGTTCAATATATTCCTTGGCTGTGGAGTTAAAAATTTATAATTTTGGTTGATTGTAGATATTTATACATTGTACTGGTAGAAGATTGAAATTTTAAATTAAAAAAAAAAAAAAAAAAAATGCTAAGATATGTATTAGATTTTGTATTCTAATTTGTTAATACAGTAAGCTAGTCTCTGTAAGCTAATATTTAATGAATGAATTTTAAAGATGCATATAAGTGGATAGGTGTATGTATACCTGTACATTTTTAAGAACTTTTTATCAAGCACAGTGCAAGAGTAAAGTTACTGAGCTGCAGTTAATTAAGTAACCTTACTTTTAACACAATGCTGTACAGTTTTTTTTTTTTTTTTTTAATGTAAATTTAGTTTACGTTATACTTCAGCCTAACCTATAATCAATGATATTAATGTTAATGAGAGATATCAAGGAAAACAAAACATCATGGTTACAGCTTTAATAAAATTTAAAGAGAAGGATAGTAGAAACCAGCAAGTGCAGAGATTTCCATAGTTTGGTGCAAATCTTGCTAGCTAGCACATAAGTAATAAACACATTTGATAGCTTTCAGCACTTTATTTCCTTTGTCAGTCCCTACAGACTCAGACATATCATTCTTAGTTTCTCTCCAAGTCTGTGTGGACTGATGAAGTGACAGACACAGTGTTCTCTTGGAGTTTAGTGCTGAAAGCTATCTCTGTGCTAATAACATTTGCACTGAGCTATGAGACTATTCACTATTTCTTGCAGGTTTCTCATCTTGTTCTTTCAAATTTAACTGATAATAATAATAAGTTGATTTATTTTCATTTCTCTTTTAATTTTTGTTTATAGGTGTAGAAGAGCGTGATCAAAATTCTCAGTTATCAAAAGAAGCCTTAGATGCTATTCCCAGATTACCCCAGCTGCGCAAACTGTACATGAACTACATGAATTATACCAACACTTTCCTTGAAACTCTTGCCACCTATGCTCGCAAGCTGGTTAAACTGCAGTGCATGGGCTGCCCTGGTATTTCCAGTCCTGGAGTTGCTAAGTAAGTGAAGACTAAATTATCATTCCTGTGACACTTAAATTTGATGTTCCGTTTATTTAATGGATATTGATGGAAACTGACAGGTATTTGCAACTTTTACATGAGAAAGCACATTGTGCATGCGAGGAAACTGATGAATACTGACAGGTGAAACTGTGCTAATATAAACTTATGGACCCTTTCACATGTGTCATTATTGATGGATACTAAAGGACAGCGCTGCGCTAATGTAAACAAATACAACCGTTTACATATGTATCCGTTGCTATCCATCGTGTTATTCATGTGAATAATACATAATTCTAGAATATCAGTTACACCAAACCATAGCATGATACATGTATATTCTTTGCCAATTAACAATGATATTAATAAGTTTAAAAAAAATATTTAGAAAATAGTTGGTAGAGATTAGAGCACGTTGAATTGAAAATTAATAAAACGCGAAAATTCTCTAATTTAAATAGTAAATTGGGACTAGGGATCAAATATTCTAGCTTGAGCTAGTTAAAAAGTAGACGTTAAAGGGATGGAGGTATAGTGTCAAAATAAAATACGATGTGCCTAGCATCTCACGTTCTCACACTACGTCAAAGACACAACATTATAAAACAGCATCAGACTTAATCTTTGCCTTAGACCGGTTTCGTCCTTTACCTAGGACTCATCAGTAAGGCTCGGCAGAGAGCTCTGTACAGCTAGAGATGGCTCACACCACATCTGCTAACTGACTGAGCTGAGGAAGCAAGTGGCAGTCGCGTTTTTATATGCGATGCCCCCCAATCAGCGCGTGCAGCTGCGGGGGAATCGCGTATAAAAACGCGACTGCCACTTGTATAAAAACGCGACTGCCACTTGCTTCCTCAGCTCAGTCAGTTAGCAGATGTGGTGTGAGCCATCTCTAGCTGTACAGAGCTCTCTGCCGAGCCTTACTGATGCGTCCTAGGTAAAGGACGAAACCGGTCTAAGGCAAAGAGTAAGTCTGATGCTGTTTTATAATGTTGTGTCTTTGACGTAGTGTGAGAACGTGAGATGCTAGGCACATCGTATTTTATTTTGACACTATACCTCCATCCCTTTAACGTCTACTTTTTAACTAGCTCAAGCTAGAATATTTGATCCCTAGTCCCAATTTACTATTTAAATTAGAGAATTTTCGCGTTTTATTAATTTTCAATTCAACGTGCTCTAATCTCTACCAACTATTTTCTAAATATTTTTTTAAACTTATTAATACTAACCGCGATGGTTTTTTCCTAATACGCAATTAACAATGATACATCAATAATAATTATAGTAGTTAATTGAAACTTTTGCTTTGGAAACAATTTCAATTTTGTCTGATACCTTTTCATTTATCATAAACTTTGTATGTTATTGTATGCATACATGGGATTTTGGCAATGCAATTGTGCATTTATTTGTTGTAAATATTATTTTGACTATCATTGAATTTTAATTGTATGATAAAAGAAAGAAGTGTAAAATTTGAAACATTAAACATCTGTATTCAATTAAAGAAGAATTTGTCAGTCTCAATGGCTACTTTATTTGGCACATTTTGTGAAAAAAAAATTCTGTCCTCTATCAAGATCTAATGATATTGATGTGAATATAAAAATAAATAAAATAAGTTTATTGATCAGACTTTATTTATGACTTTGCTTATTGAATGACTATTGTGTTCCAGTGTTCTCACAAGGTGTGAGCATCTGACTTCTGTTGATCTCAGTGGTTGTTATATTCAGCCAACCGTCCTCACTGATGCTGTACTTGCCCTCAATTCAGGAAAAGATAGGCCTACACTGACACTCCACCTGGGTGGTGAGTAAACTAAATTTTTGTGTTGGTATAGCTATACAAATGACTACATAATAAACTCTCTCTGATGTCTCTCTCATTTGTAATTAACTGATATGTGAATGACATGAGCAATTATTTCATACACTTGTTATATATCGGCCTTGTTGCGAGCAAAATGTGTAACTTGTTTTTTTGTCAAGCTAAGTAAAATGTGTAAGTCGTTTCCGAACGTAATGGAGATGGCGCTCGACTTAAACATATTGCTTCGCGTGACAAAAAAACAAGCTACACATTTTGCTTGCAACAACTTTGATATGCTCTATGTATTTAATTATGGCATGGGTTGGGTTACAAGATAACTTCCCACAAGGCGTCCCGGTCAGCTAATACTTATCTCCCTTTCTACAATATTTCTAAAATTAGAAAAGGAAGAATTTAAAATCAATAATGGTTCCAAGTATGGTTGCAATAAAAATTATTTAATTATCAGTATCATTAAGTTTAGAATACCCATATTTTTCATTTATGAATTTTTATTAATTATTGTGTTATTATTATAATTATTTTGAAACTTTCAATGGAGCAATCAGGCTGAGTTTTGTGGTACATACTGTAGTTGCTAAGACGTAGAAAATAGAAGTTATGATCACTGAAAAGTGTTGCCATTGTGGTTGCTTTGAATTGTTACATACAAGTCATTATTTCAGGTACTCAAGTGACAATTGCTGATATTGCCAAAGTAAATGAGCCACGACTGGAAGTCAACCTGGTAGATCACTCTAAGCGCCACCTCAGACCAGACTTCAATGATGACATCTATTTAGATCATTTCATACCTGATGCCGATTTTTTAGATGGCTTTGAGTCAGGTAATGATGAATTTCATATTTTATCCATGGCATTTGAATAATTATAAATTGGAGCCAGTTGTATGAACAAATTTAGATTTTCTAGTATCCCTTGCTCATATAATGGTGATTCCAGAAACTATGAATTTTATGTGAAGGCAAATGTTTGATTAATGTTTGTATGATATCTAATTGATAAAATAAGCTGCTGGTATAAAATCCCACAATCCATACCACTTGTAGCCTTACCCAAGTCTGGGTGTTGAGCAGTGGCTTTGCTCTCCTTGCTGTGCTAATGAGTCCCAGTGAAAAATTTCTAACCCAGACCAAAACTGAATGCACAACACAAACCCACACACACATTCAGTTCAGACAGTTAGAAGTTTTCTCTCAAACAAAGGGTCCCTGTCAGCTACAGTTCAACTCCCTTTCCTCAATTTTTCCAATCTGTATGTATTGTATCTGGTATCTAATCTTTATTAGATATGGTAGTTTATTGCTTTCTTTATTTCTTTTATGCATGTTTATTCATGACTGCTTCTGCATAAACTATGCTCTCTGGAAACATCACTTATATGAACATGATGAATATTACAACAAATTGTATATTTTTATTGTTGTGATAGTAACATATATATATATATATATATATATATATATATATATATATATATCAGGGTTGTAGTCCTAAGGGAACGCGGTGGGCCGGATTTCTTGACAAAATGTGCCCTAATTTGTAAATTTCCTGACTAACTTGGCTGTTTAATTGGTTGAAATTACTAAAAAATTCGCTCGCTACGCTCGCAAGTTTCTATTATAACAAAGTTTTATTTTCATCACTTTATTATTATGCAGTTTCGGTTTATCCAGAAATTGACGCATAAGTTATTTGACTTCTTTTTGTTATTATTTTAATTCCCAGAGTAAACCTTTATTGTCAAGTTAATAGAAAACAATTATGGAGCGCAAATCGAAAAAAAGGACAGAAGGTTTGTTTTCTGTTGGAGCTTAACTGGAGATATGTAATCAAGTTAAAATTATTAATTTGATGTACTGTTCTTAGATTTTGGGATTTTTCTTAGGCATTTAAATAGTTCATACGAAGCAATATTCAACGCGCAATAAAAAAAATCTTGCTGCGTGTTATAAATCTTGAAAAGCTATAATCTATTTCATATTTTACTTTTTTTGTTTTCCTTTTCATTGGAAAAAGAAACATATATACATAACGTTCTTAACTACAATTTTCATATAGATTCAATATTAAGATGACCTCAATCCTCAATGTATGAATATTCAGTGTCCAAAAACATATAGTTCACCTATAATAATAATTATTGGGCATCCGGCCCCGAAACGTGCGGTAGCATTTGGTTCCAGGGCCCGGGGTCGCGTCCGTCACCGCTCAGGAGAGGACCTAGGTATGGGGTGGGCCTTGGCCTCTGAAAACCCTTAGCCTAGCTCGCGTTTTCGGGCGCGAGGCGGCCGAGGCATGGGCTTGGGAGGCTAAAAACCACCCCGCCCTTGAGTGCCTCGGTATTTATGGGCATCCGGCTCCAATGAGCTTGCGGAAAAGTGTTCCACTGCGTCCAGGAGTGGACGTCAACCATATGGAGGTCGTCAGGGCCTAAAGCCTAGATATAGTCATCAACTCGCCTCCTAGCAAAATAGTCACGAAATTTTGGTTAGTGACAGGGTTCGTGCATCTTGGCATCAGTATGCACCCAATAGCCCCCCAATATCATCGAGTGGGCAGTTATAAAATCAAATAATAACAATAATAAAAATGAATATTTGTATTGAAAAAAACAACAATTAAATCGTAGCTTTCATGTCAATTTTGATGCATTATCAATAAAAATTTGGTCAGTATAAATTTTAACTATATTACGTAATTTTTGTATTCTTTGTCTAAAAAAATGGGCGTGGCATTAAAAAATTTCGCGCCTGCGGCGGGCTAAAGGGGGGCTCCGCCCCCCTTGCCCCCAGTTAATATTTTGGGTCCATATTAGAGCGTCCCACCTGGCATTTTTTTAGGACTACAACACTGATATATATATATATCGATGCTTACCCGTCTAATTGAACGAACTACACTTTACAAATTTGGGGAAAAATGAACGTTCTACACTTTACAATTTCCAAGTTCACCCATCTAGTTCTCATGTTAAAACGCGTAGAAGCCCCAAACGTAGATCGTTCATTTCGAGTGAAATTTGTAAAGTGTAGTACGTTCACTTTGACGGGTAAACATCGATATATATATATATATAAAATAGATCATTATGTATTAATATTTTGTTACAGATGACACCAACAGCATTGATGAAGAAAATTTGGCAGTTCTCCTTAATCTCCTGGCAGGATAACTCACTTGTGTTATCTATAAAATAAGTGTGTCTTAAATTATGAAACATGCTCTTTCATTGCTGTTATTTTAACTGCAATATTTCAAAGCGTATTGAAGGAAACTATACAGTTCACTAATGCAAAAGCATGTTATTTTTATAAAATTGTTTCTTAATGACTTGCTTCTTCTTTTATCTGTTCTAAAATATGATCAGATGTAAAAATGTCTAATAGTTAATAATATCATTTATTTAGTAATTCAACTAGTCTTGCAATTGCATTAAGGATTTTTTTTTTTTTTTTTTTTTTTGTTGTTGTTATGTGTCAAATTAAGGCCCTTGTAATTGAAGGGTTATAATATGTTGTCCAGCTGTATTAAAGCAAATGCTGGTGGTGAAATTATGTTGTAGATAATTTTGTTATTATTTAAGTGAAAAATGTAAATAATATGTACCTATAATTTGTGAAACTTTATGCTAAGAACGTCTACTTTTATTTAGACCTGTTATTAAAAATTACATTTCCCTTACCTAGAGAACAATGTTAACATATTGGCAATGTCCGGGGTTCAAATTCCATTTCATTTTTTCCTTTTTCCTTTTCCTTTTTTTTTTTTTTTTTTTTTTTTTTCAACTTAAAGTTTAGGATATGTACAGGCTATGGACTAATTATGAAATTATTATTGTATTTAATTTGCTACTGCAAAAGATAAAGAGGGTTAAAGGATCTATCAACAAAGATTGTTTACAAAGTTTTGTACACACGATTGTGATAATATATTTTGCCATTCAAAAATTCATGCTAAATTTATAATCTTATTCTCATGAGATTAACACACGCTGACTTGAAATAGTAAACAATACTGTCACAGTCATGGGCTTTTTCATTTTAAAGAAATAAAAGGGAAAAAACTGTCGAAGTTTATTAAAAATAATAAAAAGGAAAAGATGAAGAAATAATCCTTAGATTTTAAGTTATTGAAAAAAGTTTGTAATTTGTCATGTGTAATAAAACCCCCCTCATGTTCTCAGAAGTATTTTTGTTTCCTTACTAGTGACTTATTTTGAAAACTAAATTTGCTTAGATCTCATAAGTACTGGGTATCATATCTTTAGAATGAAGCAGATCTGTGTTTTTCCTTAAGAGGTCATCAGTAAGGCTACCTCAGTAACCAAAATAATGTCTTCTTCGTCTTGCATAAATTCAATGTTATTACCTGGTTAGTACTCATTAGAAATACAAAGTTTTAAATTGATAGATCCTATAATATTCATAAAAATTTGCAAGTAAAAGAAATGTTAGTCTTAAATTTGTGGAATGATTGTCTTCATATTGTACTGCTTAACACCGGCAGTTTTTGTGTTAATCATAAGCTGTACTTTTGTATTGTATTTCTTTTGTGTAATTAATATCTGTTCAGAATAAAGACTTAATGAAATTAATATAATAAAATATATATAATAAAATTCAACATTAATACAATGAACTGTTTTCTTTCATAGAATGTGTGTTTGGTATTAAATTTATTTATTAATTCATTTAAGGAAAAAAACATCGCAGTTAGGATCAGTAATAAAGACAAAGGTAGAATTACCAGCAAGTAGAATTTCTATGGAGAGGTTGAGGTCTCTCGTGGTATAGAATTTTAGTTATATAAATATTCATAACTGAAAGCTTTCATCATATATTAATGACATCAATCAAAGAAGAGATTTACTTGAGCACATCACTTTACTGGTCTCTGTGCCACGTGAGACCTCGACCTCTCCATAGAACTTCTACTGTGGACTGTGTTAAGGCCCTTGCTAGTAATTATATATTTTTCTTTATTATTAATTTAGGGATTTATTTTAATATAAGCTTTATAAGTAGCTGATATTTAAAACTATTTAGTGTGCAGTGCATTTATTTACATTTATTTTTGTGTGTGTTTTACAACAGTCTTACTCCCAGGAAAAATATGTATCTGAGAATCAGTTTGAATTTTTGTAGTTTAACTGTACTAACATTCTAACTCAAAAAATAAGAAACCTAATTTTATCACACGGAGTAAATTTTACATTGTATGCAATAAATTGGATTGCATTGAATTATAAGGTTTAAGTGGAGACTCAGAGTGGAGATTATACATGCAATCAAATCTATTAATATTGTAAACATGCTCTACGTAGAGCTAGGCCATGATAAATATAGTTGAAATTTCATAAAATAATTAAGATTATTAATGTACAAAAAATGGAAACATAGGCCTATAGTTTTTTCTTTAAATTTTATTGAAAACAAAAATACAAAGAAAATGAACTTTCTGGCTAAATATTAAAGCTTAATTAAAGTTAAAAACAATTTCAATGTGCTGCGTTTTTTTTTTTTTTTTTTTTTTTTTTTTTTTTTATATAGTCACTGAAAAAATGCATTAAACAAAGCTTATTATGCTAGTGGAAAAAAAAAAACTTACATTAGATTAAACTTTTAAATAAGACATATTTGAAAATAATAACAAATTAAAACCAAAAAATTACACTGGCTGTAATATGCTAAAATGCATTTAAAAAAAGCATTCCATTTTTTTTTAATATAATTTATAAAATGAAAAGAGAAAGTAAAAAGGAAAAAAAAATCTCTTAATTAAGGTGACTTTAGGTTTTACTATAGATTTATTCACATAATGTTACCAAATAACACAGTATATGCTTTGGTGTCTGTCCTGTCAAAACAAATTGTGCGCATATTATAATATATTTAAATATTTTACATCGGATCATTTTAGCATAACAAATTATAGGCAGAAAATGTATGTTCTGAGAAAGAGTCATCAAGGTAGCGGGCAAAAATATGCAGCAAAAGGAAGTAATTTATTCGATTATTAAGATCTGTATTGACGTTTGCCAAATATAAAATAAAAAATTTAAATTGTTTTGCCATTTACTAATCTAATTTTAATTTTATCATTTTACAATTCTAGGCTTTAGTGTGTTGCAAAAAAAAAAAAAAAAAAAAAAAAAAAAATCGTTCTGCTTTTTATACATTTAATCTGATGCATTCCTTGCATTTATTTTTCTTAAAGACTCAAAAATGCTATTTTAATTTATAAATATTGGATTTTTAATATTATTATTTACATAAGGCATTGGAACAGCGCATGTGATCCATGTCGTCAGGAGTGATGTCATGGGTGCCGTCACAAATTCATGGAGCGAGCGTGCGCAGGTGCGCCTACAGAGGAGTGGAGATAATATTGTGTTGTTCTCCACGTTCTCCAGTACTCTCGGAGCTGTGATCGCACCTCCCTCGAAAATAAAGCGTTCTTTGTGCTACCCTCTCAGCACGTGAGTGTACAGCAAAAAAAAAAAAAAAAAAAAAAAAAAAAAAATAGTAATACAACAAAAAGAACGGAATAATTGTAAGTAGAATTCTTTGTATTTTTTATAAAATTTTGCTCTCGCTGACAAAAAAAAAATAATAATAATAATAATGCATGTACGTGAGGAAAAGAATTGATATCATGCAGTTAGGCTCATATATTAAAAAAAAAAAACGAAGTACAGTACATTATACTCATTTGTCATACTTAAATAAAATTTCAGAAATAATGATAAAAAAAAAAAAAAAAAAAAAGCTCAGGTGCAATCTTGGTCTATTAGTTCAAGCAGGCTGTCATTTTCGAATTTTATTTTTGCCCAAATACATAATATGCATCTTTCTTTTCTTTTGCCTTTTTATTATTATTATTATATAATAAATTATATATATATAAATTATATATATATATATATATATATATATAATATATATATATATTGCAAAAATATATGATGTATACCTATACCAATGATAGATAATCATTTTTATTTATGGAAATTATGGTATTTATAGTTTTCATAAATAATATTTTTGCTGCATTATTTGCGTTAAAAAATAAAAACATTACATTTCATTAACGGGCAAATAAATTAATAACAAGCTTTAATTATTTTTATTATATACGACATTGAGTGCCAAAAGTGTATTGCAATTCAAATTGCAGATCCTGCAGTATCTACAGTATATTCGTGCGGTACATAACTTTATTTATTTATTATTATTTTTTTTACCTTATTGTATTATATAGTTATTAATCCAACAAAATACTGCAATAAAGTTGCTTATCTTCTACATATATAGTACACGCAGTGTAATGAAACTTTTAATTTGCTAATTTGCTATTGACGTACAAATATTAACAGGGCCGGCTTGGGGCACGTTGGCCCGGTCTGCCAATCTGGGAATTGGCCCGCATATGCTGGGGGGTCTGGGGGGCGCTAGCCCCCCAGCTTGCGCCGCAGGCGAAAATTTTTTTTAAAAGGGGGCGTGGCACTGGTTTTTACGCTAATTTTGAATTAAATTTTAAGTTTTTCACATTTTTTAAAATAATGTATAACACTATTATATTGAAAAATAAGTATGCAATTGAACCATGACATTATTTTGATATACTACGATCTACATGACATGACCTTCGGCCACCTTAAAAAAAAATTAGACAAAAAAATTGATGTATGATAGAAAACAAACTATATTGAAGGAAATTGTTATAATGTTATGATTTAATTGAAGTATGGGGGAAAAAAGAAAAAAAGGGGGGGGGGGCAGAACAGGGATTTGTAAATTTATAATTATAGGTGTAGATAACTTAAAATTTTTTCGAATGGTTTGACTTGAAAGAGCTTGATTTTGAGCTTAAATTTGAAAAAAAACGAGCCATTACTTGGGGAAATCAATATTTAGGCCAAAATTAAAAAAAAAAAAAAAAAAAGCTTTTGAACCTGTGTGTCAAAAAAAAAAAAAAAAAAAAGGGCTCAATTCTCATTATATACAAAAATTTATTTTTATTTTGAAGACAAAAGTTGTAAATTATTATTATTTTTAAGTATTAACAATTGATTTTACATGCTATAGAGAATTATAAATATATTGTACTAAAAGAAAAAAGTTTTATCCTTTTTTTTTATCTTGTATTCTTTGCAAATGCTTTTTTTTTTAACGAGTCATTTACGGGCTCATCTCGTGTTTAGAAATATATCTTTAACAATAAATATATTTTTTATAAATAATATAAATAAAATATAAATATAGGGCTATGAATTTAATAACTTTCCAAAATATAATATTTTATTTACATACTATAGTGCAAGAAGTATTGAAAAAAACGCAAATACGACGGCTTAAAAAGAAGGGTTTAATTGAAACTGATAATTAAAAAAATGATATCACTTCTTTTCAAATAATAAAAAAGTGAGCTATTTTTCAAAGTACCTTTGAATTTTTTTTAATTGATTTTTTTTCCATCAGAACCAAAGGCCCGCAAAAGCAAAGTCCCTATCCAGGAGCCCGCGGATTAACTTGTACGGCCTTATGCCTAGCTGGCCCAAGTGCATAAAAAATTTTAGTTGGCTTGCAATGATCTCAATGCATTTTTTTTTTTTTTTTTTTTTTTTTTAGTTACAATAAAAATGCGCATTTCAAGTAATTTGTGTGCATGCATCATAGATTAAATTCAAATGATACAAAATTAAATTTAAAAAAATATGCTGGCAAAGGTTTTAAAGTTTAGTTGTTTTTTCTTCTCTCTCTCTCTCTCTCTCTCTCTTTTTTTTTTTTTTTTTTACTAATTAAGAGCAAGCAAAAAGGCCCGCAAAGTCAAAAGCCCGGGCCGCGGGATCCCGGCCTTACGTCTTATGCCAAGCCGGCCCTGATCAGATTCATTATCAGATTTTTCACTTTCACTACGTATATTATAATTTTTTGCATAACTAAGATTTTCATTTCTCTGCTCTGTCTCTGAATTAAATAAACTGTAGAAGTAGAAAAACTATTATATTGTGCTGCAAACTTTTGAGTAAATTTAAATTATTGTCTTCTTCTTCTTTCTTTCATTCTTTCTTTCTTTCTTTTTTTTTTTTCTGGCCCGCTTGGCCCGCAATGACGTTGGCCCGGTCTGCGATCGCAGACCTCGTCTTATGGCCAAGCCGGCCCTGAATATTAACATTAATAAACGCAATTATATATAGCTGCTGTGCATATGGAGGAGAGAGAGAGAGAGAGAGAGAGAGAGAGAGAGAGAGAGAGAGAGAGAGAGAGAGAGAGAGAGAGAGAGAGAGAGTTCAATGCTTTTAGTTTTAATTGATCATTATTTTCTTTTACTTAATTGTTACTACTATTAGTACACCGTACACAATATTGTGCTATAGGATGGCAATTTTTTTGTTGCGAATATAAACTTTCTTTAATTGAAGTCATTAATTATTAAATGTTATGATTATCTATGTGTGTGTGTGATGAAATCTTTTCACAATAGAATAATAGCTTGAAGAAAAAAAAAGGGGGGGGGGAGAAAGAAGAGAGAGAGTAAAGGTGTGTATCCTTCTCATTTTAAATTTTCCTGCCTCAGTGTATCAGTCTCAAAAAACGCAAAAAAAAAACGCAAAAAAAAAAAAAAAAAAAAAAAATGGCCACGCAACTATCCTATAAGGAATAGGAAATTAGTCTAATAGGAAATTAGAATAGGATACCCGGTACCCGTGCCTTTCACCGCGCCTCCTGTGACGACCACCGTTATAAGCTCCATTATTTCAATTGAGTTGTTCTTCAAAAAGTTGCTAATTTTTTGCAATTGATTTCAACTATGATTACATTCTCAAAATAGTAAAAAGCGAGAGATATGCAAATAAATAAAATTCAAAACTTTTTTCCCCGTAATAATTGATGAAAGACAGATGGATAATGGAATCACACAGCTATTACAATTAACAATTCAGTTGAAAGTTAATAAATATATAATTATATATTAATTAACTATTAATTAATGTATATCATCTGCGTATTTGATAATGTTAATTGTCATCGTGCTATTTATGGCCTAATTGATTTGTGCTGTTTTCAAACATGAAGTGTTCGAAATAAAAAAGCAATGATTAATAAAGGCACTTTGTAAATGAACACAGAAAAATAGAAACAATATATTTTTTTTATTTTTAAACCATTTTTTATTTAAAACAAAAACATTTTATAGGAGAGACTCATATATGCTAAAATTTTAATACTTTTTTTTCCAGGGTGACAAATTAGGTAATGCGCTTATTTTAAAAATATAAGTACATTTTTTTAAATATATTTTTAATTCTTGTGACTGAAATGTTCCATTATAATAGTTTCAATAAAATAAGCTCTACACGTACGGAAAGAATAAAGTATGTAATATGATGCATTATTTGTGTCTTTATAGCATAAATAATACTAAATGGAGCTTATCGGTTTAACGCGCGGGTTAACGCGGGGAAAGCTAAGGGTCCCCTAATTTAACATTACTTTTATGTGGAAAAACATGTTTTTTGCGATTTTTGAGGAAACTGCATGCTCCACCGATTCCGGAGAAATTTAAATGAGAAATACTAGACTTACTTTTACGTGTTTTAAGCGATAGTAATTTTTTAAGAATTTTTTAAACCGATAACCTCGATTAGAAGAACATGAATAATTATGTTTTACAACATAATATTTGTGCTATATATGTAAAAAAAAGTTATTATGCAATATACTCGTAGTATAAATTATGTTGCCATTGAAAAAATTGTGCTGAAAATGAGCTAGCATAATTATTACGTATTTAGTTTTGTCCACGTAGAACAATATTACAGTATAATAATATATGTAAAGAATGTATGTAAGTATACTAGTACAGTATAATCTTATGAAATAGCAGAGAGACGCAGACTCTGATGAAAAAAGTGTAAACGCAGCAGCTATAGCAGAGAAAGCAGAGATCACTTAATTTGAAATCGTATTAGAATGACTCTTTATTAGAAAAGTACGAGCTATATAGTTAATTTTATTTTGTTCAAAATACACTTTTATCTTTTATATAATCAGAAAAGAAAATGAAGTTATTGCCTTACTTATATACTTTGAAAAGTTTACGAAGTAAGAAAAAAAAATGCAAATGACTATCATGAGTTTTGTCCATATGTTATAGCCTTATCATCAATATAACGTATGGTCTGTGATAACACTGCGTGTCAGTTTTGTGACATATCCTCTATAATGAATGGGAAGGGATAATATATAATTATTGGGGTGCTTATCGTTAGTAGTGTAACAGCTGGAAGAAATGCTATAATATCATACTTTACACAATTCTCTCTCTCTCTCTCTCTCTCTCTCTCTCTCTCTCTTATGTATAAAGATATATATTTAATAATTTGTTCCATACACTCTTTAAAAATCTTCGGTATAAATGTAATTTCTATAACTTTACATTAATGTTATAAAAACATTGCGTGCCCATCATGATCAAGATTATTTTAAAGTACCCCTTATAGACCCTAAGGTTTTTCCCTTAAACATATTGTACAAGAATAGTGTTATAGCATAGCTATATGCCTAACCTTCAATCCTGATGGCGTGCCTAGGAAATATTTAAAATAACTATAGAGAGCGTATATAGAGGTATAATTAAGAAGAAGGTATATTCTTATAAACAGAAAATAGAATGTGACTAAAGAATTTTTTTCTGCTGCTAATAAATAATAATAATAATAATCTTATTTAATTTGCTAAAAGTAACATTTTAAATTTGTGTTCAATTTGCATAAAAGTAAAATAAAGCTTTTTCAATTTTGTGAGATTAATTTATTTTTTTTATTTTTTTGACAAAAATTAAATTTATATGAAAAATCATTGTTTTAAGATGCCCCCTCACAGCATTAATAAAATAATGATAGTGCATGATATGTCACTTTGATGTATAAATACCTACTCAATCACAATAGTTTGCATTACATGCAATGCTTTAGAAATGTTATATGCTTTATAACATATAACTTTATAAACATTTAATATTCTTGACGTGCAACGTAAGTGAGCATACAATTTTAAGCATCATGTCTATACAGCTCCTCTTACAAAAACTGATTCGTTCCTCCATGCTATAGTATGCACTTAACTTAATTACGTATCAATTTTTGTAAAACTTTGGTATATATGACACTCAAATTTCAAATTCAAAAATTCAAATTCAAAATATGTTTATTCATTTCTTTCATCCTACAATCACAATATACAAAAGCATATCGGCTTAGGTTATTGTATCAGTTGATACAATTAGAAATGATAATCAAAATACACATAATAACTCCGACACTCCTGACCATGTCAACTCTCTCTCTCTCTCTCTCTCTCTCTCTCTCTCTTAGTGTTGTTATCTAAGACCATAATTTATTAATGTATTATTTTATTTATGAACAGAATATTTCAATCTGATATTATTAGTAAATAACTATAACCGTAACTTTTTTTATATAAGCATTTTTATATTTTGTCGTTGAGCATAATAATATAATATAATGTATGGCGTAAGAAAGTAAAAAAGGACAGGTGTTTTACAAAGACACATTATTATATAATAATTATAATAATATTATTAAACAGTTTATAATAATATATGAGCAGAGGATTACATATAAATGACAAAATAGTAAAATATTATTATTAAAAAAAAACTATCCCTTTCTCAAATAGTAAAAGTTATGTTTTGTTTATATTATTAATAATATTTATTTTTAATAAAGAAAGCTGTATAAAACTAGAAAATATTGTTATGTTTGCTTTTTGTGGCTTCTACAAATAATTTATAAAGAACGTAATAGCTTTTTGTTATAAGAATTGATCTTACCATTCTCCTCAACAAGTTCAACTATTATTGTTGTTCTGCGGTGGTCTCATTACTGTACGAACATATCGAGCCATAAATTAAAAACATACAATATGTATTAAATTATAATAAATGTTAAAAATAAACAAGAATGTTACGTTCATTATAACATGTACAGTAAATGTAATGTAACATAAAGCTCCATAATTTATTTTGTCAATGTAATGTAAACATAGAAATAAATTATCAATTATTCATTAAAATTTCGAAATTTTCCACTTGAAATGTAATATATTTTTTACGTACTGTACATTTTATTATATTATAGTGATGTACAGTACAACGTGTGTAGTATGTAATATTATATATATATATATAATATATATATATAAAGAAAATGTATATACTCATGTATCAAGTCTAAAAGTCCATTTTAATATTTTTATTAAATCAAACATCAATCATTTTATTCAATCAATTTTTCAAATGAATACATTTCAAATAAATACAGTAGATATAAAATGTAGGAAAATGTTTATATACACGTACAATATACAGTACATACATCATATTATACAGCAGAGTAAATATATGTAAATAAAAATGATTTAAAATGTTTATTTAAAATAAATTGAAAATGTGTTTTTGTTATTATATTTATTATTATTACAATTCTTTTATATTAAAATTTTATCATTTGAAAACATTCCATGATTTTAAAGTTAGTATTATAGTTCTAATATATATGACATCAAAATCATATTTTATTATTATATTATTATTTTGTATTTTTAAAAGGAAAAATGTTAGATTTATAATGCAATTTTCTTTGTTGCTGCAAGAAAACAAATATTTGCATGCGATTATATTATAACATGAAAGTATAAAAATATATATTATGGTGTAATAACTTAATGTATCATAATAAATAATATATATCGATGCTTACCCGTCAAAGTGAACAAACTACACTTTACAAATTTGGGGGAAAATGAACGTTCTACACTTAACAAATTCCAAGTACCCCCATCTAGTTCTCATGTTCAAACGTGTAGAAGCGCCAAACGCAGATCGTTCATTTTGAGTGAAATTTGTAAAGTGTTGTTCGTTCACTTTGACGGGTAAACATCGATATATATATATATATATATATATATATATATATATATATATATATATATATATATATATATATATATATATATATATATATATATATATATATATATATTACATAAATTGCATATATTAAAATGTCTTATCGTAGTAAAAATAAGTTAGGCAATCACTGTATAATAGTTTAAACAATATAATTTTTGTATGTTGAAGTAGCTGGTGGAATTAAATCAATTAACTAAAACGTATTTCGTATAAACTATACAGATTTATTAACTCCTAAAGTGAGTCAATTATTCTATCATTAATCTTTTGATAGAATTAGACAAGGATAATAAATTGTGACTCAAATTTCAATAAGATGAAAATGATTATTAATGACTTTTTACCCCGATGTTATATAGAGTCTAATTAGTTTTTTTAAAGGTTTATATATATAGTGAAAATCAATATACGAGCAAGATTGATAAAAGTAATTGGACTTTTCTTCTTATACTCAAATAACAAAAAAGTATTGGATTTCATACGCTGCTAATGTTCTTGTAATTGTATAACATTTGTATAAGTCCTGATATTTATGTCATTTAAGTATTAGATTTCATTTTTGTAATTATTTAATTAAGTCTTAGGTCATGTTTAAGTAAAGTCATGATCTTATAATTCATTATTTTTTATTAATAACAATAATATAAGATTAAAAAAGATAATACACATGTAAATAATAAAACTCAAACTGAAAAAAAAATGTAATAAAATTATTGAAATTAATTGAAGAAAACAATGACTAGCCATATAAGAGAAAATTTAATATTAAAATCAATTTTATATAGATTAAAAAAAAAATGCAGCAGTAGAAAATTAAATAATAATTAACAGTAAATAACTCTACATAATTAAAATATATCGATAAATAACTATTTCATAATTCAATAAAAGTGTGAAATATTTCGTATTCAATATTGATTTTAACTTAAACTTTTACAAATCCAAAAGTTTTAAGTCAATACCGCGAAAGAAAATTATACATAAATAACGACAAGCATTTTCCTCTTACAGCTTAGAGCCTTCGTTGTAACAAATTGCTTAAAATATTATATAAATTTTGCCCTGAACTTTAGCTTTATACGTTCCTTCAAAACAGTGTTATGAAATATAAATTTAAATAATTAAAGATATAAAAATTAGCCATAAAATTGTTTTACTGAAATGTTAATTAGTCTTGAAATTACATAATGTATGCTACTCGCAAAAAGGGAAAGAAACAAGTAAATAATAATAATAATTAAGCCCCAAGACATAAAATAAATAAATAAAGAACTTGATGTGTTTTTTTGTTTTTGTTTTTTTAAGTTAGGTGACTATTCCAGATTTTTTGCAGCACTGGAAGTATTTTATTGTTATTTTTTTAAAAGGTTCGAGGAGAGATTATAGCACATACATTTGACAGAGAATAAAAAATCACTTGCATAATTCACGTCAGCTATCTTGCACTCATGCCTACTCTCAGAAAGGTAGACATCAATAAAACAAGATGTTTTTGGCTATTCAAATACTTAAAGCCATAGACCACATAAAACAACATGTGCATTTTAATGAATAAACACGAAATGGGATCTTCAAAACTAGTGACAATTTTTACCAGAACTTTAATTTATCCCCACAAGAGAGCGTGAAAATACTGTACAGTATGCAATTTGCGTGAAAATTCATGTTTATGACGTCAGAAACATACAAAAATTAGTATGAAAATGTTATGCGGGTTGCATAAATTGAATTTTCTGATCACTGCTACGGGGCTACTGTTGGGTTTTGAGACAAACTAAAGTTATTTATGTAAATCCCATCAAGTGTTTTGTGATATAAATGCTTATGTTTTTCTCTGGTCTATTCCTTTAAGTTTTGTGCGAGAATGACGACCATATCGCGAATCCTTCCCAAATTAAATCACATACATGATACCACCTTGTGGGGGGTGGGGGGTGAGTCCAAGCTCCTACTCTTAGACAAAATTAATTAAAACAACACTCACAATCTCGTTGAAAAATTCAAAGGGACTACCGTGAACCTTGCTGCTTCCGTACACTCGTCATAAAAAAGACCACAGAGACGGTAAAAATCATCTCGCTTTTCTAGCGTGACACATCATGTAGCTATGCCATAGTGTTGATTTTGACGACTGTAGCACACGTAGGGCTTTGATTTTGTTTTTGCTAACTTACACAGGTTGATACCATACCGTATATATTATATATATATATATATATATATATATATATAATATACCTCAGCTGCTGTTTTCCTTACAAGTATTTACATTATTATTATTATTTTTCATTATCGTTATTTAAATTATTATATTTACATGTTTGGGTTAGGTGTGCGGGCCAGACCATTCTTTATTATATGGCCAGACTTTCATCAGGCATACATTTCAGATCGCTCTTTTATTTATATACATATAATATATATATATATATATATATATATATATATATATATATATATATATATATATATATATATATATATATATATATATAATATAAAATATGTTTTTGGTTAAAGATGCTTATTTATTTATTTATTTTATTACAAAAATAAATGCAAATAATTCTTTATATGTCTAAGTTTCAAACCTAGACAGGGGTGATAAACACATTATATATAATGTATTATAGTTGTACACATTATTATTTGACGTATTGTACTTTACATAATGCTGCGGTCATGAATGTCAATGTCAAAACCTTAAATATGGGAACAGCTCGTACTGACATTCTCTCTCTCTCTCTCTCTCTCTCTCTCTCTCTCTCTCTCTCTCTCTCTCTCTCTCTCTCTCTCTCTCTCTCTCTCTCTCTCTCTCTGTGTGTCGTAACACACACACACAACTTGATAAGCCTTCAGGATGAAATATTCAACATATGAATTTCAACATGGCCACACAATAACAAGCGGACGGTAAATAAATAATAATATACACAAGTCCTATACATAGACAACAACAATCTCTGGCAAAATTCTAGGGTATTTGTTTACCTCAAAGTTGCATTGTTCTCAACTCAAGAACAATTAAAAAATATTAGTTGATAATTGTGTATTTTTCATAAAGAAAAAAATAAAGACTCTCTTATATAATTATCTAAAATTACATACTTATATTTGTATAATTATAGTAGTATAAAGTTATTGTATGTTTTGCGGTGAACAAAACTACCCATAATCAATCGATCTCAAAAACTTGTAACGGTTGTGTTTGTGAATGTGAAATATGTCTTTATCTATACCTAGTGTTTTGTATTGAACATTCAAATACAAATTTTATAAAATAATCTTCGACAATTACGATAAATGTAAATAATTCTGTATTGCAGAAAGTGACAGAGGCAAAACACATAGGCGTTAAATTTGATAGCGGCTTACATTCATATAACACACACAGAGAAAGTTATAGACATAAAACAAGTTAAATGTTAAGACTTTTGAAACGACGATAATTAGTAAATTGTTATGTACTGTACCTTATGCATTAAATCTGTTATTGCAAAGTTCTGTTCACGCCAAGTTCCCAATCACTGAACACGGGACACTTATGTAGTCTCCTCGACACGTACACATTACTAGAAAATAAAATATAATCATGGAATCAAAGTAAATTTGTCAGAATTGTCAGAGTATGAAAAACAATGAACGAGCTATAATCATGACAAACACTGTAGAAAGCTGCTAATACTTGCTAATACTTTGAAGATATAGGCGTACAAGTAATTATATATATAGGCTATTTTATTGATACTGAATTTTTAATTAATATTTAATTACACGAAGAAAACTCAGATCTTAGTAAAATTTCAGAAATGGATTTAATATAAGCTTTTGAGCAGAGTTTAGTCACTGCATATGCAATAGCAAAATGACCTTCCGAACTTTAGAAATGCTCGACTATTTATATGGAATTATTTAGTTATTTTTAAATAATATCATATTAATTTACACAATGTTAAGTTGTTGTTTTTCTTCTGTTTTGTATTTGTGTACAATATAATAAAAAATATATGTCAACAAATGTAGTTATCTTTATCCATAAACTAATACACAACCTTGTATTGCACACATAATTGGCTTATGCTTACACATGAATAAATATATTAAAAATGTTTTGTTAACATAACTCATATTATTATCTGCACGTATAAATACGTATTTCTACTTTTACTTATAGGTTTTCTAGTTTTTGATAAAAAAAAAAACAAGTCTTTAAATCACGACACTCATATAATTTTCTTGAAGCTTCATGCTTATGCTTATACATAAGTTTTAATTAATTTAAATCTATCCTTTAAGTTTCAAGCAAATATTCATTGTTATGTATGGAATTATTAATATTATATCTGCTAAACGATTATTAAATAACCCAAGCTAAGTTACTTTTACAGCAAGTTATCAAAATAATAATAATAATAATAAATTACGTATAAAAACACATAAATAAAACTTTAAGGTGTGAAGAAAACAAAAAGAGCTTATACAACTGAATTAAACAACAATTGTGTTGTTATTTTATTCATAATAATTACGACTTTATATACAGTTGACGCTATATTCTTTTCTTCTCAAATGAAATGTATATTTTATATATAAAACGTGGCGTACACAGTCATTGTCATTTCTTATTCATCCGCCAACGTTACAAAATAGAATGGCAAACGTATCATAAGGTTTGAATAGTGAGTGAAACTGCGACCTTTCGCGGTCTTTGTTATTAACTTCTATAACAGCTATGTTTGTATAAAATGAAATAACTTTTTGTTACCTGCCCTGCATCGTATTTGCTCATATTTAATTATTAAAGGAGAGAGAGAGAGAGAGAGAGAGAGAGAGAGAATATGGAAGAAAAAATATATGAGAGATATTGTCATTCTTTTTTTTTTTGAATTGCTAAGAGTTATCATTAGTAATGAATGAGAGAGAGAGAGACAGAGAGAGAGAGAGAGCGAGAGAGAGAGAGAGAGAGAGAGAGTTGTATTGTTATAAACAAATATATAATTTACAAGTAAAACAATGTAATAAAAAGTAAATAAAACTCATTATAAATTAATTTCACCTTTAAAAAATATAGAACAGTTACCACACAACTGAGTGCACCAATTAACATAATATATCTTAAAACAGTTTTATTTAATATTCAGAACGTTTGAATATTTTTATTTGTTATTAAATAAAAATATATAAAAGAAAATTTAAAGAAATGAATTTTTAATTAGTTTTACAAGCAAACTCAAAAATACAATTTGATCATTGTAATAAAACTTTTTAATCATATATATTATGCCTAATTAATTTTAATCAGATTTCTCTTTAAAAAAAATAAAGAAGTTTTTTAAAGCAAAATTAAAGCTTTGCGTGAGTGGTTTAATATCACCTTGTTGTACACATCTTAATATAGATTCTTTTTTGTTAGAATGTCTTAAAATATGAACGTTAAAGTTTAAATTTGCATGAAAAATGTTTTTGTAAGGATAAGAGTGAAGAAATGTTCTCACATTTTTTTTCTTCCTACAGAAATCTCCTTCGTTAGTGTGCAAAAGCCACTTGACTCTCCAACTTCTTACCTTCTTATAATTGTACACTCACACGCATATTTGTTACTATTCTTAAAGAAATCAAGATAAAAACATAATATGTCAAATTTTCTTTTTTAATGTGCTACGGATTGAAACTTTTTGTTATGTAATAAAATTTAAACTTATAAGATTTTTAAAACTGTTTCTGAAAGAAAATATATTAATTAAAGTTGTTCATTTAATTTATTTTAAAAATAATAAAAAAATAAAAAAACTTAAATTTATTGAAATTTTTATGGTTTTATATAGAAAATATTAATAATTATAACAATTATTTCCAAAATAATATTAATACAAAATTTAATACTGCTTGTTGATATTTATTTAGTATACCCATTCATATCATAGTGTGATATACTGTACATACATACAGTGAATAAATGGTAAATTGTATAATAAAATGAATGATATAAAATATGGAGTAGTGACACGCAATTAGGCTTTTGATTGTGACGTAATTTTTTGTGTTTAAGAAACTCAATAGAGTTCACAAATCGTTTTGTTTACTATTCAATATACACGCAACCACAAAGCAAATAAGGAAAATAATCAATAGCATCGTCACCATACATTTCTTCTTTTGAAAAAAATGTATTTATTTTGTATGCAGTTAATTAAGTGAAGTATTATTGATACTTGGGTACCATTATTTATGAATAGGTGGATAATTATTTATACGTGGATCTAAGCATTTTAAGAACTTAAATAGTTATCAGTTTTGAAAAAATTTTAATTCTGAACAAATTCAAAATAACCAATGTGTCACATGCAAAAGTATGATAATATTCTTTCTTTGTCTAAATAGATTCTCTAAATCACAGACTTGGACAGTAACGACGTTACGTAATTTTACTACTTTTTGTTAAAAAATAACGTAATGTCATTACTTTTTGGTAACAGTAACGAGTAAAGGTAACGCGTTACTTTTTCAAGTAATTTTTACCATGTAACGACACTACTTTCTAATATTTGAAGCACTGAAAGAATTAAGCTTCTAAATCTATAATTACATAAATATGCTTTTGTCATTTTATTGTAATTCAAAATTACTGTTATGATTTTGATTTAAATCTACGTCTATTTATAATTTATCGGAAAACAAAAACAATATTTTTAACGTATTTTTTGAAAGTATTTTTATTTCTTGAGAAATTTTTTGAAGGAAAGTAACGCTAAAAGTAACTTCACTTCTTTTAACAGTAGTAAGTGACGTAGTGTCATTACTTTTCAAAAACTGTAACGAGTAACGTAACGACATTACTTTTTTGTGAAGAAGTGAGTAACGTAACGAAGTTACAAAAAATCTATAACGTGGCCAAGTCTGCTAAATCATAACATCATAATGAACTATTATAAAATGAAAATAAAAATTTGCACAAATATTAATACTATTTATATGAAAAAATCAAACTTTTAAACAATTTCAAACAGTATGAAAATTTTAACTATTAAAACAATTATTGAAGTTATACATTTTCAAAGTTTTTAATTTACTCAGTAATCAGGTATAAATAATAAAACAATACACCTTTTATAATAAACGTTTAACAAAATCCTCTCTAGTTTTGTAGTCTCTTTAACGTTGTTGTTTTAAACCCTTTTGTATATAAAGCTAATTTGCCCTACTTGTAAGTAGAGTATAAGTTATTAAATTAAAACTAGTATGTTGCATAGTTAATAAGGCAAATTTGAAGTATTAAGTAAAGTATTATAAAATTAATATTATTTAACAAACAAGTTAATTAGTATATTAAATGTTAATATATAGTATAATTAATATTACACCATTATAAGTATAGACCACTAAAACATCGTATATATAGAATAAATTTATTATATTAAAATTCCTTTTAATGTAATTTATACATATGACAAATCAATAACTATCAAAAGCTTTTTATTATACAAAGTTTGAGAAGATATTTGTAGGTTTTCATATTATATATTATTAAATGAACATAAAAACAATAACAAAGTAGTTATGACCATAAATAGAATTATTTGGCAAATTGTTATGACTTTTTAATTAATATTGTATAGAGTTTAAATAAAGATCATTTTATTATTTCTCTATTTTGTCTAAAATTCATCAAAATGCTTTTAAAATTTTGAATGTATGTACCTTGTCAGGAAAGAAAATAAAAAGTCGCATGCTTTTTATTACATAATATAACGATACTTTCTGCTTTTTTTATATGTCATTTTATATTAACTTAGGTATATAGATATAATTATCTATTATCTATATTTATATTAAAGGAATATACCAGAAGAAAACATAAGCATTTATATCACAAAACACTTGATGGGACTTACATAAATAACTTTAGTTTGTCTCAAAAACTAGCTGTAGCTCCGTAGTAGTGATCAGAAATTTCGATTTATGCAACCCGCACAACATTTTCATACTAATTTTTGCATGTTTCTGACGTCAGAAACATGAACAGACACGCAAAATGCATACTTTACAGTATTTTCACGCTCTCTCGTGGGGCTACATTAACATTCAAGTAATAATTGTCATCGGTTTTAAGATCCCTTTCGTGTTTATTCATTAAAGAGCACAATCATGTTGTTGTATGTGGTCTATTTTCATTTATTATACAATCATGTGCTTTACAGCATAATCACGTCAAATTAAAAAAAAAAAAAAAAAAAAAACTAAACTAAGACATTATTGTAGACATTATACTATTTTTATTGTATAATCATTGATTGGTGTCTTATGTAAATGTTTAATAGAAAATTGAAGGCAGTCTGTATATTCCCTATAGTAATAATAAAATAAAACAAAAGTTACGTTGGTATCGCATAATAATAATAATAGTGATATTTAATTTTTTTTAAATTTCCTTTTTTCTTTACGTTTTTTATTAATAAACTATTGTTACTTCAAATCTATATTTATGCTGCTTGTATAGATTTGATTTTCTTTGTTAAAAAACAGCAACAGCAACTCAAGATTAATTTTTACTTCAAAAACATAGTAAGTTTTAAAACGCAGTTTTCTAATCGTATAGTATAGTATTATACATATTTAATTCTAGACATCATTAACTTTGCATTAATGATTGGTACAAGCGGGTAATTCATAAAATATAAATTAAATTGTACAAGTATTACCTAATATTATTGATATATACCTAAGTAAATTGAAGTAAACACTGAAAATCAATAGATAAAAAAATATAATTTATTAAAACGTTTCTAAACTATGTGTATATGAATAACAGAAAATTCTAAAAATAAATATTTGAAAACGTTATATCTGTAAATATTAACTATTTGATTATTAATTTTTCTTGAAATACTTTTAAATATACGTACATGATATAATAATACAGTATATTTTAACTTCTTTTTCATTCACATACCATTTCATATTAATTTATATTACAGTTTTATGTATATAATATACAATAATCCGTGTAGAAAGTATAGTGTTAGGGAAAAAAAAAAAACTTGTCATCCGAAGGATAAAACAAAACAGACATGAAGGCAGGTTACATATTATATACTGTATACTATGTGTAAAATGGTTTGTCACACATCACAACATTTTTTTCCCCTATATATACTCTAGCTGTACTCTCAGGGAATGAAAACCCCAAGAGAATTGAATTCTGTCTATCTAATGTTTTTGCCCTTACTCTCAATTCGATACCTCTCTCAAAGTTTTTACTATATTGCCATAGTCAGGTTGCTTTATATACTTAATATCACTGAAGTTTCTTTCTTATAATATATAAGTACAAGTGACTTTTGCAAAATTACATACACGTACACGTATCGTAAAATTGGTAAGTTCATTTTTCATATGAGTGTTTATTATTTTCTTATACAATAGAGAAGATAACGGTAATTGCAACATTTTTATGTAGACACAAATAAATTCAAATATTTTAAGGCTAAATTCCAGTTACTATTTTTTTATATTATATTTGAAGTTTGAAGACTTAACTTATATAATATGGGTATATTTTGTAGGATATTTTGAGCTCTATACTAAGATCATTTGATTGAAATTTTATTTAATCATTTATTAATATTATATATATATATATATATATATATATATATATATATATATATATATATATATATATATATATATATATATATATATATATATATATATATATATATATATATATATAATAAACTCCTTACGCTGTAGACTTTAACATTTTTCACTATACAGTATACTATTATATATAATATAAAGAAATTTGATATATTATTATATAGCAAAATCAGAGAGCAGTTTCAAGGAGCGAAAAGAAATAACGAGCTCTTAAAAATTTCCTATATACTAATATTGATTTTTTATATATATTATATAAGTCACATATTTTATCAAACAAAATTTAAATTATTTGAATATTCTTTATTGGAGGTTAAAATCACACAAAAATATTTTTCAAATAAATACATGTGTAAAAAAAGCATCAAAGTTGCTCTAAAAAGTTTATAAATTTCATAGTACTTATTTTGTTTGGTAAGTTTACTTTTCAAACTTGTGCACAACAACAACAACAACAACAACAACAACAACAACAACAACAACAACAACAACAACAACAACAACAACAACAACAACAACAAAAGAATGAATTAAAGAGATGAATAAAGATATATTACATGAACTTGTTAGAAATTTAAGGGCCATTTTATGTACAACATAAACTTTGGTGTTGATAGTTTATAATTAAAGTTCATCATTTCATGTAGCTATATTTAAGTTACATCCTGTCTTGAAGTATCTCAATTTTGAGTGATGAGAACAAGTTTTGATATATTCATTGTAAAGACGTTTGCTTCACTTTTTTCCCCCTTTTATTATTATGTTTAAAGTGTAAATTTAAGATAATAATAATTATGTTCCAGTTAATACCAATACTGTTTTTATCAATAACTTATCAATAACTTTATCCATAGCAATTGCTTCAAAAGGGACAAAAATTATCATGCATCCTCAAGAAGTATAATATATATTATGTAATATAATATAAAGTGCACTTAAATTTTCAAGTACAATTCTATATTTGCATTTGATTGTGCTCTTAAAATTATTATTTTATTTTGAAATTAATTATAATAATTGTCAACAAAAACCTTGGAAAAAGGGCGTTGTCATTTTTAAATGTAAATTTTATGACCTTATTATTACTGTACTTATTTTATAAATATATTAAAATCCATTTAATAAAATTGTTTTATTCAATTTCTTAAATTGAATCTAAACTTGCTTTAAATTCAATTTACTTCATTTTCAATATTTCTGTGTTTGCTAGGATTGATCAATAATTATAGTTTGCCATAAATTTTAACTCAAAACAGCTGTCAATTTTTATGTTTTATTTTTTATTTTTTTTTTACCCACTGACACAACTAAATAAAATAATGTAAAAATATTAATTATCTGAAAGTGTGTTCCAAATACGTAAATAAACATATTTTTATTTATTTATTACATAAGAATTTAAGCTGAAAAGTGTTGATAATGTTAAAATGTAGAAAATCATATTTTTTTTTTCATATTTACAAGATTATTGTTAGCCACATTTTAAAGTATCCGTGTCGTTGTTAATTATAATAATATTACAAACTAAAGAAGAGGTTAACCTTTGTTTGTTACTTTTTTGTTTATAACGAAAATTATGAAAGGATTAAAGTATAAAGTTATTCTAGACTTATTGTGGAAAAGTAGAGCTTTTATACTTGGCCACAAAGCAGTCAATCGTCAAAAGAGTTCTCTCTCTCTCTCTCTCTCTCTCTCTCTCTCTCTCTCTCTCTCTCTCTCTCTCTCTCTCTCTCTCTCTCTCTCTCTCTCTCATATGCCCCACTCTATCTCTTCACCCTAAATCGATCAAAGTAAAAATGTTGGACACAATAATTCTGTGGGTGACTGACAAGTTATATAAATAATTCATACCTTTTGTCACTTTTTCTATTCTTTTCACTCAATATAACATTACTGAATTAATATTAAAAACATCGACACAACAAATATCGATTAATTGTAATGTAAAAAATACTATAAATATTTATAAAGCAACACTTTATAGCGTATTATTTTTTTAAGTTAATATAAAAATATAATTAATCAGATGGTTGGTTAGTTTTTTTTTTTTTTTTTTTTTGTAATATAAGCATAGAAATAAAAAATATTCCTCCCATCCTCCTATTTTTTTTGACTATATTTATGGTAGTTTTATAAAATTTCAACTAATCTTCTGAGAACGCATTGCAGTATAATTTTAAAGATATAGATACAACTGCATCACGCACAATAGCACAATAGCACATTGGGAGTAATATTTTAATATTTAATATTTATTATGGAGATAGTGGTGTGTGTGTGTGTTTATATTTTGTATCATTTTTATAAGAAAAAAATGTATGGTGCTAATATATTTTTCGAAATATTCAGTTTGGTATCATGAATAAATTGAAACTGCGGATCTTGAAAGCTCAGCTGCCCTGCTGAGATACATGTAGCTTCACTGGATATATAGCTTGATGTGAATGTAAGTGTGTGTGTGTGTGTGTGTGTGTGAGAGAGAGAGAGAGAGAGAGAGAGAGAGAGAGAGAGAGAGAGAGAGAGTAGCCAAAGTCACTAGAGTAACTTTTCATCTTTAGAATAGTACGAAGGACGCAACTATATGGAAACAGAGCACGTTTTATTGTTGCGGCATAGGATACGACCTTTTAGTCGAAGTGTTTATAGTTTGCTTTTTCATCCTCAATGATCCCTAGCGTAGAGTGCACCATATAGAACATAGAAAGATTCATGATTCCGCAATTTTTGTCTCTTTTTACTTTAATGTACTAGTATAAGTGAAGACTAAAATGAAAAAGAAAAAAAAAAGTTAAATTTATAGCCGATGGTCATGCGAATAAAGTCTAGACACGTAAAAACAAAGTTTGATTGCACTTTAAAAAAATTATATATTTACTACATATTATAAAAAAGTATATTCAGCTCATAACTCTTGATGCTGTTACTAGTAACAATAAATGTCATTTTTAGAATTATGCCTTTTGAGCACAAGCAAATGCATTTCATTTTCATTATTTATTTATTACTATTATTGTTATATAATAATACATTATTATGTGTCACTAATTTCGAATAATATTACTAACAATTAGGAGAATAATTATTAATTAACATCTAACAATTAACATCACATCAAATAATATGTTACACTACTTAAAATACTTAATTTTTTTTTGACGAGAGTCATTAAAAATTACAAAAAAACAACATCCACGTAAGGTCGTAAGACTCTTTTCTAGGGTGATTGAGACCAAGTGGTCTCAATTACTATAAACGTATCTGCTGCATCTTATGATCACAAAAAATCATACGTCGTTTGAAAAAATGTCAAAATAAAATTTGTCCTGCATTGAGAATAGACTAATATTTGCCATATTTGCTGGGGTGGTGAGTAGGACACCAAAAGTGACCAACAGTTGTTTAAGTTCTGAAAAATTCTTAGGTCTTCTCCTTGAGCAGGGGGTTATATGTAAATATCTTATACAATCAAATTATTAGTATGCAGATAAATTTTCACTGCCCTAAAATCAAGCAAAAGACACAAGACGTACGAAGAAAATAATGCCACCAGCAGAAGTTTACATTTTATTTTATTTTTTTTTTACGTCCGTAATTTTATATTGGTGAGGCATGATTATAAAGGTATGTTGGTATAGTTTTTAAAAGTTTTAATAAGTGCTAATAGTAAATGAAATATCATTTTAGATAAAGAGCACTTCCCATTGTGCCCCAGCTTTACCTGTATCAAAAAATAATGAATCAGTATTAATGTACAGTATATTATATGATCACGGAACGGATCACTGATGAAGATAATATAGTTTAGATTATAATTTATTTTAAATAAAGATTATTAAATTTTAGCTTGCCTAATATTTATAACTTTTTACAATGAGAAAAATAAAATGATTTTATCTCTGTGACCTTTTGTTCAAAAAACTATATAAAATAAATGACAATAATTAAGTAGAAAAATTGATTTAATCATTTTCACATCGTTAACAAAACAAAATCAGATAAACGGATAAAGAGAAAACTCTCACATCAAACGATTAATTAAATTAATTACACAATTTATATTTTACTTTTATATATTGCAAAAAAATTAAAGTCTAAATAGCAATGTGATAGTTTCAAATATTTGCCATTATAAGCTCTACACTCTGATATTATACAAGTACGCTGCAGAACTGTCGCGTGAGTATAGCTAACAATTAATTTTTCAACAATTTTTTTTATATAATATGTTATAAAAAAAAATCGTGATTTTTATCTACGTTACGTTATTACAACTAAAAATAGTAAAATTCATAAATCTCACTAATATAAACATATATATTATTATATACATGAGTAATTCTTACTTTATGTATGGCATGGTTAGTTTGTTGAAGTGTATACACTCGTGAACAGAAAAAAAAATCATTTTTTTTTATGTAGATTAAACAAGATTTTTAACAGCTTTATACTAAATCATGTACGTACTTTTACAACCTGCATTTCAGATTAAGTAAGGTATGTAAAGTTATTTATGTGCTATTCATTCATAAGTATACTGTAAGTTTAGCAAAAAAAAAAAAAAAAAAAAAAAAAAAAAGTTAAAAAAGTAAGATTAGTTATAATTTTGGAACTTTTGAAAAAAAATTCAAAAGCCTTGTAAATAAAAGCTAACACTTGTGAAATCTAAATGTTTCATACAATTAAATTTTATTTCTTAAAAATCATTTACTCTTACAATGAAACATAAAAAAATATAGGCGTTGAATAAAAGTACTGATAGTATACTAAAGAGGAAGACCAAGATTTTTTACTGCATTTAATATTCTGAAGGAGGGAATCATCTTGAATCGTTTGAAGTGTGATTTTGTAACTTTTAATAATAATAATAATATATCTTTATTTAAGGCGCATAAAGGGCTTTTCCAACCCTATTAAATGAACCTTGGCTAAAACATAATATGCCAATATAAGTATAAATATAAGAACATCATTTTATACACAGAACAACATAACAATTACCAACTTTTAGTTCATTAAATACTTTTTATTAAATTAAGAAAATCGCAATGTAACGTCTAGGACGGTGTCCTCTTTCAGAATAGAATATTCATCAATAAAATCGCACCCCTAATTTTGTTTTCTTCTTCATTGTATGGTGTGCAATGTATAAGCATGATACAGCTTTGATGCATTTTAGAGTAACGTATGGTATAACTTTAATAATATATTATACCAGACCATTGTTGAATGATCCTTAATGTTTAGTAATAGGAAATTTGCGACGTTGAGTGCTTGTCTGTTAAAGATTCCAGTAATTTAATAAAAAAATGCTGGTTCTTGATTTGTATTTATTGACTCTTAAAAATAGTTTACAGTAAGAGTATGGCCACTTATTTGTAAATTAATTTGTTTTTAATCGAGCTTTATAATGTTGATATTTATACTTACATTTTAAAGCCATTTAAACTGATTTCGTGCAGCCAATTTGTTTTTAAGGCGTTTGTTTTAGATTTTAAATACATTTTATGCCATTAGGTATTAAAAAGCACGATATATATTGTTTAAGATAACTTTTTTATGTAAAATGTTGACTTTTTCATTAAATTTTATTTAACGTATAAGGAATTAATTTAGTGTTTTACAAAATGAAAAAAACTCGTCTTTAGTTTCTGAACGGTAATAATGAATTTCTTAAATTGTATTTCAATTTCAAACATTATATATTGTGTGGAAAGTCATTGTAAAATACTGTGCTACTATAACATTAAAAATATTAACAATTTCATTAAAATGTTAACTTACTTTATTTGGTTACACATACTGTTTTCTTCTTGGTTAATTACTGCTTATTTATCAAGCATTGAATGATAAAAAATTTTCAATTCATGTTTACTTTTTACATAAAGGAAGCAGCAAGACTGATGTTGCTATGATTATTATTTATACATTTCTTCTGCATTTTAAACAGCATTTCATACACAAGGTTTTCTTGTTCATTAAAAAGCATAGAAGTTAAAAGCCTCGTTTATATATTATGCGCATACGAAACATTGCTTATTTTAAGGTTTATAGATATTTACGTTTTTAAACAATAAAATCATTCTTTTGTATTTGAAAAAAGTATAATATATATGTTGAACTAGGTTGAAGTCGTTACTAACACAAATTCTTTGAAAAACTATATAATTTCTATTTAAAGATTATTTTGCATTTCTGTATCCTTTTTTTTAAATTAAAAGGTACTTAAAGGCGTAGAACACACCTTGAACAAAAAAGTTGCGTAATATCCTAACAAACCTGAAAATCAACGATGATTTGGCCGGAGTCATTGATTTCTAATTTATTTTCCATTCACAAAATGCCGCTGCCTGTCACTGACGTTACAGCTCGCCCGGTTTACTTGCGCGTGGACCAGGCGAGCTGTGACGTCAGTGACTGGCAGCGGCATTTTGTGAATGGAAAATAAATTAGAAATCAATGACTCCGGCCAAATCAACGTTGATTTTCAGGTTTATTAGGATATTACGCAACTTTTTTGTTCAAGGTGTACGCCTTTAAGTATATTAAAATGTTAGTATTAATTATTTAATATGTAAAAAATAATTAATATGTATATATGAATATATAGAATAATAATTACATTTTGTGTTACAAAGTTATTCATTAAAAATGTCACACTTTCAATATAACATTTTCAATTTAAATATTAATGAAAAAAGAACACAATGAATAATTAACTTATTATTACAACAGAAATTGTTTAAGAGAATTATTTGTTAACAGAAAATGTAAGGTTTATTTTTCTATTTAAGTATATTGTATTTAAGAATTATTATTTCAGTATTCAAGCTTATGCATATTTTAATACACTATAACATAAGAGACATCGTACTGACATGGGATAGCGTGTATTAATATGCGTGATTGTAACCAACAAGTATGTCATGTGATCTCTCGTGGTGCCTTAACTCTTATTATACACGCAATCCCATATAATATGACGTCACTTATATGCGTTCTTCATTGATTTTATAGCAATGATTTGTCGTCTTTGATCGACTCTTCTCAACACAATTTTGTACACTAATAATATAACACTCCAATTCTCGACGTTTCTTTTCCTCGAGCTTTTTCAATCTTTATACGTTAGCTTTAAATTTAATATAGGGTAGACAACAAAAAAGTATATAGCTGTAGGTACAAAAATATCTCATCTCATAAATTTTTATTTTTCTTTATCAGTCTATTGCAGATTTCTTGTTTTTCAATCATATTGTCAAATTTTATAATTAATTATTTATTTTTTATTCTGTTTTGAATGCAACGTTTTTTTTTTGTTTTTTTTAAATATATATAAATGCACACTTAATTTTATACTCTATAGTCATCTGAGTTTAGATCATATTATTTAAAAAAATAATGATTGTCATGTCATAATTTAATATATTTATTTTTGTTTATAACATTATTTTAAGATCAAATGTCCATTAGTATCTTACATAAAAAAAGTAAACAAATGGACAACATCAAGTGTTTAATTTTGCACGTGAATTGGGATTTGACATGTCCCATCGCGAATCTCAGAAAATAAACATTGACCTAGCAAACATGACGATTCCACTTTTAGTGTTTTTGTGCTCTACGTGTTGCCTCTTTTCACTCTCGCTGCTTTTACTTTTTTTTTTCTATGTTGTTTGCTGCAAATCTCTCGTGACTGTTTTATTTGACTTCATTGTGTACATTTTTCTCTTTCCCTCTCATTCCTCTCTCTCATCTCTCTCTCTCTCTCTCTCTCTCTCTCTCTCTCTCTCTCTCTCTCTCTCTCTCTCTCTCTCTCTCCTAAATTTCCATCCTCATAATTTCTATTAGCAGCTAAATTGCATTAAAATAAAATATTTTACATTCTATCACATCACAACATACCCCCTCCCCCTGTTAAAGTTAATAATCTTCAAATATATCTTAAGTTTATTATTTTAAAGTTGTTTTAAAAAATAGTATTTTAAAAGTTAATCCATAATAATTTCAAATGTGATAAAAAATGTTTCTTTTTTTTTTATTGGAATGTGGAATTCATTATAATAACAATCAGGGTCAAAAGGTCAGGCCCTCCGACCCCCAATCAGGTCTGAAAAAGCATGGGTAAATCAGGGTGTTGCCTACCTTCACCCATGCTCACTATAGGCTGGATCTCTCCCGTCGCAAAATCCTGGCTACTGATATCGATGAATTATTAGTTACAAATTTGTTAATAAGTCAGAATTAAGATAGCTCTCAACTTATGATGACTAAGATTATTTTATAACTATATAATTTTATTTTGTATTTAAACATTTCTACCATATATAAATGTACTACGTTTTTATCCACAAGAATATTTTATTCTATAGAAATATAATCCCTCGCTCTCATACTCTTTTAAAATTCCAGCTACAAAGTCTTAATTAATTAAAAAAATAAAATCAATTTATGGATTTTTATATTTTTAATAAATTAAATGTTCAGGAAAAGGTCAAAGAATTGATATTTTACTAAAATTATTTTTCTTACATATAAGCCAATTAATTTTAATGGTTGACTATAGTATTGAAGGCAGGGTTAAAGTCGTACCTTGCGTAAAGTCATATGTACGTGTATATATATATATATATATATATATATATATATATATATATATATATATATATATATATATATATATATATATATATATATATATATATATATATATATATATATATATATATATATATATATATATATATATTAACTTCCTGTTCCTTTCTTTAATAATAAAAATGACATCATATAGTAAACCTTTAACATCGTTGATAGAAGCAAATTGGTAAACTTAAAGTAACACGTTAAAAAATAATCGTATAATATTTATTTGCAAAGATTGTAAAAAAAAAAAAAAAAAAAAATTTTAATAATTTGCTCAAAGGACATACTACTAAAATAGCAGTAAGTGTTGAAAAACTAAAATACATTTTTTTTAATGTCGTACTATAAGACCTCATGGTATATAGACTTCCTTCTTCACGATGTGGTACCATATAGTGTTTACATTATCAATTGACAGAGTGACTACAAAATGTAACAGTATGTCCCATCATCGCTTGCATTATGTTTTGTTTATAGTCAAGCTTTGACACGAATCACTATTAGAAATCAGTACAACGCCTTTTCATTTACGAACTCTTTTTTTTTTCTTCTTTTCTACGACCTGGCTCATACTAAATTTTTGCCTGCTTGCTTGCTGTTAGAAAAGGCACTGCATCCCTTTATTTTTCTAAGTTACAGTTCAATTTAAATGTATCCGTAGTTAAACAGGAAATATTAATTTTTGTATATGTATATGAATGAATATTCTCTCTGCGAGTTTTATTATTATTATTTTTGTTCTACATCAATATAAATCAAATTATTTATTTTTGTTCAAATATTCCTCAATCAGTGAATATAAAAATAACTTCATAAAAAGGTCACTTCATATATTATTTTCCTTGTATATTGTAATGTTACTTTGTTATGTTTTTTGCTTACGTATTTTCAATTTGCTTCAAATTATAAATTTATATGTATGGTAATGGTCTCATTTTAGGAAGAAATGAGAGGAATTTTTTAGCTTTATAATTTATTATTATTATTTTGTTGTTGAATATGTAAAGGATTACTTTAAATAATGATGTTAATCATAAATTATTAGACAGTAAGTTGGTTTTGTAAGGCATAATGCATGCAGTGTTAAATTTGCTTGTGAAATAACTTTAAAAATTCACCAATAAATGAACAGTATAAAAAAAATGGAAATAATACAACTAATATATTTTTAACTGTGAATTTACATGAAAAAAATAATTATAAAGGGGATTATTACAATTTTAAAATTTATAATTCTCATAAAAAAAATTAAAGCGCTTATTTCAATAAATATATTTTTTAGAACTTTTAAATACATTTTAATACATTTACTTATTAAATAAAATTAAAAATAAGCATGTTAAATATTATAGAAATAAGGTAATAATATATTTTATAATTGATGACATTAAAAGGCATTAAAAATAGCTTGCAGATTAAAATAACAATCAACGTGGATTGTGGTTATAAATACTAAACTTGAATAACAGAAATAACCAATATAAAATTATTCAAAAGTTAAGCATTAAATTTAATTAAGCCTGTGTTCTATAATATCATTAATATGAAATTGAATATGATTAGTTTACAAAGGATATAGTTTTCCATGACTCAAGTTTGATTAATTAAAATGAATTTCTATTTGTTGACGACGTCCAAACAAATCAAGCAACATTGGGTAGATGTCTGTTGGGCTGAGAGTGCGGTTCTTCATCGATCTTTTCATTTTGTAATCTATATTCTTTATTAGATTGGTTTATAATTAATCTCTTAGACAAACTATATACTATAACGTTTCATTGTATATTTGCTTATTCCTGTTTTAATTTTTAACCAGTTTTTATTTTATATAATAAAATTATTAAATAATTATATTATCTTATAACATACGTACATTATATATGTTCATACATCGTAAAAAAAAATGATGATAAAATTGCTATCATGTTTTAAAAACTAGTAAAATATATTGTACAATAATATTTTTTTAATTTATGTTGCATTTTATGAGGAATGAGATTAACATAGAGTGTTTACTAAGCATTTTAAAAAGAATCAAAATTATAAAATACTTTTTACATGTTTTATTTTTTCTTTTAAATTTCGATAGGGCTGGATTTACACGGTGAACATGAAAAATCTTTCAAGCTCAATTCATATTGATGAAGAGTCTAATAATGTACTCCTATTAAGCAGGGTTGGAAAAGCCCTTCATGCGCCTAACATAAAGATATATTATTATTATTATTAAATACAAAGTGGATTACTTTTAAAATAATTTTAAACTTAATTGTGAGCATGAGCTTTGAAACAGAAAAGGTTTTTAAAATTAGGCACTATCTAACATGCACAAGAATAAAAGTTTATAATATCTTCTCTTTCGTGAATTATATTTTATCATTCTAAAATAAAAAATGATTTATTTTAAAAAAACTTTAAATTATTTTCATGAAATTTTCTTTTTAACAAGAGTATAAAAGCTTTTTAATATAAAACAAAATTTCGTAACGTGTTTTTTTTTTTTTTTAAATAAAACAAAAAGGTCATAAATTCACTTTAGTAAAATTAAATTTATAAAACTTTTTTTGTATCATCAAACACGCATTTAATAATATTATATTTTAATGTAATGAAGTATATTTTATAGTTCTATATAATTTATTATATTCTGTAATGCAAGCGTACTGATACAAGGCAAATGTACCCACATACAGTATAATTAAATGATGGTACGGAGAGAGAGAGAGAGAGAGAGAGAGAGAGAGAGAGAGAGAGAGAGAGAACAGTAAGTTTTGATGTGACTCTGTTTGTTGGTATGTATTCAACTTACTAATCCAAGCGAAAGGAGTTATTCTGATGTAGATGAGATTAAACCTTACTTTTAATTGCTACAATACAATCCATGGAAACAGTATTATTACATATAAACTTAACGGGCTTAACGGTATAAAATATATATTACAATATATGGCAGTATTTTTTTTAGTAGACACATATTTCTTTTGTCTTTACACACATTTAACTCAATAACATTTGCATAATACAATGTTGTTGTTTTGCCCCTATTTTTTACCACATTAAATATAACAAAAGAAAATGTTTGCTATATGTTATTGTATAAGTATATTTTATAGGTATATACTTATGTAAAAGTAATAAATATGATTTATTTATTGTTAACCAAAAACAGGCTAGCACCTAATACATTGGTGGTACACACAGTACATAAAATCATAATTAATTAATTATAGTCTAAAACATAAAATTTTAAGAGTAAGCATAAGTTTTTATTAAATACTTTCTATTTTTTTTTTAAATCTTCAATTGTCATCAGCTATTATTTAAATAAATTACAGTACTTTTGCTATTATGAAAAAAATTATGCCTAATATACTGTAAAAATTGTAACAAATAATGTTTTTTTAACAATGTCGTGTTACGCTTTGTGTGTAAGATACGACAAAGTTGATGTTATTTATTAAATGAGGCATATTGTTAACCAAAATTCTATATCTAGAAGTATTTTTATTTTAGTAACGTGTTACCTATATACTATATACAATAAAATAATACATTCCCATGCTATGCCGTACGTTGTGCATAAAGTCTGATCAGCTTCAAAAAAAATTTTTGTAGCTTATTGTTCTTGTTGAAAGTTTAAGTTCGTGTCGAGTGAAGTGCCGCAGCTATACATAAGAATGCCAAACACAAAAGTTCTTACTTTAATAATTTATGTGCATGCCTTACTCATATAAACAATCAATAAACATAAATAAACATTCACAAATATGTAACAACGTCAAAAACAACATAAACATTAAGAAATCAAGGTACAGAATGAGTTGCTTCATTATCTCTCTCTCTCCCTCCCTCCCTCTCTCTCTCTCTCTCTCTCTCTCTCTCTCTCTCTCTCTCTCTCTCTCTCTCTCTCTCTCTCTCTCTCTTCTGTAGTTTGTTGCAATACGTAATTAAGAAGCAGTTTATTTTAATAAAAAATAAAAGAAAAACACGTAAAAAAAGTCAGTGAGTTTTTTTTTTTTTTTTTTTTTTTTTTGATTCTCAAGTAACACTTATTAGAAGCCACCAATTAAAAAAATTTATACTTTTTGAATGCCAACGAAAAAAAAAAGTATACCACGTTCCCTCCATGTAAGTGACTTATTTATGTTAAAAATATGTATTTAAACCAGATTTAAACACTAATTTCTTTTTGAATAATTTTTACATTTTGTTAATTATATCGTTCATCTTTAGTAAAAAATAGTTGAAATTCATGAAAGGGGTATCGTGGAGGAAAATCTCAATGAAAGTAATATAGTAATAATTTTATTTAACATTTTTCTTAAGCTTCAACGTTAAAAAAAATCAAATCTTGACTAAATATGTTATATGGCTAAAATAACCATGTAATAACCTCGTATATTTCTTACTATATTATTACTATTTTTATAAATGTCTTGCTTTTAAAAGAGGGCGTGGAATTGCTAGCTTGTTTTTTCATTATGGAAGTAAAAAAGTTTCTGAATCTTAATTTGTGGCACCAAATTTCAATAATAATAAATAAATAAAAATAAAAACTATTAAGAAGTTTGAAAGTCAACTGTTGGGGATCTCTTATAATGTTTTATTATATTATTTTTTGCAGTTAAATATTACATAAATGTCCAATTTGATAAAAGCAGATCTATACATATTTCTAAAAAATAAAAAAAAAAATAAAAAAAGTGAGACAGAAACACTCGTGGGCTGAGCCGGCTGCCAGAGAAACTTTTTGCCCTTCATCGCATTTTAACTGCTTCCCTTGAGACTTCCCGAGCCCTTCCACTCCACACAAAGTTTTTTGACATTTCATATCTATCCTCCACACTTCAAAGTATAAAGTATCATTAATTCAACAAGTTGCTTAATATAGAGCTGCTACTTTCTACTCTACTATACAAAATTGTTTAAATCTATACAATATCATGATAAAAAAAATACGTATAAAAAAAATAATAATCGTGAAGTTCGCACAGATACCATTATTAAGTTTTGATAAAGTTTAAGAACATTTTCTTGTAAATAGAAGCAGCAAGACATCGATCTCACACGATACATTTGCATATAACAATTTCCATAATTTCATTCATAGTAAAGAAAAAGAAAAAAATATATATGTTTTCGGCTTTTTTCTGTTTTTATTTCTGGTTCAATTCACTAATAGCAATACTACTAAGTTTTATTGATGACATTTTCTGTTGTTTTAATTGCTTCATTCATTAAACATGACGTATTCATCTCTCAGAAATTCATAAATTAATTGTAAATTTTATTAACTAACATAATTTTCAACTTTTATTATTAATTATTAACTATATGATATATTATGAAATGCTATCATGACAGATTATTTTGTCAGCTAATATTTTCTTAAGAAACTTCACTTTTAATTAAATTAGACTTAAAAATTTTACTTCTCAATTTCTGAGAGAAATGGAGGATATATTTTGATTTTTTTTTAAAAAAAACTTAACGAAGTTTTTGTATTAATTTGCGTGAGGCAGGAGGGTTGAGGTCACATAGCTTGCATTGATCTCGCCCCGCTGGTCACCACTTCGTTGTAGATCAAGCTACAGATAAGAACGAGGGAGGAAGAAGGGATAAGTCTGGATGGGATAAACTTCCGTACTTGCTGGCAAGAAGCTGTGCGACGTCGACAGCAACACAAAATTATTGGCAAAAACTCTTCTGGCAAAAAGTTCTTTGCTTTCAATATCATGAAATGAATGTAATAGGAAAAAAAATAGTATTTTTAAAGTCATTAATTTTATGAATAAAATTGGTATTTGAAGTATTGAAAAATTAATAGTCAATTTAACTATAAGATTTCATTGAATAGTTGGCTTTGTTTTGCAGGATCTGTATTATAATGATAGATGATTATAATATAAATATAAAAGAAATTAATACAATTAAGTTAGTAAATATATTTACAAAAGTTATTCTATTAATTAATGTTATATTTGTATTGTCATTTTAGATTGCTAATACTTGAAAGAAATAAACAATATTTTTCTATCAATATAATTTTCTTTATTCGTTTTATAAAAAAAAAAGTTAAGAAAGAAAAGTGTGAAAGAATTTGTTCTAATTTTGTTGCAACTATTTTACATTAGGCAGAACAAAGCTCAAGCATAAATTTTTTTCTTTAAATCTATGAAGTTTGTCTCTACAACGCATGTAAGTCTTCTTTGTATAGCGCTTTACTGCACTCAAAGGAAGCCTATGTAAATATAAACCGTCCATTCTTTGTGATTTTCAGATAATCTACGTTTTATTTTATATATTTGATGCAGAGCTATTTTTTAATACATATATTTACATATTCTATTAGTTCTTAGTACTTTTTTTTTTTTTGGTACATAAATTTTGTAATAAGCTTTATGAAATTCTTGATAGAATTTAAACAATGCATTAAGTTCATACATAATTCAAATCAAAGTTGTGTAGTTTTCTAGACAATAGATTTCTTGCATGCGTTGTCGAACATTATAATTTCTCATGTCGATGTTAAGATAAAGTAAAGGAAAAAGAAAATTACTAACATTAGATATTCATCATATTAAACTAATGTCATTGGATTGTAATATTTAGCTAAAACATGCGATGGAAGCTTTGATATGATTGTAGTTATTACTAGTTGCAATAATTCAATTATTATTAACCTTTATATATGCTTGTGGATTGTTATGCAATATAATGAAAGACTTAATCATAATAACGAGTAGAATATTGTACAAATGAAAATGATTTAATGAAACAAATGATAAGTAAATATAATGATATAAAACTATAATAATTGTACTTTTCCTTGCTATAGTAAGGAAAAGTACAATTATTTTAGTTTACAAAGAATTAAAAAAAAATGCTTCAATGGGCAATATGAAATTTAATAATGCAACGTTATTGGAAATCGTTAAAGTGTGCAATAACTATAATGGTTGTATCAAATAAACAGAATAACAATGTAATATGATAGGAATTAGGAATATGCGTATAATAATATGATATTTTCTACATTTATAATTTTAACAGAGTCTCCTCGTATATGCGTATACTTTTTCTTCTAAACGACAAAGTTGATTATTTTTTGGGGGCTTATTATATAGGATAGAGGGGATGAAATTACTTGACATAATATGTATATTTTTAGGTTATTTATTATTGTTATATTGTTTATTTATTACGTTATATCGACTGATATCAGACAATACACCTATTGGTAAAGTTGGTATTATTAAAATTTCTATGCCAGAGTGTCTGGACATATTGTATTTTTTGTGTACACATACACGACACGTGACTTTGCTTATCTTTTATCAAGAAATAAAAAGTAATTTTCCGGTCATTGTCCTTATAAATACTTAAATATAATTTTGAGTGAATATGTTTAAAAGTTTCAGCACTTAGAAAGTAACGCAGTATAAACTATGTGAAGACTCATTTAACGTAAAATTTTCATTTCTGTTTGAAGAATTTCAAACTCTTCGTATTAATGTTCAAATTTTGTTTTTTTACATAATTTCTTAAAATGTAAATATTATACAATTATAAAATATAATTTTAAGTTTCAGATAAAATTGCTGTATACAATACAGACAAATAACAGAAACTAGATACTATAAGAATGTGCGTTGTCATTTTTATGGCTTCCAATACTTCCTTAAGAAATAAAAGTTATTACTGTTTGCCACTTTATAAGTAAAACATATCACGTATAATTATAGTTAACGTCAAAATGTATCAATATACTAAATTATGATAATTAGAGAAGGCACTTCAAGAGCTTTGTTGTGAACTCACATTGTTATGTAGTTTTTGTGCTTTTACAAGAGTTCTTCTTCATTTCTTATACCGCGCTCTATAGTTTTAAAATACTCATAGTATGTATTGCGGAAGAAAACAAATGGCTTTATGAGAATGCCGCCGGTGAGGCCGCCGAGGAAAAGACAAAAAGAAAGTTCTTTTGGGACAGTGATTGCTGAAACACTTCAAGTTCAAACACAAAGCTCGCCACAAATGCTGAACGTTATGTAATATTATACTTCGCTTATTAAAATATTCCATGCCATTTACTTTTTGTTGTTAAAAAAAGTATCTAATAACCAACACTTTTCCCCATTTCTATTTATAATTATTTAATTAAAATAGTCGCAAATTTAAATCACAATTGTAAACATATAATTTTGTAGTTATTATGAGCGATAATTTAACAAAATAATTTAGCTATTAATAAAATAATTACTTAACTTATGTACTCACGATTGTGTTAATATATTTTACCATTCAGACTCAGTGCAAATTTCTTTTATAAAGGGGAAGTTCCATAAGCGCAATGTTAATTCTAAATTCTTTTGCGGGGACAGGTCCCCTCAAGTCCCCCCTCACTTCTACCCCTGCTTATAAGAATAACATTGCAAATTTAGCGCTAGTTTTTGAACGGTAAAATATATTATCACAATCATGTGTACTGCACTGGAACATTATCGCTAAAAGTAATGACATGAACATTGTGTATTATGTTTTTTGGATGCGTTATCGTTATAAATAATTAATTAGACGTTTTTTTTTTTCGAGACTAATGGGCTCCAAATGTTCTCCAAAGATATTAATGCCACTGGCGGAGTCCTGGCTGGAATCTGGACTCTCAAATTTCATGTATACAAGCCTTCGTGTTCTTATGTATGCAGATGATTGCTAACGTGTCCGGTGAAGTATTGCTTGTAATCAACCAGCGTGATCGCACAACAACTTGGACCAGTCCAGGATTTAAGTACATAATGCTAGAGTTTGCACTACCTTGATAAAGGAAAAATCCCACACGGCTGTACATCGTATATAGCTAATTCAACCAAGTGCCCCTGAGTAGAGAAATTAGAGCCAGACATCATTTAGTACCACCGTCATTTTCTTGGTCCAGTGGGAATAAAATAGGCTTCAGCGAGAACGTTGGAGTTTTAGACATACTGCAAATTTCTTTGCTATAAGGACGGTTTTCCTGCAGAGCATCCAAAACTATTTTTATTGTTCAATTTTCGTAATAATTGACAGATTAATAAATTTACGCAAGGTATCTCTTAAATATGAAAAGGATTTTGCATGCGTGTAAAAAAAAAAAAAAAAAAAAAAAAAAAAAAAACTAGTAGTGAATTTATCTGAGTGCTAATGTGATATAATGAACTTTTTTAGTTTTTATTATGTAAATTTACTATTTAGTTTGTAAATGTCTTAAAAATAAGTTTGACATTTCGTACTATAAAAGTTAATCAATAATATAGAAAATAAAAAGGAAGCTTATAAATGAAATCACAGAATTAAGTAAGGGACCGTTCTCCGTGAGCTGTGAATTTTAAAGCATATTAAAATTTACATAAATCAATATAGATAACTTTCAAGGTTATTGCAGTAAAAAATTCATTATTATATATAAAAAAAAAACTTTTTTATTTATAAATTTACTAAAAGTTAAGACACGCATGTTACAAAAAAAAAAAAAAAAGTAAACTATGAATTTTTAGATTCTTAAATATTTACAGTAATCAAATATGATATTGATACTCAAAATATTATAATAAAATTACTTTATAAATAAAGAAAATGCTAGCAAAAAACAAAAACTTTTAATATAGAAATGATTCAGCTGTTCCTAACATTCATAATACACTTTTATGCTAAAACAATTTGCATGAATATTTTATATATATTTATTTATAAACAAAAGTTTTGTTACATTAGTGTTTTTATACTGTGCGTGCATGGAAAATGTAGTATGAAATTACACAATCCTTTGGTGTTATTATATCAAGTTTAATACATCTCGATAGGTATTATATTAAATTACTGGATGTACTATGTGATTCTCTTTATATGCATTAAACCACTAAGAGTTTTGTAATAATAAATACATTAAAAGGAATGTTTTATAAGAACTTATCATATTATGTGTTATAATGTATTTTTTTTATTAATATTGATTAAAATTACACGTTTCTCAAATTGCAAATTTAGCTACGTGATATTATTTGTTCTGTAACTTAAATATTGTACTTGGGATAATCCCTTTAACTAGATATTTTATATATATATATATATATATATATATATATATATATATATATATGAGGTCATATTATACGATCCCCTGCTCACAGTCTCCCCTGCTCATAGGATCCCCAAAAAGGCGGGGCGAAGGTACAGGGGGATGGGAAGGGTAGGTAAGTGGGCGGGTACTTAAAGTAATTGGTCAACAGTGTATTGTAGATCGTATGATCTGTAGCTATATGATCTTCTTTTACTTATTTTTATTTATTTTATTTTTCATTAATATTATATTTGATACTGTAGATCGTATGATCTGTAGACTAAACGAGCTGGTTCTATATTAAGTATTATTTAATTTTCATATGTTTTTTCAAAGACATTTCGATCAATTTAAAATACTAACATTAATTAGTTATACCAAATAATTATGATTTTTTTTTATTAATCTGTAGATGGGTAATTTTTATTAATTTTCCCTTTCATACTTATTATAATTGTCATGTCATAATTTATGTATTTATTAAAATATTCATAATGTTATGACTTATGACAATTAAGTCAATTGATCTATATAGAGCGCCAAAAGTTTAAAACTTTATTTTTTCAAATTTTGTGTATTTCATTGGTATAAATACCAATGAATTACTTTACACTCTGCTATAGCAATTACATTTTTTTTTTTTAAGAAAAAATTAATTATATGCTTACAGGCTCGGACTGGCCATAAGAGCAAGTCCGCAATTGCGGACGTGGCCCCCCCTGTTTGGAGGCCCCTAAGGCCCAAAAAGGGGCGTAACTAGGGTGTTACGCCCCCTTTGTGGCCCCTAAAGAGGGTGTTACACCCCTTTTGCGGACGAGGCCCCTTGATTGCCAGTCCGACCCTGTATGCTTATATGTTAGAATGCTATAAATAATAGTTACAAGTATGCGCATGAGCACTTACATATTCTGTGCGTCCTAATTTACATTAAATCGAAGTTAATCTTTTTGTAAATATATTATAGAGTTTTTTCCTCATGAGGCTATCATGAGCTCTACAGTATAGAGCTCATGTCTCATGACTCATGAAAAAAAACCTCTACTACGAGATAGCAATACGGAAGACTTGTTATGCTTAAGTTTTACCAAGAGCACGTAAAACATAAATTTAACAAATTGTTCAGTTACGCATAGATGTAACTCTTTTAGTACAAACCAATAACTTGGTTGACAAAAGTTTAAATAGTAACTTGTTGCTATAAACGTTATTTCTTCAACGGTAAATAGTTAGCTTTTTACATCCTTAAAAACTTTGCATATCTAACAAATCTATTATAAAAAAAGTCTAAATAGTTACTCTTAGTTATTTTTTACGTAATCGGGCAACGTTAATTAAGTGATGGAATACTAATATACTGATGAATGCAAGTTAAGGGTGGGGGTAAAGTTATTGATACACCAATATTAATATATTTTATATACAAAAAAGGATCCAAGCCTACATAAAATACTCTTAATTTGTAATTTTTATTTTCTGTCGATTAAAGAATAGAACATCATCATACATTAAATTACTTTACTCTAGTTATTGTCTTATATAACTTTTATTTTTCTATTCAGTTTATATTCTCAAAGAATTTTTTCATTCATGGACAAAAATGCTCAGCAATATTTATTCAGTTCAATACAATTTGTGCTAAACATAGCATAACAACTTACATTGCTATAGGGCTGTACTGCCGGCTATAGTATATTTATATCTAAAAAGAAAACTTCGAGACATTATGATCTGTCATTTGAAAGTTAATAGTAACAGCTTTACCCTATGATAACATTTTCGAAAACCCATTAAATTATTTTACAGTATTTACTGTCTTATTACTTTATGCTATTAGATTTATGCTATGACATAAATTTGGTATATAAATTACGTAATTTCTTCTTGCCGTATTGTTTATACGTTAAAGTTTTATGTATTATTATTTTTGTGCACAGACGCACGGAAAACGTAAGATGAGCTCTTTAGAATTGTCATTTTTTTTTTTCTTTTAGAATTATAGCATGAAAAATTAATTTGTTCGAAAAAAACAAACAAACAAACGTATTAATTATGCTAGCTCAATGCAGTGCAACATTTATATTTATTTATTTTTTCTATATTTTGTAGTGATTTCGCGTCATAATAATTTAGATGGTTCAGCATAAATACTTATAACTACAATAAAGAAACAACAGCCGATTATAAAGTGATTTTGCTCACATCCGTTTCCGTTTCAACTTATTGCGCGCATGCGTAGTAAATAGAAACGGAAGCGGATGTGACTGAAATCGCTTTTAGTCAGCCTCAAAACAGTTCTTCCTTTATCAGTCAATAGAATCCAAAATAGCAACATTATGCTCTAAAATTTTAGTGGTTATTTAATATGCAGCATAAATTACGTAATTTGTTATGTCTCTGCGGTATAAAAAACAAAGTAATTTTCAATATGAAAAGTCAACAATTCAATTATGCTATTAAGTAATGAGTAAGTTCAGAATAAAAGTACTTATTGGAATATTATAAATTATTCCAAACTGTGAGTTTAATTTTATCCAAATGCATCTTATGCACCTTTTTTAAAAACCATATAAGAATAAGATGCAATATTTTATTTCATGACATTTTAATATAATTGGGGATCCTATGAGCAGGGGAGTCTATAAGCATTTATGTCTAATTCTATATTGTACTTAATTATAGAAATATATTTACGTATATAAAAGTAAATAAAATTAAATATATATATAAAAAATCAGATTATAGATTCCCCTGATTTTAGAATCCACACGACATGGTTGCCAGCGTTTCATTCGCTAGACCCTGGCCCGCCCACAATTCCCTCCCTTAAGCAAAGGGGCGTATTGTAGATCCTATGATCCAGGGAGTCTATGAGCAGGGGATTCTATGTTACAGGCTCATATATATATATATATATATATATATATTATATATATATATATATATATATATATATATATATATATATATATATATATATATATATATATATATATAATATATACACACACACCATACAATATTCTGTATAAGGATTACAAGATAATAGTATAATATTATAAAGTTATAATATGAAAATGTCAAGGACGTTTAAAATATCAATTTACTTGGATAAATTTTGCATGAACTGTCCACTAAGCCAAACAAAAACAAATAAGTGTCAACAGTTCAAACAATAATTTAACCTGAAATTATTTTCCTATGTATAATAATATAGTACGTCCGTAATACTGGTGTATATAAATAAAAAATTTACTTATTTTAATATTAAAATTTAAAATTTTTACATTGTTGTTTTTAAGTATAATATACTTAACGTACTGAACGTCATGGTGTATTTCCTTTAATATTTTTAATGTATTGTAATTGTCCTTGGTTTTAGATGTGGAGGAGTCGTGAGAGATGAGACAAGCTTGTGGATAAGCTGCACATGCCCGCCATGTTGAAGTTGTTTTTTCATCTTGGACTTCTAATTCTAATGTTTGGAGTCAGGTTTATTGGTAAGTTCGTAATTTTTTTTTTTTTTTTTTTTTTTTTTTTAGCATTATGATTTTAGATATTCTGTTCATATTAACATTAATAATATTAGTAATAATAAAAAAAAAAACTCATAGAGCTGATTTCTGTTTATAGCGAAAACTTTTCTATCATTTATAATGCATGACAATGCTCTTGGTTATTTTATAAGGTTTTGGTGCGGTAAACCAAAGCACCTGTAACTTAGACCACCGTTTGGGTATTAATGAGCAGCGGGGTGCCGCATTTACAGGGGCTCGTAATATCTGCGGTCTCATTGCTTTTATTTGTATTAAATTTATTTAGAACAAGTTGTCTTCATAATAAATTTTTATTTTTATATGAGAGTTTAAAAAATTAATTAAGAAACATTTACAAACAACGAATAAAAAAATGAGAAAAAAAAAACTTCCCGTAAATTTCTTTTGCAGTAGTAATTTTGTATATTTTTGTGAACTCAGTCTGATTTAAACCTAGGATTATGAGTGTGTTTTTATGTGCATTTATTCTATGTATTTTTATTTGTGTTTTCCAAATTTTTTTTTTAACCCAGGGGAGAGAAGGCCGATGTCTTGATTGTACTATGCCCAACTATGTATTGTGTTTGTATTGTATTTTTTGAAATAAATCCCTTTCTGAATCTGAATCTATATTATATAATATCATACAAACATTTTTTTTAACTAATGTCTTGTACATTTTTATATTGCCTATGATTGATTTTTTTTATATACCTAGATACTAAAAGTTACATTTTATTTTCATACAATACTTTTATTTTTTGAATTTGAATTTAAAAAATGTAAATGCTTTTGTTATTTCATCCACACACACACACACACACACACACACACAAACTATTATACAGAAATATTTCTGTGTTTTGTATTTTAGTGTGTGCGGTGCCTGGTGCACCGGAGAACATCACAGTGACCTTCCTCACCCCGAGCTCTGTGCAGGTCACATGGGCAACAATGGCGGACAGTGCGGACAAGTATGACGTCATGTACAAGCCAACGGACGCCAGGTAGTAAGTGATGACGTATGTTCAGGCATACTGGTTTTACTTAAGTCAAATGAAACACACGAACAAAAAAAAATTAATAATTAAAAGTCTTCAAATTTGAAACTACTCACATTAATTGCGGTAACTTTATTTCTTTATAGATGTTATAATAGCACTTAAATATATTAGTTTTAATAGCTATTACACTGATACGTTGCATAGAATTATACTTTAAATTATTTTTGTTTTTATAATTGTATTTTTAAATTAGTTTCATTTTTTTTATTGGAATGACTATTAGTTTCAAATAAAATGCAAAATACATGACAAAATTTAAAATAATAAGGAGTTCAAATTACTATAATTTTAATTCAAGTTGTTTCATTACTATATGAACCGTATACTGAACAAACCTCAAAATAAATATTTATAAGTATGTTATTTTTATTAAAGCTTGTATAATACAATCTTATTTTATGTGTGTACTATTATATGATATACGTAATTTTAAATTAGGATTGTAAGAGCTAGAGTATTAAACCTGTCATACACAGTACTGATCAATTACATGATATGGCGCCGTGTAAAAGTCAACAAAATGTTTGGTTTTATAGCTCATTTCACGCTATATAGTAAATCAAAGCATATAAATCTAGATATCAAAGAAACATGCAAACATTTTACTATTTCTTTTAGTCCTTCATGATATTAATAACTGAAAGAAAAAAAAAAATTTAATAATGAAATAAAAAAGTACTATGTGTCTTTCGTCTCGTTATTACAGACAAACATTGTTAATAAATTTTTGTTTTAATATATTTATAACAACGTGTATGTTTTGTTATTAAGCTTTTAATTAATTTTATTTTTAATATTAGTATAGTGTTATTATCTCTCCACAATTATCTCTCCACAATTATCTCTATCATGCATTATATAAAAACGTATAATTAAATAAATTAATTTTTTCGTTGAGTATATATTATGGGCATTATTAATTTTACATTACATGTATTATTTATATTTTATATATATATAGCATTGCTTTATGTTTTTGTCGTTTAATTAAAATATATGTCGATTTTTTTTTAAAAAGAGAAAGGAAATTACCAAGATAACAAACGAATATTATATATAGCTAATTTAATGGTATTGAATTATTTTACATTTTTGACACCATAATGATTTTCTTTGCTGTAAATAATATAGAGAAACTTTTTTTTTTGTATTATTTAAATCTTCTTCGTATTTTATATAGTCAATCAAAACTTTTGCTTTCAGTGATCTCTTCTTTCTTATTAACTTTTAAGTTACTCAACTTTCAGTCAAGTATAAAGGGAAGAAATGATCAAATGAATATACATCATGAAATTTCCAATGATACAACATTTGCATTATATAACTGTTGTTTGTTATAAGCTTTGCTTCGGGGGCTTTTACTTTCAACTCTATATAATATATACCTCGTCAACTAAAACTTTATCTTTCATTTACATTTACTTAATGTAAATTTTTAATTTACTTTATTTTACTTTTTAAAGGCGTAGAACACCTTGAACAAAAAAGTTGTGTAATATCCTAACAAACTTAAAAATCAAGGTTGATTTAGCCAGAGTCATTGATTTCTAATTTATTTTCCATTCACAAAATGGCTCGAGCGGGCACTGACGTTACAGCTTGCTTGTTTTACTCGCGCTTGGACCAGGCAAGCTGTGACGTCAGTGCCCGCTCGCACCATTTTAAGAATGGAAAATATATAAGAAATCAATGACTCCGGCCAAATCAACGTTGATTTTCAGGTATGTTAGGATATTACCAATTTTTTTTTCATGGTGTTCTACGCCTTTAAGGTAGATAAAGAAAATTTAAAATATTTTTAAAAAGCACGGAAAGCGTAAATTACGTAATTTATGGTGTATTTATGTCATTATAACATAAATGTTTACTAAATTAGAACAACATAAAAAATTATGCTAAACAATATAATATTTATGCTATTATTGTAAAATATTCTGCAGTATATTATGTAGTATAGATTATACCGTAAGAAACAAATTTTACTGAAAATGAGTTAGCATAATAATTATGAAGTTATTTAAGTCCGTGAGAAAATCTCAAAGTTTAATATTTTTAATTTAGGTATTATTTTAAAAATTTATAATTGGTAAATATTATAATAAAAATATGGCAATAAATTTTTTATAAAAAAGTATAATATTAATATACAGCCGCCTTATCTGTCTTGTATCATTATTATGACCATCAATATAATCAATAATATATATAGCTGCTGTTGCTATTGTATAGATAAGTGAGTGAGTGTTTATAAACACCATAAAATAGCTTTTAACCTCTCAATGTTGCAATGAATATCAATTGAATGTTAAGTATTATTAGATTTACTAATTAAGTATATTGATTAATAATAAAAATCAGTTCAATATGATGCTTAAAAGCAACATAAAGTTTATTACGACTATTAAATGAGATATTTATAATCATTGTCATAACAAATCTCACTTTTAATTATAAACATTCTCATGAATAATATGTTATAAAATAAATAAAAAGCTATTTACCACGAGAATATTAATTTTAAACATGAAAGATAAAAAGTTATTATAGGTATACTAAAAAACAATTTAAAAGTTTTTTTTTAAATCTCTTGGGCATTAAAACCATTTTTTATTCAAAGTTTAATATTATATTTTTATCATTGGTATTATGCCATGTTTGAGAGTGATAAATAAAAAAAATAATAACAAAAGAAGGAAGAACAAATGTCAAGTTCAACCGTTTAGATCTAAAAGATTTCTTTAAACTTTTTTCTTCAACCTCTTTAAAGAATTATATTAATTGTGAATATCATGGTACCTTTGTATATAGAATTCTTTTTAATACCTTCTTCTTTTGTATCACAAAAATAATAGTAAAACGTAACTTTTATACGCATGATAAAAATAACCTTATAAAATGCCATGCATTTAAATCAATAGTAATAAAGAAACAACAATTATTAAATAAATTATTTTTTTTAACATTTTGTACATAAAATCTACGAGTATACTATTTCCCAAATAAATCTATATTGACTAGTAAAGGAACAACTGTTATGAGGCTGACTTTAAGTGATTTCGCTCACATCCGATTCCGTTTCTACTTACTACGCATGCGCAGTACGTCAAAACGGAAGCGGATGTAAGCGAAATCGCTTAAAGTCAGCTTCAAAACAGATGTTCCTTTATTTAATCAATTACTAATGAGATTTGTTCATATCAGACAACTTTTTGTTTTATAAAAAACAAACATACCGTTGAATTAAATTATGTTAATTATTGTGCATGAAAATGATTGATTTATTGCTTGCAGTAATGAACCAATTAACACAATGCTTGCTAGCCTGTTTGTTTGTATGTAAAAATGATGCTGTGCATGTGGAGCGTGGCTGATATGATGCACACGTGCTGCTGCTCCTGCTGCCGCTGTTGATGATGTTATTGCTGTGCTCTTTATCCAGGCATGTTTGGATAATGAGTAGCAAAAGCAGACTCTTTCATACAACAACATTTTCTCTCTTGTACTTTTTTTTTTTTTTTTTTTAACATAATTACCATACTTTTCCTCTTTAAACAATAATTATAAAGCTATTTATTAAATTATTGCACCATTAACTTATAATTTTGACCCAAAAATAAAATTAGTATAAAAAGATGATCTTCGTGAAAACATGTTATTAATTTTTTTCATTAAAAATATAATAATGCAATAAAGTTGGAGCTTATTTACGAAATAATTATTATTGCTAAAAGTTATACACAGTTTCTATTGTGTTATTTACTTTCACATATCAATCTAAATATTTTGAATAAAAAAAAATGAATCATAAAAAGCAAGCATTTTAAAATGTCAGTTATATTTACATATAGACATGCATATATGAATTTTTATTTGAAATTATAAGCTCCTATAAGCAGCAATACTAAAGTAAGAAATAATTTAAAATAATAGTCATGTATATATATATATATATATATATATATATATATATATATATATATATATATATATATATATATATATATATATATATATATATATATATATATATATATATATATATATATATATATATATATATATATATATATATATATATATATATATATATATATATATATATATATATATATATATATATATATGATAATGCAATTTGAATAGTGCTACTGTTACCGCAGGAATAAAAATATATCTATGATACAAAAATGTATTTAATGAAGTAAAAACTTTCTGAATTTTGATTACTATAACGTAACTCTGTTTGGTTCAAATTTCCAAAAAATATGTGTTATTCACATCTTGGCATTATTATTAGATTATTTTTGAAAATTTAGTAATCATATTAATTATATTCAATGCATGCTTTTCTTATGAAAAAACAAATTCAATCACAAAATTTGCAGCAAAAAAAAAAAATAATAAAAAAAAAAAAAAAAGCTAAAGCAAGCATTGAATTGACATCATACTTTATAAATATATTACATGTAAACAAAAAAAAATTATATCTCATATTAAACACACAGAATTATTTTATATTCCACAGACCAGGAAAAAGTATAATTTATAATGTCAGATCCAATTCAATAATAAAAATGTTGACACTTAAATCTTACACAATATAGTTTTATCCACAGACACAATGAATTTAAAATTTCACAGCATACATGTAAAAACTTGGCAAAAATACAATACTGTATAAATAATATTTTTAGTTTAAGTCATAATATAATAAAATAGAAATAGTTTTTGTGTCTGTCTATATGCCTGCCAAATACAGTATAAGCACAACCAAAATTATTTTTCGTGTACTATGTGAAGTTTTGCCAAACTATAGCGCAAGCAAGTAACTTTACTGTAACATCCGTTGCGCATTCAATTTAAAATTGTAAAATTAAGTAAATTACTGGCTTTTTATGTTATGAATAATATTACAATATATAAGCTGTGCTGTTTCATAACTCGCTGAGCCTATTCAGTGTCTTCATAAAGTTTAAATGTTATTACATTTTTATTGTGATTTTTCAGCTTTTATCCGCCCTTAGCTTTCCCGCAATACTTTTAAGGATAATTAAACAAAAATATTTACAGTACGCAAATAAATACAAATAATAATATATTAACATTATGGCTGCAGTTTTTATGTTATTGCAATTAGTTATTTGCTGATCTTGGAATCAATGAAAGTAATACATAAAAGTAATGATATTTACTTTTTACCTGAGTTTTTCATACAACGACTGTTATTTATAATTATAGTAGATATGTTAGTTTAAATTTATACTTATACTAGTAGTAATCCAATTGACAATTCGGAAGTGCAAAATAATGTAGACATGTATAAAGTGTTGTTAGTAAACCATTTTAACGCCCACTTTTTTTTTATTCTATTTGTTTACTGGAAAACAATTTGTTATATCTGCAATGTAATTGGGTCAAAGTACGCATATTGCCAATTCCGTCATATATATATATATATATATATATATATATATATATATATATATATATATATATATATATATATATATATATATATAAATAAATACAGTATAGAGTCCATAAAGTTAATTAAAATACTAACCCTTTAGGAATTTGTTTTGCAATTTAGTATATTTTTTACTTATGCATTGTTATCCCTTATTTACACACTCTAAAATCTCTGTATACGATAAAAGTTGTTATATTCTCGTTCAACCACGGTATTTCAAACGTTGAAAATAAGCTCTATAATACTGTACTTTAATCAGTGTGTGAGTAAAGTTTTAAATTCATCGTGTGTGTTTTTATTGCTAGATAATCCCTTTTTTGTAATCCAATATATAGCGTATACCAATTTTAAACTACTGTATACATAAATTCTTGTTGCTGATATTGAGCAAAACATGAATATAGTAAATATGCTTCAATTAATAATGAAAATTTAATAATAATTTTAAATTTAATATTAAATAGATATGGAAAATTATACTCTTTAGAAAAAAACATATACCATGAAAAATAGACTTCTAAAATTGTAACATGAATCCTTCTGAAATTGAAATTTGACGTACAGATTCATCTGCATACTTGCAAATCACACACGTTAAAATAATTTCATCTATATATCCTTCTAGAAATTCTAAAATATTTAAAAATAATAATAATCCCAATGAACGAACGATAGGAGTTAGACGAGTTTTTGTTCTCTAATTTGGATTGCTGTTGCTGGAGGAAAAGTTCACGTGCACAGGCCTTTGTGTTTTTATTGATGCAGCACATGATCTGCCTGCGAGTCCAATGACTCATTCGATTTATAAATGATGATTTTATCCGACTAGTTTGATCATTCAAAAGAAATATTAGAGTCAGACACCACGGTGAGTGTGAACTGAAATATCGTCCCATGGTTCAGTGCTGGGAGTAGGGAACGTTTATTCATTCGTATACGATAACGATACGTATACATGTGGACGAGGACACTCATGGAGTTTCAAATATATTGCAAATTTGTTTCTTAAGGACAATACTTGAATCGTGCATCAAATTTATATTTTCAAGTTTGAGCATATTAAACTGCTTCAAAGAAATCGGTCCTATAAAATTGAAACAGATACACCGTGGTTGCAAATTATAAACTCTTTGCAAATTATTAACGTAAAAAACACATTAATCTGTTAATTGTCTATAAAATCATACTTTCTCGTTATTATTATTTTTTTTTTTTTGCCACGTCATTATTGAAGCCAGACCTTACATAGATTGACATTGTTATACATTGTACATTGAAGGTGGACATACTAAAACCAGATTTTTTTTTTTAAATATAATCCACATGTTAATTAAAAATTCTTTCGTAAATACCGATGCGTAATAATTCAGCATATTATGTGTTCATGTGTTTAGATTTCCATTCAAAATACCACAAACTATTTGCTATTCAAACGTTTCATTTTTTTTAATAAACATATTTTATTGAAATGAAATCCATATTTATTTATTTTTTATTAAGTTTTAATGATTATTTTCTTTTGATCAGCTACCGAGTGGTGACCATAGTAGCAGGGAACGTTGGAGGTGCAGCACTTCAGGGTCTCCTGCCCGGCACACAATATCAATTAGCAGTAACAGCGGTGCGTGCGGGTCGAAAACTACGAAGCAGGCCCATCGTTTTCCGTACTTTGGGTAAGACTGAAGAACAAGAAACATCCCCACCTTTACACCAACAGCGACATCATCGCAGACAATACGGCAGAATAGGTAAGTCATTATACGGTGAGCTAGAGCGAGAGAACTTATTATGCATAAGTTATTATTACAAACTTATATACATAAGGCAAAAATGTCTGGCATTGACAAAAGTTGACTTTGAAATTATTTATAAATTAGAAGAACGTATTGTTGTTGTTTTATTTTGAAATTTTAGCCTTAGCATTTATTTTTAAAAGATCCTGTGCATTAATTTAATTTTACTAATAGTTCACGATATTCTTACTCTATAGTATATTCATCATAATCCTCTCTCGCTCCCTCTCAATATACCTTAAGCTAACGTCAAAAAAAAAAAAAAAAAAAAAAAAAATCTCGAGGTATAATTATCAATAAACAAACAAAGAAAGTTTTCTGTTGAACTTGTATATATATTTTATTTTTTCTGTATGTTTATACTCAATCATGAACAGGCAGCTTCATTAGATTCTACTTTTATCCTGGGTAATCTAAATATACAGAGAGTGGGATTGCTTTATTTCTGAATCCATATTAATAAAGTACGTACACATTGCGCGTTGTTTCCATTTACCCAAAAAAATCAATAGTAATTAAAAAGGTATTTTTGCGTAATACTCTGTATTTTTAGAAGCTACATAATACTGTAGTTTTTAATGATGAATGGACATTTTTAAAAAATAGTCTTAATATATGATATGTAATTATTATTACTGTAGGTTATATTTTGAAAATTTAATAATAGAATCATTGTTGCTAATGTATATTATATTATAAAAATAGACATACATAGCTATTTTTATAAATCATAAAGTGAATAAAAATATATTAAAATGTTTTATTTTTATTTAAAGTTATTTTTATATATTTTGCTTATATTGGAAAAATATAAAATTTATGTGCAATTAACAAAATAAATCTCATCTATCCTTAATTGAGGATCGAAGTATTTGTATATTTGTAGTCTTGGTCTTATCTATGCAAGCTCTATACATTATGTATGAATTATTTTACTCTATAGAAATTATTGTTCTATATTTAATAATGACGTTGGCTTGAGTATAAAATGCTTTAAAACACACACACACACACACACACACACACACACACACACACACACACACACACACACACACACACACACACACACACACACACACACACACACACACACACACACACACACACACACACACACACACACACACACACACACACACACACACACACACACACACACACACACACACACACACACACACACACACACACAAGTAGAATGCAAGAACGGTAAGCAAACAGTACAACATAGTGTATGTACTGTATATCTCCAGGCTAACACAACTTTAGTACGCTGTAAATGCAGAATGCAGTGAACAAGGTAAGCTGTGCTTGACGTTCTATATAACTTACTTTTCCTTATTATATATGAAAATGGCTTTAAACTAAGTAAGTTAAGTGGAGTTTGTGTATAACCTAGAATCCTCATGTTAATATATTAATATCCATCGTAATAATAAATTTTATCTGTGGTTTTTCTTAATATATTAATTTTTTTTATACTTTAATGAGTACTAATTACATTTTTTTTAATTAATTGCTTTACATATTTGTTCTTTTATTACTCGAGAACTCTGCAATCAATACTAATTTAAAAAATGTTACTCGCAATAAGAGCTTTTAAACTTGCAATTAAAATACTTCAACATAATATATATATATATATATATATATATATATATATATATATATATATATATATATATATTTATATATATTTATATATAATATATTATATATACTCTTATGCAGCACATGATATATTTTCGTTCTACCTATTATAAACAGAACAACTCTTACATGTATGAAATCAGGTCATCTATGAATATTGCTAAGAATTAAACTAATTGAAAATATCTCTTATTAAAATATAAATTTTTGTTTGCATAAATTTAAATTAAAAGCTCGATGTAAATTTGCACACCACACTGCTATAATAATTTAAATATAAAAAAAATTGCATAGGAAATAATTATTTAGTTTCAGTTAGGTTATCTCTTGACATTCCTCTTTAACATCTATTTTTATAAATAAAACTAATAAAATATATGTGAATATATCAAATTAATATTAATATTTGTAATTAGAAAAAAAAAATAATAATATAGAGATATCATAGTTATGCTATACCCAAGGTCCATGTAATAAAGAGGTTGAGCGCAGCACAAAAATCGCGCAGTTGATTTTATTTTGTGATGGATGTACTTGATTCTAAGCCAATACGATGCCGTTCACCAGTTACGTCACTGATAAGGTGAATAAAAATACACCCGGTGATATGACGTCTTTGGTAAATTCCTTTAAGCTGCACGACCTTGGCCAAAACTTTTCCCGGAGCATCAAACCTCTTATATATGAACCTTGTGCTATAACTGTTGTGCTTTTTTTTATTATTATTTTTGCGATGGATTGGTTTATATTTTCAAATTTTATTTTACTTGAAGTTACTAAAAATATTAATTTTATTGTTTTCGTCTTCTTTGGTACAGAGAGTCCTCCTCGAAGTGGACCACATCAAGAAGCACTGGGTGCAGGTGCAGTCCAAGTTCGTGGAGTTGAGGTGGTCATCGTATTAGTGGTGCTACTGGTGTGGGTTGCTGCTATTGCCCTATTCTTCAATCGCTGGGGAAAGATTCGGATGTTGCTACCGTATCAACCTGATTACAAAGAACAATTAAAAGCTGCGGCAGCTGCAGCCTCAGTTCCGGTGTGTGCCCCTCAAGCACACGTAGCTGGACAGTCCTGTCCACAGGTGAGTTGGTTAACAGTACTGCGCAATATAGTTTTAGGGTGGGATAAATCCATGATAAATACCTGTACTGTACAACTTCTTAGTATAATAAGACAATTTTCAAAACATTTTAAATCTACTTTAACAAAAAAAAAAACAAAAAAAATTTTTTTTGATAATATTTGTCTTTTTTACGTGTTTTGCATTATAAAAATTATAGCCCAATTTATTTTCTCCTTACAAAATATACAAATTTTCTGGCATTACACCATGACTTAAAAATGAAACACAAAAATTTTATAATATATTTTTTATGTTTATCGCACAAGAAATTTTTCCTACTTTTGTTTTTTATTTTTATTTATAAAATGAAAAGAAGAAATTGAGAAAGCCAGTAATATTTTATAAGATTCCCTAAAATAGCATCACGCAATCATTTTAGTTTTTAATATAAAAATTTTAAAAATATTTATAACTTTACAAACTTTTCTAATTTAAATAACGCATAATATTAAAAAAAAAAAAAAAAAAAAAAAATCCACCGCTTTTAGTAATGTGATGCATTTTACCATAGTTACATGGTACATATAAAGAGATAACGTGATTAATTTGATTCAAAGTTCCACTGCAATAAAATAGCTTTTAGAATTTCATTAAAATATTAAACAAGAAGAATTTTTCCCCGTGGTTTTTATTTCTTTTTTTTTTATATAAAAAAATTGATTCAACACGTTTCATTTATTTGAAACATTTTTGACGTTTCTAAAATTAGTTTTTTTTTGTTTTTGCTTTGACTTTGGTATTGAATAAAAAAAAAAAGAACACGTTAACAAACACGTGAAGCACCGATCAATTCCTTTCCTAAAATCTTCAGTGATCAAAACTGAGTATATTATATAAAGAAGCAATTTTCAACATTATTTCTTACATCGAGATTCTTTCACGTTTAATCAAAATTTATCAGTGGTGCAGAAGGCTGATTCAAGTTTAATTAGGATATAATTTTAATAAATTTTTTAGTTAACGTAACTCCATGATACTTATCTATCTCTACGTTTTGTATCATATAGAGAAAATTACATTTTTATTATTATTTAGTTGTTACATATTTGTCATATTTTTCCCAGACTAGGGCTGCAATAAAACATAAAAAATAATACTTTGAAGAAAAAAAAAAAAAAAAAAAAAAAAAAAGTACATATAGGGAAGGGATACTATTAAAAATTCTCATATACAAATATGTGAATTCCACACAAGTTTTGCGTGCTGGAAACTTTTACTTTCTGAAAGACCTGCATCAAATATGACTTTCAACTTTTCATTTTTTTTTTATGTAAATACATTTTTGTGTAACAATTTTTTAATTTTTTTAATTTTTACTTTTGCATGTCTTTTGTATCAGTTTCTACATTTTTTTTTTCAATGTGATGTAGTATATTGCATCGTTTACATATAAAAAGTGGAGAAAGTTAAAATCTACTTGTATACCCTTTTTTAATTATTTAAATAATATAATAATAATAAAATGCTTATTCTTGCTTTATATGTGTGTGCATCTTTTTTTTTTTTTTTTTTTTTTTTTTTTTTTTTTTTTTTCTTTTGGGTGTGCCTTTGCAGATTTGCAGTTACGAGGCTCTACCGAGCGCGGAGTGTCCGCTCGCGTACCTGGGTGAGGATGGTGAGATTTACATTGAATGACGAAGGCCGCCGCCACGTCTGGTGAGCGAGCACGAGGCTTGCGTACGCCAGTCGACCCGAGCTTGTCGCAGCACTTGCCGCCAGCACCGCAAACAAACACTCGCTATAAACTTTCTGAGCACTTCCTTTTACAAAATATATCAACTGGATTACCATTTTTCCACTTTAATATTGTATATAAACATACGATTGACACACCTTCTTAACTATAATGTAAGAATTCTATTCTACTGCTTATTTTACTAAATTATATATAGGCATAAAACAAAACTTTTTCAGTAAATGGGAGTGATCAGAATGACATAAATATTATAATTTCTTATCACATGTATTTTTTTAATTGCTTGCAGCTTCAATTTATTGTAGAGAATGCTCGATTTTATTTATTATTATTATTATTTTACATGACAATTTTGAGCCCTACTGGTAATTTTATGGGGCAATTGAAAAATGGATATTAAATAAGCGTTGCTTGATATATATATATATATATATATATATATATATATATATATATATATATATATATATATATATATATATATATATGGATCACTCATATTTCAAAACAATATATATTTTTAATATTGATGTTTATTTATGTATAGTAGTGCTTATTAAAAATAATTTCCAATGACTTATCTGCGCTATTGAACTTTTAATAATTTAAAATTTAATTGCATCGATAAATTTTGCAAGTAGTGCTGATACGCTATGGTCGCTTTATTGGTTATAAGCAGCACAACAATAAGAAGATTGTGTACCTGTTTTTATAAATTAAAACTTATTTTCATATTTGCGCTTTCATGATCAAGGGCTACATTATTATTATTATTTAATTCAAATCATTTTAATATTGAATATTTTTGCTCTGCATCAAAATTCTAATATATACATTCAAAAAGTATTTTGAATAGCAGAAACATATGCATATGTCCATGGATACGAACGATATTAAATAAAACCATAAATATATATTGTAGTATTTTGAAATGACATCCATTAACAAAAATATATGCTTGCAAAAAAACTATACCTACTATTTCATTATTATTTCATTATATTTATTGAGATATATATATATGACTCTTTTTTTCAGGAATCATCATACGCGATTTTTTTTTTTTTTTTTTTACATGTATATAGGTGTATAGATAAAACATTGTAAGTGCTTTTTTACTTTAATTTTAACTCGTATAATGCACTCAACACTCGCATTATATAAACATTTTTATTATTTATGCGTGCATATATTTTTATATTTCTTATTTCCCTTTTAATTTTACCTCAAATATATTTGCTTCGATGCGAGCTTAATCTGAAAAATTTGTAAACTTTATTGACGGCGTAAATTTATTCTTATACTCATAGACTATTCTTTGTATTTAGTAAAGGTAATTTTGTTCCAGCATTTGCATTGGTCTCGATTAGCAGGCTCCAGGTTTGACTGCAGCACTTCTGCAATCTCGCCAAGCCACGTTCATCGGCCTCGTCTTAATTCAGTGTTTGCTTACGCTGGAGGTGCAATGCCTCCCGAGTCTCAATTTGCCCCAATGTGTCGCAAAGCTGTGAGTGCCGAAAATCTACCATTAGGAGGACCCTCTCGATGTCAGGTACAAAATATGCCAATAATCAAAGGACCTCCTTCGTCTCTCGAAGTGCTGGAAAACGTGTAAATAATAATAATAAAATAACAAATCTTCATGTAATTTTTATGCGATAAAACTTTTGACTTTTAAATTTCTTTTTAAGTACGGTGATTTGAGATAATATGTATATAAAATAAATTGAAGTGCTTTTTTTATTGCAAAATAATTAAATAAAATTGACTTTATGAGATCTATACAATCAAAACATGGACCAAAAGTATAATGCTGTATAATTAATAATTATGAACAATCGATCATCATACAATTAACATTGTAGGTATATAGTCTCCTTCAAAAGATATAGCATAAGTATAGTATTTTTAATGGCATATATTATAACATACTTAATTGAAATAGTCTTATATATTTGCCATCCAGAAGGTCTGTATTACAATCTGCTCACACAGTAAATTGATTTTCACTTCAGTGAAAATAAACTTCTAGTAAAACTTGTAAACTAATCTATTTAAAAGTTTTATTAAATGTTTGTAATAATAATAATAATAATCAAAACTTATAATTGTAGATGAAATGACACTATGATATCTTCTTCTTCTTTTTTGTTTTCTTCTTTTTTCCCCATTTTTTTTTTGTTAACAATATAAAAATATACTGCATTTTCTCTGACTAAAGAAAGTGAAGGACAAACGCGCACGCTATGCGATTGCATAAAAATTTCAGTATCAGTTTATTTTTCTTATATTTTATATTGCTGATATTTGCTATAAAATATATACTCCTACAAATACAGTGACCTTTAAATTATGTAATATAGTTGATATATGCACAGCACATGTACTCGATCTATATTATATTTAAATCAGGAGAGGATAGCAATTATAGTTATTATTTTAACGGTTTCTATGTTGACGTTTTTGATACATGGGTAAATTAAATTTCAATGTAACAAATAATTCAAACTATAATATATATATATATATATATATATATATATATATATATATATATATATATATATATATATATATCGTATATATATATATATATTATAAATACTGAAGCGAAAATTAGAGAAATCTTTTGTAATGAGTGTTATAAAAAATTCAAAACCGGGTATTTATTTATACAGCAATATAATAAGTATTACGTACTTCATCTATAACTAATTAATCTTGTTATGATTGTTTTTTCCAACATAAAAAAGCTGTGTGACTGATAAATTAATTACATTTCAATTTTGTAATGTATAGTTTTATCCAAATTAAAGTTATATACGCATTACATATATATATATATATATATTATACTCTGTACGCAAATTTTATTACTATATATATATAACATAATATTATGTATACTCTGTATCATATATATCTTCTCATATGTTTATAAATAAGCTTTCAAATGTAAATAAAAATTACTAAATTATAATAAATACATACTATGATACTGTTACAAGGTTTCATCTTATATTACTATATATAGCAAGGTGTCATTAATTATACCCTTCTATGAAAACCTCATTATGATCATACTTTACATAATATAATCCCAAAATGATAGTGTTAGGAATATCAAAATATTTTTAATTATGAGAAATAAGTGCACATTGGAATATTCTGATTTGAAAATAACAGTGAATGTTGATTCAAATATCTTGTTAACGCCTGCAGACTGATATACTATACTTTTATTCCTTTTTTTTTTTAACTTGATAGCATTTCTTTAATTTTATTATTATTGAAGTATTTATAGGTAGGTAATTATACGTTTTGATTTTCAAGTATCTATTACTGTAATAAACAACACACAGAGGAAGAAAGAAAGAGAGAGAGAGAGAGAGAGAGAGAGAGAGAGAGAGAGAGAGAGAGAGAGAGAGAGAGAGAGAGAGAGAGAGAGAGAGAGAGAGAGAAGGAAAGAAAGAGAGAAAGAAAGAAAGAAAGAAAGAAAGAAAGAAAGAAAGAAAGAAAGAAAGAAAGAAAGAAAGAAAGAAAGAAAGAAAGAAAGAAAGAAAGAAAGAAAGAAAGAAAGAAAGAAGTAGACTAGTAGACTAGAAAAAAAGAAGAAGTACAATAAGGCTATAAAGCTCATAAAGATTACTTCTGACTGCATCACTTCATTATGATAAAACCCTTGCTATCCTGTTCTTTAATATTATTATTATTATTATTTTTTTAATTAGGCCTGTTTTTTTTCTATTATTATATAGAAGTTGGTTTTAAAATTGAAACAAGATATTATATTTTTATTTTAAATATATTTTATTAACATGTTATTGCTACAATTTATTTATATCTGCCTATTCTTGTGCTTTTTATTATTATAAAATAGTAGAATAAAATACATTAGAAAATAAATAATAATATGATAAAAAAAAAGTTAGTTTAAAATTGAGAAAAAAAAAAGCATTGGAGATTGAACTGTGACTGACAAAGAAAAGCAATTGTGGCCCTGTGTACAATTAAATGCATATAATGTTACAAATTGTATGCATAGCAAGCTTATTATTTATTACCCATGCTTGTATTAAATAAAGTGGGCAAGTAGAGAGGTTGGTTAACTTGCATTTTTGTTGCAGTGGTGCACTACTTTGGGCACCTCACTCTCAAGCCATGAACAGTTGTTTCTTAAGAATAAAAGTTCCTCTCTCTAAACCATGCTGACGAGGCCCAGTATGGTCAAAATAGCTGTCCATAACTTGACAGTGAGGTGTCCAGAGTTGTGGCATAAATATTTGCTCCACAGGACTAAAAAAAAGAGCCAACCACCTACTCTGTTCACCCTCTACTTAATACCAGCACGGGTAATAATGAACTTGCTGTAAATACAACTTTTAACATTATAAGCATTTAATTTTGGACTTCAGTAGAATATTTTCTCTTTCACATGCAAGTCATCCCTGTCAGTTACAGCTCAATCTCCCAATCCCCACTTTTTCAAATCAATATATTTCTTTTCCTACTATATTTTTCTATTAATAAACTATCACAAAGCTAATTTTTCCTTACCTAAAATTAAAATACGAGCACTTAAAATAATATTATACCCTAAAAATGAGAATTAAAAAAATAGGTATACAGTAAGCAAATTTTAAATCCAACTTTTTTAATACAATGAAATTAGAATATTTTACATAGAACTAGTATTAAACAAAATTGTAAACAACAATAATAATGAAAGATGCATATTTGTTTCTTTGTATCACAAACTTAAATATAACATACAGTAATCCACAAGGGCAAAATTAATAATAAAAACTAAAATATGGAATTCAATACTGAAAAATACTTTTTAATTATTGTTTTTGTTAAACTGTTCATGTCTTTCTTATGAAACTAATTAACTGAAAGTTATTTTACACCTCCCTTACACAGCAATTTTAATTTTAAAATATATGTATAGAAATTAAGTAGTTATGGCACAGAAATTAACCATCGTGAGTGTTGTGTAAACTATAGTGAGAAATGCTTATCGCCCTGGCTGTGCCCAAAGGGCGTACTTGCATTTGGCTAAAACCATGGCTACGCGATGCTATATGAATCCATCTTATATGAACATATTATATACAAAATAAAAATAAGATGCATACAAATTACTATAATTATAATCGTATCAATGAGTATATTCATATCTCTAATTTCTACTAAAATATATTTACTATAAAGAAAAAGTAATATATTTTGTTAATCTATATACTAAGAATTGCCCAAGATGTTTAGAAGACCATCAGGTAATCCATACAGAGATGGCCACTAAACAACTACTGTTCAGCAACAAATGCTCTTGTTATTTGAGTATTTCAATATTTTAAATTTATTTCTCACATTCTATCTTTGAATAATTCAAAGTAATTATTTCTATATTTGACAAATGCAATAAAAAAAATGTGAGATGAAAACTGTGATAAAAAAGTGGAATAATATATGCTTTTCCCCTTCCCCCTTTAATCTCAAATTTATATTTGACAATCTCAAAAAATTAGTGAACAACACTAAAAAGCAAGCTAAATGTTAAGATATGACCAAAATCCATTGTACAATCAAACAAGAACAAATTTGATCACTTTACATGGGCTCTTATGACACTAAAATTGCAAGGCATAAAACAATTGATAAACAATATGCCCCAGAAGTGCTTTTTTGAACTTTGGAATACCTGGTCTTCTAAGTATCTTAAAATTGCCTAAAAATTAGTAACAATTTTATATATTTTTTTTTTTAAACTTACAAGTTAGTTAGAATTCTAACTACATACATACATATTTTTTTCTGTAGCTTATTTTCAAACCACACACAAACACAAAATGTTTAAGAAATAAAAATAATATGTATCTATACAATTTCACTTCAAAATTTACAAATAAAACAAATAAGTTTTCTTATTGCAGCTATTCTAAGTCATGAACACAAAACCATTGTCCCAAGAAAATAATGCTCTCAGTTGATGCAAAAAAACATTCCTGAGAAATTAATGCAATTATTTCTTGTGTGATAATTACATTTACAAATATTTATTCACACTAAAGCTCACTAGCCACTAAAAAAGCAAAAGAAAATGTTCCAATTTATAATACAATGGAATTCTCAAGCAGTTTAAACATCAAATACTTTGCATTTTTTTTTTTTCATTTGCTGTAGGAACAGACTGCAGGAGAATTTTTTTTTTCATTATTGATATTATTATTAATTTTGAAATAAACAAATTATAGGCCTATTCTTGAGCAGCTACCATTACTGAAAAGCAAAAACACATAACAATATCAAACTATTCACTTGTGCTTCAAAAACAAAACATTCTAACAAGAAAAATACAATGCACAGTCATTTAAAAATACTGTAACTAAAATTAGATTTTAAAAACAACAGAACTTTTTAAAGCTTCATAAGCTTTTTTTTTTTTTTTTTTTTTTTTTTTTTTTTTGAGACATATAAAATCATCTTCAATATCTACAATGTGAAAATGTGAAGAGCTGCAAAGAACATCTAGTACGACTTGGTGTCTCTCACACAGTATCAGTGGAAGCAAAGTCAGTATTATCTGTAAGCAAATCAAGACAATATTTAGCAAACCTTTTTGTATGACACAAAAGTTACCGTGTACAAATTTTAGCTCAAAAATTGCACTTAATTCAAATAGAACAATATTCATTGGAAAAGTGAAAACAGTAAGAAAAAATCAAATATAACAATATTTATTGGACAAGTGAAAACAGTAAGAAAAAATATTTTCTATCTTTAAATATGATAGAAAAGTACATATGCAGTTAAATTGGCAAAATTGAGGAAAGGGAGGTGAGCAAAAGCTTGAAATTAGGTTCCGCATAAATCAAGGTATTTTTATTGTATGTAGATTTGAGTAAAACCTTGCGTTCATTGTGACAGCTACTTCAGAGAGAAAAGGTTGTAAAAAAGCTACATAACAATACTACATAATATTAATTAAGAAAAAAAAATGATATAGTGATACTGACAAATAAAAAAAATTAGATGGAAAAACACATTGATAGTTGGTAGCCTAATTCCGCCCAGTAAAAAGACGTAAATAATAGATTTGAAAATGTAGGGAAAAGGAGGTAAAAACATCCCCATCAGCTAATAGACCTCCCCTTTCCCACTTTTTTTAAATCTAACTCATGTGTTTTTCTCTCAAATCTATTTATCTATTGATTCTCCGTAATTAAAACTTTATATTATTTATATTTTTGTTATTGTAATTGGTGGGGGGGGGGGGGGGGGGGGAGCAAATGAAATATTATAGAAAACATTAGGAAAAAACATCAATAAATGAGAGCTTCTGGGTCTTATTAATTTTCAGTTCTAATCTCACAAGACACTGCTCAGTGATGTGCTCAAGTAATTTTCTCTTTTGATTGATAATGTCATTATCATATGACGAAAGCTCTCAAGTTATAAAGAAACTTTTATAACATTATACTGTGCCATGCAAGACCTCGACCTCTCCATAGAACTTCTACTGTGGTAAGGCCCTTGCTGGTTTTTCTATCCTTTTCTTTATCATTAGTTCTAATCTCACACCTACTATTTTCTATTCAAATTTTATTTTTAAATTTTTAAACTTATTGCCAGTGATTATTTTTATAACTGACAACACAATATGGCTAGAGTACTCTTCTCATAAAAACACCCTTTCCCCTTCTTTTTTTAAATTTGAAATATTTTCCATGTTTTGGACGTTTAACCAACAGTGAATTATAGGATGAGTAAATATAATTGTCAATTATGATTCAACACTGATGAAAACAACCCAAAATCACTTAAGTTTAAATAAATACAAAATCAGCTTAAGATAATCACCTTTGACCTCAAACTCTAGTGTCTCAGGCTTGGCTTTCACTTGGCCATAGACTTGAGCATCCAGCACTGCTAGTGAGTCCTTGACTGTGTGGTACATGATGTTCTTGATCTGAAGCTTATCTTCATGATTGGTGTGATTATCAGTGAGGTCTCGGAACTCTTGAGTCAGGTGGAAACAATGAGAAACATTCTCGGGGGACACAAAATCTTCTGCAATTTTTATGCAGTTTTGCAAGTTGCGAACCTAAAAAGATAAAAAAATAAAATAATATTAATTAACATGACATGCCTAAATCATAATACAGGGCTGGATAAACTATTACATATTTACAACATGCATGAGCGTAACTTGATTATAAGGCAAGCTTATTTGCATCTGACAAAAATTTCTGTTATCAAATATATCATCTCTTCAGTATCTATTTAAAACAGAAGAAAAAGAAAGAAGAAAAAAGAAAAAAAGCTTGAGCTTTAGGTTTATAGAGCTCGAAGTCACATTTTATTATTATTTTGCAATTAAAAGATAATTGCCAGCTGCCAAACACATAAATATGAATGAATGTTTGGTTTACCTGGTGAGGAGCACCAGCAGGCACAAAGATAGCATCTCCCATACATTGCACAATGGCGTAGCCTTCAACACCATACTCTTTGTACAGTCTTAGTCGAAGAGGACCATCCAGGTACCAACTCTGATCATGGATGGGGTCATGGTGAGGTTCAAGGCGCTTTCCACGCTCCATAGACACCTAACCACAGCAAACAAATTGTAAAAATATTGTCATTACCTACTTTAACTACAGTATTTCACTTCAAAACAATCAGACTTGCAATAAATACATAGTAAGACATTGATGGCTTCACGGTAAACTGAACTGTCTGTAGTTTCCGCGCGCCTCAAATTTGGAGCATCTGCGCTCTCCGCCTCGCATCTTTAATGGTGCGCTAATAATAGATGCTTCAATTTCAGCAGAGCGGAGAGCACAGATGTTCCAAATTTGAGGCGCACGGAGACTACAGATAGTTTGGTTTTCCACAGAGCCTTCGACATGCAATACACAATAAAATTCATTAATAAAGTACTATGTACCAAGACTCACCACATTGAGTAGATCCCTGATGCAATCTGCATCTCTAGCATTGAAAATATGCCATAGTGCCCCAGGAATGACACCCTTCTCTTTCGCTCTCCTCTTTGTCAGAAGATCACATCCAGCATCTTCAATAGCTTTGATTACAGCTAAAAACGTCAAAGGGTTCTCTTAAAACTTACACATACAATGAAAAGGATAGGAGAAACCAACAAGCGCCTTACAAGCGCTTAACCTTTCCTAATTAATTACATTACACATACAATGATAAATTGAAAGAAAAGGATAGGAGAAAACCAGCAAGGGCTTTACCATAGTGAAGAGAGTCCCATAGTTCGGTGAAAATCTTGCTAGCACAGATATAAAATAACTAACACATTGGAAATATTTCGGCAATCGACTCCAAGAGAGATATGGAGCGTGTTATGCCTTCATCAGTCCTTACAGACTCAGAGAGAAACTATGAATGATTCATAGTTTCTCTCTGAGTCTGTAAGGACTGATGAAGGCATAACACGCTCCATATCTCTCTTGGAGTCGATTGCCGAAATAGTTATTTTATATCTGTGTTAGCAAGATTTTCACCGAACTATGGGACTCTCTTCACTATGGTAAGGCCCTTGCTGGTTTTCTCCTATCCTTTTCTTTCAATTTATCATACCTAACCGCGATGGTTTATTTTCCTTAATATACATATTACACATACAATGATTTAAAAAATTAGAAGTAAAATTAATTAATTAAAGTTTTAAACTTATTATAGCCTATATCAACAACAATGGCATTTTCCTCATATATAGATATATAAAACATACACAATTATATAATAATATAACACTATTATTATTTATAATAAGGCTACAAACATGCACTACAATTTATAGCAAGTTTAGTTCTTCTGTGTGTACATGCTCAACTTCATTGTTACAGTATCTAACTTGGACAAACAAACAAACAAAAACAATAATAAAAAATTATAAAACTACAAAGAGAGCAGAGATTGAAACATTTAAAGTTGAAATAAATTGAGTGTTTTAAACATGAGGGAGTATTTCAAAATAACATGAATATATTGTGTAACATTGTCAAGGTGGATTAGCTTCAGATTAAATAACATAATAATGACATTTAGTACTGTACCTAATCTTTCTTCTTCATTGTCTTTATCATTGCAGCAGCCAGCATATACCATGACATTTACTGCGTCTGATATGTCTAAGTGGAGGTTGGTGGTGCCTTTGTCAGGGTGCAATGCAGAGCCATATGCATTGTACATCTTGGGACCAAGATCAGGTCTCACAAATGAATCTGGTAGTCTGTAAATATTAATTTAGGAATTGTTACAGTTATTGATGATTATATTTAGGAAAAGGAAAAGTACCATCGCGGTATGGACAAACATGTGACGTTAAAATTTAATAGGGAGAAACCAAATGAGAGTTGGCGCCAGGCAGCAGCGTCAACTGAAAATCTCAAATGGCGATAGTGGTTTTAAAAAAATATATATTTGAAAAATATATATATCATGCCATATATTGTCTCAAGCCGTAATGCACGGCCCTATGCACGCTAGGCATGCAAGGCTATGAGCACTTTTATGCATGGATAATTAATTAATTGATGATTAAGTAATTATTATTATTAAATAATGCCTTTTAAATAATTGACATAATATGTCATATTGGATGGCAAATAATGAAAGCATGGAACAAAAACAATACTAACCTAGCAGCAAGATTGAGCTTCCCAGTTCTATGAGTATATTCTCCTAGAGGTAAAGCTTGCATGAGATCTGTCATGTGAGCTGGCAGTATGTCAGCAAAATCTTCAGCTGGTGGCCAGTCTTTGAGTTTTAGTAGCATGGGAACACCGTTGATATCCTTTAGTCTCTTGCCATAGCTTTCAAAACCTTCCCAGAAACATCTGAGAGGTGTGTTAGGAACAATGAATCCCGACATGCAGTTAACTAAGTTGGCCTTCTCACTACCAAAGTCTTGAGCAAAGCGCTCAGGATGCCACAAGTCTTGCTGAAGTCTGTCAGCCACGTTCAACACCATCACTGGCTGTCCACGTTTCCACTGCTCCTGTAGTTGAAAGTAAGATACTGTATAAGCAAAACTCTATAAACTAAAAATACTCTTGTTGCAAGTGATAAATAAGAATAATAAAAAAAATGTAATTAAACTTAAAAGCTTTTTAAAAATAGATGTATAAGGTGAAGTCAATTATTTGGTTTCGCAGCCTTTAGTACTCAAAAATATTTTTATCAGTTAAAGCCTACTTTCATGATTGTAATTAATAATGCAAAATATAAGGATGCATCTTTGATGCCATAATCCTCATGCAAGGTGCAAGGGTGGTTATGAGATGTATCTTACTTCTTACTAAACCACAGGCTGAAAACACGAAACTCCTCAGGGCTCCTAACATCAGATCTATGTGGGTCAGACCACCATATCAACTGCAGTACTCATTACTATGAATGAGCGACAGTTTAATATGATTTAATTAAAAGGTTCTCACCTGGAAAATGTCATAATTTTTCTCATGGCTTGGGTCTTCTAGCACCAATAATTTTCCCTCACATAAGTAGAAATGTGGAATACCAGGATACTGTGCAGCACTAATACCTTTGGTCATGACACGCAAAGGAAACTGTTTACCCCCAGAACCTCGATAGCTCTTACGTCTAACAAAGTGCTTCAATTCCTTGGAAGTGGAAGGTAAATCTTTCTTCTCTGTACTATATTGATTATTTAATAAGGTAGCAGTACAGAAAGTACTGGGTTTGCTTTCTACTGTGGCACTTGGTGTGGCGTGGCTTGTATTTCCATTTCCAGAGAAGCTACTCAAATCCATAATTTCATTTGGAGATTGTTGAGCAGATGTGAACAGCAAAGATCGCAACGAAGAAGCAGGATTCTTTTCTTCTGACTCACAATCTTCTTCGTTGTCATCAGAATCAGAACTACTGGAATCCTGAAAATAATATTAGTACTGTACCTCATGTTTCTTTCTTTAAACATTTGCTGCAAATTTGAGATTTTTATTTAAACATAAAACAGGGCTGGATAAACTATTATTTACAACGTGAATGAATATATTATCTAAATTGTAAGGCAAGCTTGTTTATATCTGATAAAAAAATTCTTTGATTATTATAAACCTTCTCCTCAGTACGTATTTATTTGTCTTATCTGGGTCTATGGAGAAAACCATTGTGGTTAGTTTCAATAATAAAGAAATGGATAGAATTACCAGCAAGGGCTTTACCATAGTAGAAGTTCTATGGACAGGTCGAAGTCTCACGTGGCACAGTTTTTTGTTGTAAAAAAGTTCATCTCATAACTGTCATAACTGTTAAAAAATATACCGGTATAGGCCCTATAAAAAAAAAAAAAAAAAAAAAAAAAAAAAAAAAACTGTGCCAAGTGAGACTTTGACCTGCCCATAGAATGTCTATTGTGGTAAGACCCTTGCTGGTAATTCTATCCTTTTCTTTATTATTTATCTGGTCTATGGAGAGATACACTACTAGTACAGTATGTATTTAAATACAGTACATAAAATGTACTGTGCAGCTTTGTCAAAATGACATTAGCCTGGTAAAATAATGGAGCATTCTCTTACTTGTACTTTCTTTTCTTCTTCATTTGATAATGCCACACCAGCAAACCACATCAAAGGTGTTTTGTTACAAGTCTTCGAGGATTTTCCATTGGAGGCAGTTCCATTCTTCTTTTCATCCCCATTCACTTCAGCCTTTGCTTTCCCTGCATCCTAAACCACATAGTAATTTTCATATTAACATTTTATTATTTACAGGCTTTACCTGCTCCCAACGGGATTTTTTTTTTTTTTTTTTTTTTTTTTTTGCTAATCCCATAACGTTTAACGTGTCATATGACATGCTCATTTGTTAACGGGTTAAGTGTTGCATATTTATCTAATTGTTACAAATAAAAAAATATTCAATGTCTTTGTTCATGCCACAAATATTTGACTTAATAAAATTAATAAGTCAAGACAAAATAATTGACCAAGAAGAACTGACCATTATTCTTTAACATGCTTTTAACACCAGTGTTCGTACCATGAAAGAGGTGGTGAATCGAGTCTCGATCTCTGGTGAGACTTGTTTGCTGGCAGCACAGCCACAGTGTGATGTAATTCCCCAAAGTGACCTGTTGACATGCATCAAACTTCCCAGCTCTGTGAGAGCATCCGCAGCAATGATCTGAGTCAACATCAGCTTCTTCTGTTTGTGAGCTTCCAAATCTGTACATAGTAGCCAATAGTACTCATCCCTGTCTTCTTCTCGATCTCCCCAAAACACACTTGTACCAGATTTACGACTCTAAGAAAACATACAAACCATTAAATCATTTTTTTAAAACAAAATAGACAACAAATAATAAATATCACAGCATCATTTACCTTGTAGCAGTCAATGCACACTGCAAAACCACAATCTTTGCACACCCAGTGGAAGTTGAAGAGAGTTGTATCGCAAACGTCACACATTTCACGCACTTTTTGAACAGCTTTCTTCCACACAACTGTCTTGTCTGTAATAATACAAAATCAGCTATTTAACTAATAAATAAATAGAAAAAAAAAAAAAAAAAAAAAAAAAAACATAATATGGAAAATATAGTAGTAATATGTAGATAGTAGATGTATGGGAAGATTTAACGAGAAAATTTTCAGACATCCTCTCATAATATAAAAATTGTACATATAATTTGTGAACCAATCCAAAACCATCATAAGTTTAATATGCTGTACTTGTTGAATAATTGGTACCATACCCCAATAGTATAAAGACCCATTAATAAACTCAAGAGTAAAAAAATATTCAAAATAAACTTTTAAAAGAGTAGATTTTGTTTTACCTCGATTCATATTAATATCTGATGCTTCAAGTTCTTGCTGCACAAGATCACAGAACTGATCTCCCACTTGACTGATCAAGAATTTTGCCATCTCGGGTTCCAAGTCAGTTGGTGGTATATCTGGCATCCATAACTTTATGTCGCTCTATCAAATAATAAAAATACAACATAAATCATACTGTGAAAATCCTGCATATGAATATTGCTGGCCGTGCATCTAAATGGTAAAAAAGCAATTTTCATGAACCTCGCGAGTGGTAAATAAGCACCTTTCACGGCCATCGCGAGTGGCAAATAAGCTATGTTCACAGCACATGACATTTTTGATTTTTTTTTTTACTATTTAGATGCGCGGTCAGCAATATGTAGATGTATGATTGTTGCAATGCTCATTACTCAAGGTAAAGAGTGACTATAATGAGTTGTGAGTGGGAAAACAGTGGGAGACACCTTATTTGCAATCATCCAGTACTGTATTGCAGGACCATATCGTTCATTAAGCAATTTTTGAAAAAAAAAAAAAAAAAAAAAAAATGAATAATGCATACAGCATACCGATGTTGGGATGCAGTACTACCGTCATACTTTGACATAGTTAACTGAGCTATACATACGTATCATGACGCTATAGTCCCTTTCGGGGTAAGCCAACAACATAGCTGGTTTTTAGCCTGACCCAGTGATAGACCCCCACAACTTTCTATCCTGACATATTTCTCTTGCTTCCATTAGATTCATATCTTCTTTCATACACATTCTTTTGCATCTCATACTACGTACATTCTTATTTTTCAAACATTTTCCAACCACTTCAGACCATGATGATTTAGGCCTGCCTCTATCTCTCCTTCCATCCACTCTGCTATGGAATACCATTTTGCAAATCTTTCCTCACCCATTCTCTCACCATGACCAAACCACCAAAACAAACTGCTCTCACACTTCTCAGTCACCATTTCTTTCACTCTACATTTCTCCATTACCCAAGTATTCCTTACCGTATCTAATCTTGTTTTACCATACACACACTTCTAAGAAAACTCATACAGAAAAAGAGGAAGATGTGTTGCCCCTCTTTGTTTTGCAACCATGGCATGTTAAAACTAAATTTGTGTACTTGCACTTTACATAATCGTTGGTCAGACTATATACTGTATATAGAATATTAAGAGGGAAAAAGACAATTTTAAACACACATTAAAAAATGGTGGGAGGAGCATTATTACCTTTGCTGCGTCCCCACAAGGATCAGAAAATCCTGCAATGGAGAGATCTCCATCTTTATCGCACCTCAGTTTTCTAAAGAAGATGAAGCGGCAGAATATATTGCTGGTCACTTCCTCAACGCCTTCCATTTGTGCTAAGCAACATTCTCTGCACATCTCTAAATTTGGTGCAACTTTGAAACAGTATTCATTTTGTACAAAAGATTCTCCAGTTTCTACGAGGGTATTGAAAGTATCGCTGTCCTCACTTTCATCAACATCAAAATCGTCTTCAGAGGAGTCTCTTGAGAACGTAGGAGACAATGAATTCGCCTCATCTTCGTTTAAAGCATCTTCTTCTTTTAGCTTTTTAGTTGGTCTCTCGCCTCCTACATCTTCACAAATACGTTTATTGTTGCTGGACTGATCATCACCATCCTCTGAATTACCCGTGGGACCCATCTTATCTCTCTTGATTTCCACACTTTATAATAAGATTTACAAGCAAAAGTTGTTACCTGAAACCGGGATGATTTATTTTATTAGGTTGACAAAAGTGTAAAGAAAAAGGTTACTTCGTACTAATTAGTGCATTATACTTAAATATTTCACCATTCTATTACAAAAATACATTATTAAAATAACCAAAAATATAAAGTTCTTACCGAATATCTTGAATTTAGTCCATTTGCCGGATAATAAAAACAGATTATTGCAGATTATGAAGTGTTATGAAGCAGTCCAACCAAACCGAGACCAGCGAAATATAAATATAAGGCCATTCCGCTTTGAAAAATTAACATTGTTAAAAATGTTGAATTGTAAAAGTTCATTTTATCGTCACGAGATGGCGTTACTGTACGGAAATAGCGCGAAAACTTTAAACAATCAAAAATGGTACAGAAATATCAATATAATTTGTAAGAGAAAAATTGTTGTAACTAGACTGCAAAATTACCTAGAGTCATAAAAATTGGTACAGAGGTAGATTAATACCTTAGTTATTGTTTGCTAAAAAGGTAATTACCTAACTTACCCCTAAAGGGTGTAAAAGGGGTGGTTTATTCCCAAAATTAAAATATACTCCGATTTCAAAGGTTTTTACGTTGCTTCCAGGGTAAATTGACTCGCTGAAGAATATTATGATATTAGTTTTTGTTAATTTTCAACCCTTATACCGACCTAAGGGGTAATTAACCCTCAAAACTGTATTTTTTCGAATTTGTAGGTTTTCAACAAACAAGACGTTGTTTCCGGGGTTTTTGGACATGCTGAAGACAATGGTGCATATTAAAAACTTCTAACTTCAACCCCTAACGCGCAAGGGGGTAGTTTTCACCCTAATTATTCAATTAAATTAAAATTGAAAATAAAAATATGGTTTCCAGTAAAAAATGACATGCTAAAAACGTATAGTGATAGTTTCAAATTTTTATCTTCAACCCCTAAAGTGCTAGGGGTAGTTTTTACCCTTATAAAGAAAATCGGATCTTTAAATTTAATTTTTTTTGGTGTTTAAAAAAATATGCTGATAATAATATAGTGATATTAAAACAATTTCTGTCTCCAACCCCTAGCACGCTAGGGGGTATAGTTTTCACCCTAAATGCGTACTCAAAAACTACCCCCAGCAAGTTAAAGGGTTTAACATAAACATTTCTAAGTGTCACCATCATCTTTAGAAGAGTTTTTAGCCCCTAAATTAACACCGTTATAGTCTATATTAACTATCCCAAAAATTAGGGTGAAACTACCCCCTATAGTGTGCTAGGGGTTGGAGACAGAAATTGTTTTAATATCACCATATCATTATCAACATATTTTTTTACACCAAAAAAAATTTTAAAGACCCGATTTTCTTTATAAGGGTAAAAACTACCCCTAGCACTTTAGGGGTTGAAGATAAAAATTTGAAACTATCACTAACGTTTTTAGCATGTCATTTTTTACTGGAAACCATATTTTTATTTTCAATTTTAATTTAATTGAATAATTAGGGTGAAAACTACCCCCTTGCGCGTTAGGGGTTGAAGTTAGAAGTTTTTAATATGCACCATTGTCTTCAGCATGTCCAAAAACCCCGGAAACAACGTCTTGTTTGTTGAAAACCTACAAATTCGAAAAAATACAGTTTTGAGGGTTAACTACCCCTTAGGTCGGTAAGGGTTGAAAATTAACAAAAACTAATATCATAATATTCTTCAGCGAGTCAATTTACCCTGGAAGCAACGTAAAAACCTTTGAAATCGGAGTATATTTTAATTTTGGGAATAAACCACCCCTTTTACACCCTTTAGGGGTGAGTTAGGTAATTACCTTTTTAGCAAACAATAACTAAGGTATTAATCTACCTCTGTACCAATTTTCATGACTGTAGGTAATTATGCAGTCTAGTTACAACAATTTTTCTCTCACTAATTATATTGAAATTTCTGTACCATCTTTGATTATTTAAAGTTTTCGCGCTATTTCCGTACAGTAACGCCATCTCGTGGCGAAAAAACAAACTTTTCAATGTTATAGGGCTAACAATTCAAAGCGGAATGGCCTTATATTTATATTTCGCTGGTCTCGAACCAAACAGAGTCCAATGTCCAAATCCGTCAAACATCGAACACTTTTGCCAACGCTGGGAAAATTTCGTTACTTATGTTTAAAAAAAAATGGAAAAGGCCTAGGCCCCAAAAAAAAAATTTAAAATGGGACTTGGGTCTAAAAGTAGGCTTGCTTGTTTTATTTTTCCGGTAACCTAAATAAGGAGAAAATAAAGACTCGGACCTTGGGCCACATCTTGGGCAAGGACTCTGGATCTAGCAAGAAAAAGTTAGCGTTGGCGACACTGATCTCCTAATTTTTTTTTTTGTGACTTTTCATGTTGATTTTTCACAAATAGGTGGCAGCACATTACAGGTTGTTTGTTTGGATTTTGTTAGTAAATGTTTTCAATAAAAATTTGTTCTCAAAACAACATAAAGTCTTGGGCAGATTTGTTAATTATCAATCTTAAATAGTGAAGTTGATAGTGTTAAAAATACACAGTATATCAGTTTAAAAATATGAGTGGTTACCCAAGCCCTAATTTCGGGCGTGGAACTCCCCGTATGGTTATTCCTTCAGGACATGGTAGTCCATGGAGTGGCACTGAAACTCCATATAATGGGGAAGCATCTTCTCAACCAGACAGCCCTTTATCGCCGTTATTTAGAAGCTCACCGCGTGGTCAAGCAGATAGCCCAGACTTCATACCTTTAGGCAGTAGCAGCCCTAATCCCAGATTCCGTGGTCGGGGTCGGGGTAAATGGAACATGCATTACTCTCAGCACCCTCAACAAAGGATATCTGGATGTGGCAATATGAGCTTTAATAACAACAGTAGTTATGCGGACAATAGCTTCAGTCCAGGGTTTTCACCTTACAATCCAAATAGATCAAATTCATTTTCTCCTCGGAGAAGGGTAAGATTCAATACAGTATGTATGTACAATATTTATGCATGCATAATTAGTGCTGTCAAACTCCGGACATGTAATTTTCAAATCGAGGTCAAGCAATCTAGAGTAACCGGCCCTGTGGCGCAGTGGTTAGCATGCTTGTTTTCCATGCCGTTGGCCAGCGTTCGATACCTGCAGAAGGACTTTTCATGAAGAGTCACCTGTGCTTGGTGTGGAATGTTGGTTCGCGGTGTGGCTTGACTTGTGTGTGTGCTACTGAGTTGCAGAGGTCGGCCAGGCATCCAAGGTAATACTTGGATGTCGGCTGTCCACGCATGTAGTTTTCTGTGGTTTTCTGCATGCACCACCCTGTCGAATGACTGGGCTTTTCCTAACTATAGGCCACAGCCGATACCTTCCAATTCTTTCTACCAACAATCTACCTCTTCCTTCTACATCCTTTCATCCCTCAAAGGGTAGATCAGGTTTAACGTGGGCACTTGCGCCTTTCCTGGCTACACCTTCTGTCACTGCTCAAAGGTCCTCTCAAATACGGGGGCTTAGTAAAACATACAGTATGGTAGAGACTCAGTTGTTGGCAGGTCTCAATTGTTGGCAGATGGGTTAATGAAAACTTAAAAAACTTAATATCTCCTCAACCAATAAAGCTAGAGACTTGAGACTTGCAAATTTGGATACCCAGGGTATAGGATTGGACTCAATGGTGCCATCAAAAATACTCTCAAGCCAATATTTCTCTAAGTGCCAACAACTGAAAATCAACCATTTCCATTTAAATAACATATAAAAAGCCGTTAGCATGCCAACAACTGAGTCTCTACCATACAATAAATAATAATAATAATATCCAGATCTGCGTTATCTGGATTGCAAACAAATCAACAAAGTCTAGATAAAAAAAAATATATATATTAGGTGCTTTCCGGTTTTTAGCATAGTTCCAGCGTAGTTAGGTTTATGTAGAGCTACATAAACAGCTCGGATCAAGTCCATAGTTACCCACTTATCTGAAAATTTTATCCAGAATTCTTTTATGCAAATCCAAAAAAGGGTTAAAAAGGATTTGAATCTAAATGGTAATCAGGATGCAAATTCAGATATGTTAACACAGTTAACACAGTTATAGACTACATATAATTTTTTTTTACAGCACTAATATGTGTGTACAGTACTAGCTTCTGGACAAAAGTTTAAGAATGGGGCTGCGGCTGCGTTTTCTCATGAAGATAGCATATATTATGGTTGTGGGCCCATACAAATTTCTCTCAAACTTTTATCCAGAGTTGTATGTATTATGTACTTTTCACTTATTTATATGTATGTATGTACTGTACAGTACACTCACAGCCAGCCAAAACTTGTAACATCAAAGGATATGCTACTTTGAAAAGAAAAGAGCTACAAAACACCTGCACAGTTTTCATTTCATTGTGTGCAGGTATTTGGCAAGCTAGCAACAAATCACTTCAATTGACCTTTTAGCCGTTTTTTTTTTATAGAGTGCTTTTTATGTTATAAGTTTGTATGGTATGTAAGTAGGATACAGACATAAATGTAGAGCAAGTCGTCAAATAACATTTATGTAAATGGTAATACTTAAAGTTGCAGAAAGAAAAGAAAGGAGGGGCGGGAAATGGTACAGTATACCATTAAGTACCGGTAGCTTTCACAATGTTAAAAACTATGAATGAACTCTGAGTCTGTAAGGACTGACAAAGATATATCACACTCCATTTTCGCTTGGAGTTTAGTGCTAAAAGCTATCCAATATTTGTTCATTTTTTATCTGGCAAGTTTGTGCTAGCAAGATTTTTTTTTAACTGAACTATGGGACTCTCCACTATGGTGAAGCTCTTGCTGGATTTTTCCAATCCTTTTAAAGTATACACAGCAAACGTTCGTAAATATTAAAAGCATGTAGTAATATAATATGCAAATAATATACATATTACTATGCAATTATTGATTCAATTATCTTTATTCATTTCTTTCATCCCATACTACAATCGTACAAAAATGCACGTCAGCTTAGGTTATTATATTAGTTGATACAATTAGAAATGATAGTCTATGTCTATATATAGGACACAATTATAAAAAAGGTACACAACGTATTTCAACATAACATTAAAAATATAATGCTGTAGACTGAGAGAAAACATAAGCTACCGTATATTATTTGGTCTTGCATAAATTCATGCATAGAATAATACTGTTTGTTTAACAATAGTGTTTTCAACATTTTTTTTTTAAACAAAATAGGGTCTTCAATTTCTCTTATGGACACTGATGGAATGGAAACTATACTTTGAATGGCACTGGGACATTTAATGTGCATGGGGTTCCTCCTGGTACCATTAGATACATACATACATACATATCATGATGCTGTAATCCCTTTCGGGGTAAGCCAACAACACAGATCAGATGTTTTATCCTGACCCAGTGATAGACCTCCACAACTTCCTATCCTGACATACTTCACTTGCTTCCTCCAGTCTCATACCTTGTTTCATACATTTCCTTTTGCATTTCATACTGCGTAAATTCTTATTTTTCAAACATCTTCCGACCACCTCAGACCATGATGTTTTAGGCCTGCCTCTATCTCTCCTTCCATCCACTCTACTATGAAATACCTGCTTTGCTATTCTTTCATCACCCATTCTCTCAACATGACCCAACCACTGTAATACACTGTTCTCATACTTCTCAGTCACAGTTTCTTTTACTCCACATTTCTCCATCACCCAAGTATTCCGTACCCTCTCTAATCTTGTTTTACCACACATACTTCTAAGAAAACTCAAACCAACAGCATTCACCCTACTCATATGCCTACTCTGACATACCCATGATTCAGAACCATATAAGATAGTTGGGAGTAAGACAGAATTGTACCATTAGATAATATGTGCAAATCAATCTTCTCGCATCAAAATGAAGCTTATACACTTTACACATTTCTTAAAAATGAGTGATCTACACTTTACAAATTATGGCTACCTGGAGGATCACACACCTGGCTGCTTTATATAACAGAAGCTCCAGGTAGCCGCAACATTGTAAAGTGCAGATTGTTCATATTTTCGAAATTCGTAAAGTGAAGAAGCTTCACTGACGTGAGACAATCGATACATACATCACAGTATCTTATACAGTAGATAATCTCCTATACTGAGAATGTCAGATCGAATGCGCGCCATAATTGCGACTGGCGGAAGCTGCAGAACTAGACACTGACATTTGAAGTAACGTTACGCGTCTAGTTCTGCGGTCTCCGCCAGTCGCAATTGTAGCTCGCATTCGATCTGACATTCTCAGTATAGAAGAGATAACCCACTGTATAAGATACTGTGTACATACATGTTATGCTTTTCTTTAGTAAATTTTTGCTTAAATTAACTGATCGTTATTTTTATCATTAGCTACTATTTAATATAAATAGATTTCTGTTGTTTACATATATATTTGCTCCGGACTGCAGTTTTGTATGCACAAATTTTATGGTAAATATTTGATGAACAACTGTAATGTTTGTTAACAATTACCATTGAGTAATGCAAAGAGACATTCAGGAAAATAAACCAGCGTAGTGAGGTATGATAAATTTGAAAGAAAAGGATAGGAGAAAACCAGCAAAGGCCTTAATATAGTGAAGAGAGTCCCAATGTTTGGCATTGATTTTGCTACCACAAAAAAAAAAAAAAAAAAAAAAAAAAAAAAAAAAAAAAATAGAGCTTTTGATACATAACTCAGAGAGGAAAGGAGTGTGTTTTGCCTTCATCAGTCCTTACAGATTTGGAGAGAAACTATCACAGTTTCCCTCTTGAGATCTTCACTGATCTATGGGACTCTTTAATTAATGTAATATTTAAATTTTCAGTTTCAGAGAAGAGGTGGTTCTGGTGGACCAGGCAGCCACAGTCCAATGGCTGATGTTTCTCTTTTCTATCAACATTCAATGATTGAAGATCCATGGGCACCTTTAGAACATAAACTTGCTCTGAATGCAAGTAGAGCTGCACTAAATGCAGCTCGTTCGTCATCTCAGTTGAGTGATTCAGATGACTTGGAACGTGGAAGAGGAGCATCAGCAAGTGATGAATCGGAAGCAGAGCCAGCTTCTTCTGATACTGCGTGACCTGTGACCTAATTCTTACCTATTTTATGCAATAATTATTTATTTTTGTCATTCAGTTGTCATTGTTGTATATTTACAATGTAATATACCTTTTATTATTATATATCACAAGGAAAATAATAATTTGTAAATTAAAAATAAAATAATAATTATAAAAAAAAAATGCATTTTTTAACATTTAATTATATGAATAATAAGGCAATTTAATGTTATTTATGTCTTTGCAAAGAATTTAAATCAGTGTCAGTCGCATTTTTTTTTTTTTTTTTTTTTTTTTTTTTTTTTTTTTTTTTTTTTACTTACTTATTTTCTCAGGCGACGATTTATTTAAAAATCTTAGCTGGAAAATATAGGTTTAAAAAAGGTTATAAAATAAAGAAAACAAGACTAAGAAGCAAAGACAAATAAACTGCTTCAGTGGATTTTTTTGAACAAAAATAATAAAATCAAAATAAACAGGTGGCAGCAAAATGGGAAAATATATTGTAGTTAAACAAAAGGGGGGAAAATACAATAATTATTCTAGGTATTATACTATATATTTAATTGAGGGAGCTAAAGGATATCTGGTTTTCAATACAAAAGTTCTTCTATATTTGTTTTAGTAATATGTATTTATATACTTTCAGAGAAGTAGATATTTTCATAATTTTTTTTCAATAATATTTCTGGAAAAAAAATGAAATGCTATTCCATCTTAGTCTTAAAAAAATTAAAAAAATAAAGTTATTCCCTCAAAAATTACAGACACTTTTCAAAGAAGGTTTAGTACATCTAAGGGCTGATGGAGTATAGTAAGTGTATAATGACTAATGACTGGTGTATTCAGCAATTAAGTAAGCAGTAAAACTGAAAAACAAATAAATATGGAACATCATACACTATTATATCATAGTCCTGTACGTGCGTTAAGTTTTACTTTTATTTATGAAAAGATGACTGATAAAATGGACTAGCCTATATAAATCATTATACCCATGCAATTTTCCATCTTCAATTGAAAAGAAGTTGAGAGGTGTCCATTATATTCGAAATTTTTGCATTTAACTCCTTCCATAAACAGATATAAGATTTTATTTTAAGTTCTATGTCTTTACAGAGTACAACAATAAGTCAATAACACAAATAACAGCTTCATAACAGCTTTCAGCAATGAATTTTAAACATCAGAGCTTTAATCTACCATGAAAGAAAGAAAGAAAGAAAGAAAGAAAGAAAGAAAGAAAGAAAGAAAGAAAGAAAGAAAGAAAGAAAGAAAGAAAGAAAGAAAGAAAGAAAGAAAGAAAGAAAGAAAGAAAGAAAGAAAGAAAGAAAGAAAGAAAAAGTATAGTCAAGGTCAAGAGTATAGTGCTGTATCAAGGTCCATATAATAAAGAGGTAAGAGGTTGAGCGCAGCACAAAACTCGCGCATTCGATTCTATTTTGCAATGGATTGTACTTGGTTCTAAGCCAATAAGATGCCGTTCACTAGTTACGTCACTGATAAGGTGAACAAAGTTTCAAGTAGTGATGTGACGTCTTTGGTGAATTCCTTTAAGCTGCGCTACCTTGGGCAAAACTTTTCCCGGAGCATCTAACCTCTTATATATGGACATTTGCTGCTGTCATGTATTATATTTATGTTATTCTTACGAGTAATGAGAGAAATATGCGCCGAGTTTGTTCTTTTGGTAAAAAATATTGACATAATCGTGGGTACAGTATAATTATAATTACAAGGTAATATTTTTATAAATTTTAATAATGCCGTAATGATCTCCTTTTTATACTATCATATTAAACTAAATTTGTACTGTAGAACAAAATAAATAATAAAGCAACATGTTTTAAGATATATTTTTCAGTTTATTTTTGTATCGTAAAATATATAAACAGTGCACATTCTCATAGGATTTTTTTTTTAATGTTATACCTATTAATGTGATTTTTGTAATGATTGAAAGTATAATAATGCTGTTTGTAAACCCTGTTCTCTTGCACCAAAAAATGCACATTACATTTGAATAACCATAGGCGATCGTCATTTTTGGTGCAAAGAACAAGGTTTACAAACAGCATTACTGTAATACAATGTTAACACTTTTTAAGTAAAAATCTATAATTTTATGGTAAGCACAGCATAGGTATAATATGGTTTTGGGAATAAATTATGGCATTTTCCACATCATCAATCATCAGTTTGTATTTCTATGTTTATAACCCAAATATTACAACAACCTATAGCTGCATGAAAAAGTTTTAACAAATAAAAATGAATATATTTTAGTTTAAATACAATAACACATTATTTTCTCCCAATTTTGGTGGGAAGTTTTTAATTCACAAGATAGTCAGAAATTAGGAGAATACGGACACATAGAAACTTCTATGTTGTTATAACACTAGTTGATGTGTGCAAAATTAAGTCTCCTTTTAATATGTAATATTTTTTTTTTGTGCAATTAAAAGGATTTGACATTATTATAAATAGGCTTATAGATTTTTCAGACCTTACGTTCTATTATATTCAAACATTTTCATTTTAAAACAAATTGAATTAACAAATCAAATATTAATTTGAGTTAATTTTTTTTTTTTAAATATAAAATATATATGCCCAGAGAGCATTATTATTATTTTGTTCTCAGCTAAATGCTATTTTTATACTGATCTTCGAGAAAATAATTTACAGCACATTTAATGAAATTCAAGTTATTTTTTAATAGGGCACCTAAGAGATACACAGCAATAAAGTTTCAACAAAGCAATCAGATAATCAGACACAATACTAGCAAGGGTTGTCATTATTTTTATGTTATTTTTGTCCTAGTATAGGGCTTCCCATGTTAAATGTTCCAAATTTTTCGCTTCAGAATTGATAAAACACGTTAAATCGCATAAATATAATAAAGTAAAAAGCACAACTCAAAAAGTATTCTGGACATGGAGCCCCAGTGAAATGAACAAGGTGAAAAATGTGAGTAAAGTTGACTCCAAATGATGGTCTGGGTTCCACCAGAAATTTCAGTTTCTCATTGTTGATCTTTCAAATATTCTAATGAAATATCATTTTCATCCAAGCTTTTAAAATTCAGCTTTGAGAAACTGAAATTTCTGGTGGAACCCAGACCCTCATTTGGAGTCAACTTTGCACACATTTTTCACCCTGTTCATTTCACTGGGGCTCCTTCATGTCCTGAATACTTTTTGAGTTTCGCTTTTTTACTTTATGATGATGAACAATTTAACATGTTTTATCAATTCTGAAGCGAAAAAATTAGACATTTAAAACTTTAAAACCCTCAATGTAACATGGTAAGCTCTATACCTGGCCAAAATTAACATAAAACTAATGATGACCCTTTTGCCATGCAGTGATTGACCTGATGACCCTTGCCAGTGACAAGTGCTGATTTTGTAAAGGTTGTGACACTACATCTCCAGTTTTTATAACCATGCACAGTAACCCTATTTATATGACCCTGCATGTCAAAGTAATTTTTTTTTATATGTATAATTTATGCTTTCACATAACAAGTCACTTATTTAAAGAAAAAGTTGCATTACAAGTTAAATTAATAGAATACATAGTGAGTAGTACATATGTTTACAATAAAAGCTTCACTGAAAATGTTGTTATTGAAACTTACAATAATTATTAATAAAAACTTGTTTTTTTTTTTATTATTATTACTTATTATTTTTTGCAATTTGTGGAACAAGTTAAATCGTAAATTGAACACTTTTCAGTCACATTTTGTATTATAAAATAGATCCTCCCCCCCCCCCCCCCCCCACCTTTTTTTTTCTTACCACACATACAATTTTTATAATGAATCTTGGGAAAGTAATTTACAAAATAAATTTATTATGCACTTTTAGCACATTAAAATTCATTTAAATAACATAGATAAAATTCAAACAAATTTTTATAACCAGGATACTGAAATCAATTTAAGGAAAAAACCATCGCGGTTAGGATCAATATTAAAGAAAAGGATTGAATAACCAGCAAGGGCCTTACCACAGTAGAAGTTCTATGGAGAGGTCGAAGTCTCGCATGGCATAGTGTTTTGTTATAAAAAAGTTCATTTTATAACTGAGAGCTTTCGTCATATATTAATGACATTATCAATATATTCCCGCTCCCTCCCCACCTCTTCCCTTACTCCTTCATTCACACTCTTTCCCTAATTCCTATGTCTCCACTCCCACCCCTCCTAACCAGCAAGAGCACAACTCGGCAGTACAAGACAAGACACTGCTCAGTGATGTGCTCAAGTTATTTTCTTCTTTGATTGATAATGTCATTAATATAAATAATATGACGAAAGCTCTCAGTTATAAAATGAACTTTTTTATAACAAAACACTGTGCCATGCAAGACTTCGACCTCTCCATAGAACTTCTACTGTGGTAAGGCCCTTGCTGGTTATTCTATCCTTTTCTTTAATATTGATCCAGGATACTGAAAGGCATAGAAAACATTGAAACAACATGTTCTAAATACAAAATGGGATCTACAAAACTGATGATATTTTTTACCACAATGTTTATGTAGCCCCACAAAAGAGCTTGAAAAAAATGTAAAGTATGCAATTTGCGTGAATATTCCTGTTTATGACGTCATTAACAGGCAAAAATTAGTATGAAAATGTTGTGCGGGTTGCATAAATCAAAATTTTCTGATCACTGCTACGGCGCTACATTTGGGTTTTGAGACCAACTAACGTTATTTATGTAAGTCCTATCAAGTGTTTTGTGATATAAATGCTTATGTTTTCATGTTTTCTATGCCTTGAAGGGGTATACACATACAGTTACCGTTCAGCAGAGCATATGGCTCTAGCTTCAGTATAAATTTTGACATATTGCCATTTTTGTTTTGTTTTTTGTTTTTACCATTTTACCCAAATGATACACCCTGGATATGACATTTTTATAAATTAATTAGTACAGTAACACAATAGGTATTGCTTTCACTTAAAACAATCACTTATTAAAAATAAAATTTGAATTGTTTGAAAAAATTCATTAAAATTAAATTAAGAGAATACAAACATCAATGTTCTTTGTTTATACCAGGTTTATAAAATTAAAAAAAAAAAAAAAAAAAAAAAAAAACTAATACATAGGCCTACTGTATTTATACCTATATATTGCATAATTATACAATTTTTCATAACATTTATTATCAATTCAAGTTGTTATATATTTTGTTCCTGCAACTTAAAAAGTAAAAATTGTAATACGTAAAAAACAAAAAAAAAAAAAAAAAAAATGTACGATTAATTTAAAAGGATAGGACAAACCAGCAATGGTCCTACCATAGTGAAGAGAGTCCCTAAGTTTGGTGAAAATGTTGCTAGCATAGATAAAAAAACGATCAAATATTGCATATTGGTTAGCAATCGGCACTAAACTCCAAGAGAAATAAAGTGTGTTTTGCCTAGTTTCACTTCGAGTCTGTAAGGACTGATGAAAGCATAACAACCTTCTTTTCTCTTACGAGTTTAGTACAGAAAGTTAACTAATGTTAAGTTAGTTTTTTTTTTCTGTGCTAGCAAGATTTTCACTCAAGTATGGGACTCTCTTTACTATGGTAACGCCCTTGCTGGTTTCTTTGTACTATTCTTTCAAATTTATCATACCTAACAGCAATGGTTTATTTTCCTTGTATCTTTTATAATAATTACTTGTCATTTTATGTTTTATTTTGTATCCATTCTTAACTATTTTCAGAACAAGTTACATAACAAAGTAAACAACACTAAGAACACTTATCAGTATATTTTCATATTATAAAACATATAACTAGAGCTTCTTCTTTTTCTTCCAACATATTGGGCAAATAATTTACAAAATGAATAGGTTATGCACTGTTGGCACATCTAATTAAAATTAATTTAAATAAAATATTATAACTAAGTTACCCACAGGTTTACACAGCACTCAAGTTTTAGCAGACCATAAATTGTGACACTATTATAGTCACATTTCCCCCTCCCCTTCTTTTCACCGTTCCCTATTTATCACCCTGCGTCACAAAGATTTGATAGTAATGTGTATTTTTTTTCCTTCTTTCAATTTAAATTAATGTAGAAGTAGCTTATTATTGCTTTTTTTTAAATATTATTTTCCAAAACAAATCAATGACTAAAAAAATTAAAATAAAATAATAATAATAATAAATATATTGGTAAAAAAAGTATACATTTAACACTGAAACTAGTTACATTAAGAGAATACTGATACGTGGAAATTTCCATATTTACAATAAAGATAAAGTAATTAAAAATACTCAAATGAAGACAAAAAAAGAATAAACTAAAGCTAAATATTTTAATATTGTAGATATAAGAAAACAATGCATTTTTTTTTACTATAAATTTAATTTTATATTAAAGAAATTAAAAAAAAAAAAAAAAAATTATGTTTTGTTTCAACTAAAAAACAGCTATAATTTAAAAAAATTTAAGCTTCCATCTTTTGAATCTTCATCATCTGAAAAGTACTGCTCTTCCAGAGTATCATCCTCATCGTCGTCATCCTGCTCTTGTGGAGTTTGATTGATGAAATCTTTCACTCTTTGGTCAACTGTTCCAGATGTTAAGTTGGTATATAATTTATTCACAAGCTTGGGATTTTCTGGTTCTTCAGATTTGTACTTCATCAACTTGGCAGTTTTAGCTAGGGCAACTTCCTGCTCTTCTCTTTGCTTCTTAGTGAGATTCTTGGGCTTCTTCAACTGTCTTTGTATGAAGTCTTTAGAACGCTTGTTGCTGCAACAAAAGAAACATTAATAAATATCAATAATGATCCTTTTTGTAATACTAATTTAAAAATCTATTGGCAAATTCATGCTTAAAACAGAAAACTGTAAGAAAATATATTGATTTATTAGCTTCCAAAACTACAGTAGCAATAATAATTCATGACTTGCATTATTATTTCATTGGTGCAAACTTAGTGATTCAATTTATTGTTCCTTAGAATTGAAAGTCATGAAACATGGCAGGCACTTGTTTCAGGTATTAAAAAATGCCATCTCCCCCAGAAGCATTAAAAGTTTGTTTTACAAATTAAGGCAACTTTATCAATAAATCTTACTTATTTTTATTGTCTTCAAAATCGATTGATACATCATGTCTATGTGGAGTTGTTTTGGAAACCAGCTTGCTCATGCGATTGCCTGGAGGAGTGTAATTAAACTTCATTCTATCATCATCAGATGTTACTTTGGAAGACACAGAATCAGTATCCCACAAATCCTGATGTAACAAGAATACACACATCATCAGCCAAGTACAAAATTATCATACACAGCAGTTCAAATTATTAGGTCTTGTCTTACCACTCAAATATAGAATCTTTTACTGGCTACTTATAACATCTTACATGAAATATTTCTGAACTTATAATAAAAGATTATAAAGAAAAGGAAAGGATAGAAGAATCAGCAAGGGCCTTTCCACAGTAGAAGTTCTATGGAGATGTTGAAGTCTCGCATGGAACAAAGTTTAGTTATAATGTTTATATAACAGAGCTTTTGTCATATTTTATAATGACATTATCTAATATGACAAAAGCTGTCAGTTAGATAAACAGTATAACTCTATAATAAATAGCAAAACTCTGAGCCACGTGAGACCTCAACCTCTCCATAGAACTTCTACCGTAGTAAGGCCCTTGCTGGTATTTCTATCCTTTTCTCTAAGATTAATCCTAACTGCAATGTTTTTGTTTCCTTAAATTGAACTTATAATATAATAACTAATAATAAGACTATACAAAGTGATTTTTCAATTTGAATGTTTATGTTAATTATTATTATTATTTTATTAATTGTAAATAGTAGTGTTGTTTGTAATCACTGCTTCCTTGTTTAAAAAATGCGCATTACATTTGAAAACAATAGTTGATTGTCATTTTAGTAGCAGAAAACAGGGTTTACGAACAGCATTATTGACTAGACCAATGTTTGTTGTAACAATGAATGTTACTATGAACTGCCTGGACTAATAAAATATCTTATTTCTTACCGTATTATCTCCACAAGTCTCCTCATCTGAATCAGGCTGAGTCAAGGCAAACAAATCTTTGTCTTGATGTGTAGCTTTGTCTTCCATCCATGCTAACAAATCAGCTTTCCTGTCTTTTTCTTTCTTGTTTTTAGGATTGCTGGCCATGATATCATCAATTTCTTCATCATCTAAATGTATTAATATTATTATTTTATCTCTTATTGACAAAAATTAATAAGTTTAAAAAATAGGCCTATAGGCTATTTAGAAAATAGTTAGTAGAGATTAGAGCACGTTGAATTGAATAATAATAAAACGTAAAGATTCTCTAATTTATATAATAATTGGGACTTATTGACAAAAGTACAGTATATACCTAATTCAGAAAATTCTATATCCCTTTTCTTGTTTGGTTTTGCTTCTTTCTTGGCAGCGGCAGTGGCAGCAGTGGCAGCAGCAGCCTCTGATTTGGAAGATTTGCCAGCATTGCCTGGCTTACCAGACCTTAAAAATTGCAATTATAAAAATATATTAGCAATGACAACTTGTAAAACTAATTCTAAGGTAAGGCCAAAATAAATCTTACTTTTCACTTTCTTGGGGTTTTGACAACTTCTTTGTTGTATTGGATTCAGCAAGTCGAGGTCTCTTGGCTGAAAATAATAGTTTTATAATAGAATAGGATATATAATTTGGATGATGGAGAGATAGATGGGCATAGACATACACACGTCAAAAACATAGCCACTGAATAAGACTAATTATAGTGCATAACAAGGGTATTATTCTAGTTTTTAAGTTCCTCTATAAATTCTTCATCTGTCTGTTCCTAATGCATTTATTTTTGGTACATAGTATCTAACTTTGGTAAATAATTTTATTCAAAAAAATAATCGCCAGTGCTATTTGCTTAAAGCTTACAACTGTAATCCAATATTTAATATTAGCTAGGGCAAAAAAAAAAAAAAAAAAAAAAAAACTTTACAATAACTATTAGAAAATAAGTATTGATTGTTAACGAGAGTACTTTAGCAGGTCATTCAAAACAAATGCATTTGAGGTCTGCCTGAAACATAAGGTTGTCGCTACTCTGTTAAGGTTTTCTAGTTAGCAGCAAGAGATAAACTGAGCCACCCTTGAGAGTAGAGTAGGTATTTGTGTGTCATGCAGAAAGCAGCAGTTCTGAGCACAGCTATCATAGCACACAAAGTGCTTTGTTTGTGTTCTCTCTAGTTACCACCTACAGTTTCTATCAGATTGTTGGTACTCACCTTCACCTTGAATCAATTAGGATTCCAGTGTTATCGTTACAAGAGAAGAGAGAAAAGAGCAAAATATATAAATAATAATAATAGTAAAAAACTGATGGCTTTCCATTTTGCTACTATTCTATTATAATATTTAATATTTTTTATAAGTCAATTACATACCTATTATATAAAATATTGTGTTAAATATTCATTATCTTAAGAAAACAAAAGTATAAATTGACAAGTTACCTTGTACAGCATCGTCACTTTTTTTCTCCTCTGAGCTTTGTTTCTTTATCCCAGCTCTATTTGATGATTTCATTGGAATGTTATTTGTGGCTTTCTTCTTTGTCTTAGCATCCTGAATTTGCAAAATATAAAACAAATAAATAAAAATTACTATTCATAATATTCATAATATGAAATACACATAAGGATAATATTCCTGTAATATTGAATTGAATTTTTTAAATTATTATTATTTTAATGTAAGATAAATATAAATATGTGAAAAAACCATCGCGGTTAATGCTACTAAAACAATAGGATAGAGATAGGACGAGAGAAATTAGAGCACCGTGTATTGAGAGTTAATACAGAGCGAAATTCTCTAATTTTGATAGTATAATGGAGTAGGGATTCAAATCAATTCACTAGCATTTTGGCTAGGACGTTTTATATGAAAAGAAATTAAAAGGATGGGTGATTCTGTGCAAAAGCTAACCAAACATACCAAATATCCTCACGACCCACACCTCTCGCGATCTAGCTGGACGCGCGTTTCGTCCATATCCGTTCCGAATTTTATGCACTAATTGTATAATTAATGCACAAAAAACATCGCGGGTCTCAGGCACTCATCAGCAGCCCACAGCAATACACAGCAATACAGCAATGTATTGCTGTGGGCTGCTGATGAGTGCCTGAGACCCGCGATGTTTTTTGTGCATTAATTATACAATTAGTGCATAAAATTCGGAACGGATATGGACGAAACGCGCGTCCAGCTAGATCGCGAGAGGTGTGGGTCGTGAGGATATTTGGTATGTTTGGTTAGCTTTTGCACAGAATCACCCATCCTTTTAATTTCTTTTCATATAAAACGTCCTAGCCAAAATGCTAGTGAATTGATTTGAATCTCTACTCCATTATACTATCAAAATTAGAGAATTTCGCTCTGTATTAACTCTCAATACACGGTGCTCTAATTTCTCTCGTCCTATCTCTATCCTATTGTTTTAGTAATGTAAGATAATACTATATTTAAGGCTTAGACAATCGTCACTCATTAAGAACTCATTTGTGATGGTAGTTGGGGTTTTAATGAGTTTTATGAAGTTCCTGCACATCCGTGAGCTTTATTTAGTTTATAACTTGCTAGCGCCTTGGTGCATAATAATTTATTCATTAGAAGAGCACGATTCTTTATTAACCCACGCAGTTCACAGTAACAATTCGTTACAACAAGCATTAGTCTTAATACAAAGTTTTAACCTTGACACAATGCCTCATACAAAAAATAATAATAAAAGTATAATATCTTGAAAGAAAGAAAAGGGGAGGGGAGGGGAGGGAAATTATATTATAAAATCTTACCATTTTGTCAGGTGTGAGTCCTTTGACATTTTTATATGCATTCTTTTTCTTCACAAAAGCCTTATCTCCTTTTACTACAAGCTTCTCACCTAAATTAAAATCATAAGTTAATAACAAATCTCAAATTATAAGCATCCAACTATGTAACTCAACATTAAGAACACACATATCATGACTCCATACATACCATTCTCTAAACCATTTCTCTTTGATCTACCATCTAAATCTCCAACACAACTTTCAATTCTGGTGTATTTTCCTTGCTTAGCCCACATTTATAGGTTGTTTTGCACACTTCCTTTTGCATTTACCACTACATTCATACCATAGAGTTATTATAGATAGAGAGGCACAGGTCCTAGCTCTTCGTTGCGCTTGCCGCCATCGTGTAGCTAAATCAGAATGTGTTCGCAAAATCACTCTTCAGCCACCTGCGCAAAAACGAGTTTCTCACCTCACTCTGCTTCTGCGCATATTATTTTTTGAACGGGCCAGCTGCTTACCACAAATGACCGCTTGGATCAGCACTGAAAAGAGCTCAACCTTTATGCTTGTCTTTGTGAGAACATCTCCTTTGGAGGCACAGAGCTCTTAATGCTATTACCATAGGGCTTACCTCTCTATCTATATAACCTCTTTGATTCATACACTCTTCAACCTCTGCCTCCTCCATTTAAAAAGTTATATATTTAAAATAATTGTACTTCATTTATCACTCAGCCTGTACAATTTTTACAAAATCATAAAACATATCTTCTCAGTCAACAATTCTTGGATCCCACATCAACCACGTATACTTTGCCTGATCTAATTTTGTAGCACACACTCATACTTACATGACTACTTTACTAAAATTTCTACTCGCAGCATTACCCAAGATTCAGTCCAATACAAGAAAGTTGTGAGTCAGTTGCAATTGGACACTACCTTGTTTGGCAAAGCACTATTCTTGGCAGCAACCCTGTCTTGCAGCCAACAACTACCAGCAACAATTTTTCTTTCATTCTCCCCATCAACACTTTCATTTTTATAACATAACGTTCCTGGGTTCGCATTTTTTTTTTTTTTTTTTTTTTTTACTAAACCATTGATACTCAAAAATTTTACATCATTTTGCACTCTATAAAACACCATTTTCCTATAAATTTTACCAAGTATACTGAACAGACATAATTTAACAATATATTGATAGATACATGCCTTCATAGAACTTTAGTGGTGGAATTATTTTCCTTCCTCTTGAGCTTGTGGTAAATCGAATGCCAACCACTTCTCTTGCAGTATCTGCTATTGATTGGACATTTTGATTATTTCATAAAAACTTAATAGTAATTTAGATTCAAAATAGAGCTACAATAATATGCTATTTAAAATGTTACCAAGAATATTTTTTTATTTTGTTTGTTTGTTTGTTTGTTAATACATTCAATTAACTTCTACCTAACATAAATGTTGAAATATTCCTTTAATTAAAATAAAAGTGCACGTAGAACATGAATCGTAACCTAAAGTCATGGCTAAATTCATGTTCTAACAAGATTTTTCTTTCTATACATATATTATTTAAAATTTTTACCAAGATTTGATTAATTTTTATAATTAAGAACTAATAACAATAGCCTAATAATATGCACTCTTACCATTTAGATCGTCATCTTCGTCATCGTCATCATCAACACCTGTGGTATCAAAAACAGGTTTGCATGTTTTCTTGAACACTCCAGTCTTTGTTTTGGAAGTACTAGGCTTCTGCTCCTCCCCATACACTAATTTTAAGACAGCTTGCCATCTGGTCGGGAAGCCTTTGGAAAACTTCTGCTCTATAGTTTCTGGTATCAATGTTGCTCCTACAGAAAACAATACATTATTTTAAGTAAACACAATGATATGATTAACAACTACAACATTGGTAAATATTAATATAATTATTCAATGTATTAACTGTAGAAATGATAATACTGTAACATTACTGTTACCTTTAGATTGTTTCATCCACAGGGGAGGTCCAACAAGATGATAAGTGATGTCTCCTTTAGTAATTACTACATAATTATCCAGTCTCTTTTTAATTGCATCTGCAGAGATGTGATTTCTTTCTATCACTTTGTGGTTGGCACTGTAAGAACATGATAAAGCACTGTTAACCAAGCACAATGTAATTTCAATTATAAAATAGTTTTCATGGCTTGTGAAAATTGTGAATTGACTTTGAAATAAATATTTTTTCATGTTACAATCAACATTAATTGTAACAACGAATGCCCCCCCCCCCCCCCACGAGCTCTACATGAAACTATGTACTGTAACTCAAAGTCAGTTCATTACTTCTATTACACATTACAGGTTCATAAGACCCCCCCCCCCCCCCCTCACACACACACAAAGTAGCACACGAGAGTACGTAGTCAACAAAAACAGCGCCTCTGCAGGGAAAAAAATCATAACACAAAAACGCAGGGATAGCCTGGGGGCGACTACACAGTCAGTTTAGAGACTAACAATTTCAAAAAAATATTTATAATTCCATCCAAAAATCAGCAAATAGTAATAAACATAATCTAAATCAGTTTAAATAATAAACAAATAATGATATTTCCAATTTTATCACTTTTGAGGGTCAATTTTGTTTCTAATTTGACTCATTTCTCTGAACAGCTGATGCGATTCGATGCGTCAGCCCTCAGAGACTTTAATTTCAATTTTGATCAAGAGATGGCTTTATTGGTCACTATTAACTCTCGATTAGCCACTAAACTAGTACAATTTTGAAATAAGATTATTAAAAACATAGTTATTAAATGACAAATACTTAAAAAAAAAAAAAAAACTTATTAAACTTACTCTATCAAACATCCTGCCAACTTGAATGTAGTTTTATCTTGCAAAGTAGGAACCAATCTCCATTTACTAATCCATCTGTGTTGAACCTAAAATAAAACATAAACATGTGCCATAAATATAATTTTATAAAGATTTAATTCATTGTTTGCTGAATATTGTTATGCAAAGTTTTTGTTGTTTTTTTACACAACATTTTGATCAAAATGCTTTTGCTGTTTTTTCGCCTTCATTTATATTATAACAAACAAGTTTTAGTACACAATTACTTTTAGCTAATGCAGTAATTTACCAGTTTTTGAAACTTTATTTTTCTTGCTCTTTCTGCTTCTTCTAAATTAGAAAGCGGGGATGCCATTTTCCTTGCGTTCTCTCTGTATTTTACACCAGAAAAACAAACAGGAGTGTTTGGAAGTCTTTCTGCTGTGGTCAACACATACTCAATTTCTTCATCACTATCCTCTTCAGCCTCATAGGGTACAGTGTCATACTGAAATATGAAAATGTACATTGGACTGTAAATTTAAATACAAATTACACAGGCAATTAAAATTACTGAAATTCAGAGCAGTAAAAATACTGCAAATACATAACATATTATACCTATTGTTAAATTATAGATATAATAAATTATCAAAGTCAGTTTTTCCTTAATATTTATTAAAATATGAGATTATACAGTGTCAAATAATATATTTCATTGGCATACTGGCAACACTGAACAGTTTAAAAATTTAGGAATAGATGATGAGCATAAGAATAATACCTAAAAAAATTTAGCCCTTACTCCCTTTCACAGTAAGTTTATACAAATGATTGCTAAATAAAGGTTAGATAGGAGATGCAAATAGATAGGCCTATAAAAAAAAAACAAAAAAAACTGGGATAAGGAAGCTGAGCTGCAGCTGACAGGGAACCTTATGTTTGAGAGAATAATTTCTAATCCAGATCAAAACTGAATGCATTTAGCATTACATAAGGGTATGTAAGGAGCGCAGCTCATAAAAACTTATGCTTTTCAATTAAATTTAAGCAAAGATTATTTATACTCACTGGTTTTGCCTTAACAGAGGATTCTGTCATAGTTCTGTCATCTGGTCTTGGTACTCTGTTGTCACCTCGTATCTAGAAGGATAGGTTGAATAAACAATAAGAATTTGTTACTGAAAAGGAAAGAGAGGAAACCAGCAAGTGAAATTTCTTGAATGAGTCAACTGATACAAGAAAAACATGAAGACTCACTTAAAGAGTTGAGGAGGTAGCATGGTAAAGTTATCAAATTATTGAAATGAGAATTTACAACAAGATGCCTGGTTTCATATATTTTGATATAGAATAGGTTAACAGATTATTAAAAATAAAATAATTACCTCAGGGAATGAAGGAGGTAGTGGAATGTTCTTTTTCTTTTCCTTTCTTTTACCTCTCGGTTGTTCTGGGCTTGCAGCACGAACATTTTTCACAATGTTTGCTGAAGAAAGCATTATATTGAAATTTTAAAATAACATGAATATTTCACATTTTGACAACATTACACAAGAAACACACAATGTTAAGGGGAGAGAATAAAAGTCACCATAACAAAGGTTTGCTACTAAACACCTAAAAGTATTACATAAAATAATAAAATCTTCATAATATATAAGAAAAAACCTTTACGGTTTAAAATGCATCAGGTAGTTTGGTCGCATTTCAATCACAGCAGTAAAAATTCTCTCATTGGCAGCCTTGTGCTTGCAATTTTGCATCCCCCTTTTTTGTATCTGTTTAGTTAAAGATTTTCACTTCATATAGCTTTCAATATAACGTGCTTTAATTATAATTATCTATTAATTTTCTTTAATTTGCAAAACCTTCATAATATATAATCAGTCATTGACAATTATTACTTAATATATATTTCAAACTTTAACAGCAACCAACATTAACCTTGTTGCAATTCAATGGTGTTGCGGCTAAACAACATATCTACTGTTGGCAGGATTTCATGCCGCAATAGTCATAGAAACACGTAGCTAAATTTATCATGACAACAGGTATAAAACACTTCTACATGGCTATCACAATAAACGTAGATGCATGAAAATTAACAAACCTGCTAAAAGTAGAAAAGTGATTTAGCCACAACAGCATCACATTAAAATTAGTGCTTCTTCTTAACTAAACAATTTCATTGACAACTTATCCCAGCTAAGCTTACCAAAACTTGAATTATTGCTATTACAATGGAAAATGCATGTTGAACATGAATTCCATCGTCAAAAGAGCAAATATTAATGAACAAATTTTTGTTCAACATTTTTGTTGTTGTCCTTCCCCCCCACATGAACTAAAAATTTGAGTTAGAATCTTCATTGATTTAAAATTAATAATGATATAAACTTTTACCATTCAGATCTTCATCATCCTCATCTGTGTCATAAATTATAGGTTTGCTTTTCTTCATGGGCACTTCAGTCTTCTTCTTGGGGATACTACTCGCAAGGTGGTCTTGATGAAGTTCTTCCAAAAATTGACGCCATTTGGGTGGGAAACCTTTACAGAATTTCTGCTGCAAAATCTCTGGTACTGATGTCTCTCCTAGATAGAAGACAGTATTTATAGAAAACATAATGATAGTAAAATAATATGTTAATAGATAAAGTTAAGGTTTAGAATAGTTTTAAAAATGACAAGGCAAATGAAGTGTAACATGTATAATGTAAAGTGTAATGTTTCTGTAAACTACCTATGACTAATGAATACATAAATGGTTCATAAAAATCTGATTACTCAATAAACAAGCTGTGGCATTATTGATATTAAAGGGAGTATTTGACCGACAGATATCTCGCAAACTAGACGGATGTGAATTATACTATTAACTCAAAAATGTAAAGATGAAATGATACTTAATTGTTTGGTTACGCCAAACATGTAAATACACGATCAAATATTTAAGTTATTCCACTTCAAAGATTACATGCAAATGTAGAACTTCAAATTTTAGTGGCAAATGTTAATTAGAAACTTTTGTAAAATTAAAAATATTAATAAGACTCTTTTTTGGGGAAAAAAAAAAAAATAAAAATAAATAAATTTAATAGATTTCGTTTGAAAATTAAAGTATTTGTTTTGCTGGAAATAAAGAATGTACAAAGAATTATTGTGACAATATAGTTCCTCTTTTATTGATTTCTGGTCCACGTTGGTCACCCTCTACGTTAAGGAAATAATTTTATTTTGCAATAATTGATTGATAAGAAGGATTATAGAATAACACAGATTTTAAAAATTGGGAAATTAAGCTATTAATTGACAGGGACGCCTTGCATGAGAGAGAGAGAGAGAGAGAGAGAGAGAGAGAGAGAGAGAGAGAGAGAGAGAGAGAGAGAGAATAATTTAGCAGAGTCCAAAATAAAACAGGAGAAGTGTTTTTTTATGTTTTATTTTGAACCGAGTTAGAATATTTGCAGCATAAATGCGTAATATTGTAGAAAGTTACCTATAGTTGGTTTAATCCACAGCGGAGGTCCAATAAGCTTGTAATTTATCCCTTTATCAGTAGCAACTACATTATTATTCTTTCTTGTGGTTATATCTGGAGAGAGATGGTCTTTTTCAATCACTGTGTGATCATCACTGAAAGAAAATAATAAGGAAGCTATGTAAAAATTCAAGTCCACACTAAGAAAAAACAACTGATAACTCAAAAATTTTGAAATTCGGGTGTTTAAAAGGTACAGTATTATATCTAGTAAAGAATACGTTTATTTTTAGCAGGGGTTCGGACCCGTCACAAAAATTATCGGGTCCGCGGACCCGGGTCCGGGACCTGAAAAAAAATTGTCGGATCCGCGGAGCCGGGTCCGGACCCTTTAAATTTTTTTTCGGGTCCGCGGAGCCGGGTCCGGACCCGATCAAAATCTTCATATGGGTCCGGGTCCGGGTCCGAGGTTATTATATAAATTTGTAAAATTAAATTTAAAAATAATTTGAGATTGTGAATCTAAAAAAGAATACACAATTTTTTTTTTAGATAGAATAACAAATATTTTTTCAGTATAATATGGTTTATGGATTTTTTGTTTCCACTTAAAGCCCTTGTCAACTTACTTTTTTATCATTTAGAATACTAGACTGATACTTACCATACCTTATTATCCATGAATTAGACACCAACACGTTGATTTTGTATTTATTTTCATGTATTTTACTTTTTGCGGTTATATCACGTATCTGACGTCACAATGTACCGATGGGGCCGTGATAGGGGTAAAGAACTTGAGGGAGGGGCTTAAATTTATCACGTGACCAGAGCGGTGACTGTGATTGGCGGTGGTACAGGGTGACGTCAGATACGTGCGATAGAACCGCAAAAAGTAAAATAAACGAAAATAAATACAAAATCAACGTGATGGTGTCTAATTCATGGATAATAAGGTATGGTAATAATCAGTCTAGTATTCTAAATGATAAAAAAGTAAGTTGACAAGGGCTCAAAGTGTTATTCATTTCTGCTTAAAAACAGCTTGTCAGTCATATTCTATGCACACAAATCTATAATAGCTAATATCACAAGCTTTTAGTCAGACATAATATTTCAAACAATAGTAATAAAAATATATTAATAGTTAAAATCACAATTTTGATTTACAACACAAGTCATTTTTTTATTTAATGTGTTTGTTCTGATCAACATTATGTCATTTATTTTTTCATTACTCATTTTTTTTCAAAGTCGGGTCCGGGTTTTCGGACCCTTTTTTTTAAAAGTTCGGGTCCGCGGAGCCGGGTCCGGACCCGTCAATTTTTTTTTCGGGTCCGCGGAGCCGGGTCCGGACCCATCAATTTTTTTCTCGGGTCCGCGGAGCCGGGTCCGGACCCGTTAATTTTTTTTTCGGGTCCGCGGACCCGGGTCCGAAAAACCCGTCCAAAATATAGGGTTTTGGCCGGACCCGGGTCCGGTTCCGGTTCCGGGTCCGAACCCCTGATTTTTAGTACTGTAGCACAGTGTTTATTTTTTTCTATGCCACAAAATAAAAAAAGCTAAATCAACTTACTCAGTCAAACATCCTGCCAACTTAATTGTAGTTTTATCTTCAAAATTAGGAACCAATCTCCAATTGCTAATCCATCTATCTTGACCCTAAAATAAAACACATAAACAAGTTTTTATAACACTATTAAATTCCAATAATTTCAGTAACTTACTAATTCTTTATATGTATTTTTCTTTGCATTCACTCCACTATCTATACGAGTAAGTAGAACTCTTGGTGCTGTGGTTAATGCATGTTCAATTTCACTAACACCATCATCTTCATCACAGTTACCCTGAAATAAGAAAAAAAAAATTATCTACACAACATAATGTATGTACAACATGCATAAGAAAATGTATTGTAGATTTAAAATATAAATTAAACATTAAATCATCGGGCAGCACAGTAAAAAGAAATTATTACAGTGGGGGAAAAATACATAATAATATTAAATTGTTCACTTTGAAAGAATATGATATATCATTAAAGATTATGTAGGTATAGAGAAAATAAGAAATAGCTACGGTAATAAAATTAAAATACATAATCAGTAAATTAATATATTTTTTCAATAAAACCACTCACTGGTTCTCTATTGACAATGGGCTTTGTACTTGGGACAGTCTTGTGTGTCTTTGGGATCATTCTAGCTGCTAATTGAGCATTGGTTGGATTCTGACCATCAGAAAGGTCTGTTACAGAGCTTACAGGAGAATCCTGTAACCAAATGTAAGCAATAACATAAATATAACAGACATAATTAATAAATTTGCAAAATTGCAGAAATTACCTTATATTTTGCTGCTTTAAAAGTTTTCTGTAAGATAGTAGTATTGTGCATTGCACTTGCAGAGGAGGCCAAACTGCTAGACTCTTCATCTGATTCTGGTCCACTAACATCACCTTGTGCTGGTGGTCGAATCTGTAAGGATAATTTGCATGGAAGAATTTATTGCTGAACTGATAAGGAAAGAATAGAGTGAAAATCGGTGTGTGTACGGTACACAAGATTGTGATATTATATTCCATTATTTAAAAACTCGCGTGAAATTTCAATTGTCATTCTTATTAAAATGAATTGTGTGACATTTTTGAATGGTAAAATAAATTATTTCAATTATGCGTACGCACAGTAGATGATACAGTAGTCCATCTCCTATAGCGGGAATGTCAGATCGGTTCCGCGCGCCAATTGCGACTGTGCAAGTCACAGGTACTAGACGACCATCATTTGAAGTAACGTTTAACGTCTAGTACCTGCGACTTGCACAGTCGCAATTGGCGCGCGGAACCAATCTGACATTCCCGCTATAGGAGATGGACTACTGTATCATCTACTGTGATGCGTACAAGAACAGTGAACAAAAGAATGTAGAGTAAAGTTTGCTTTAAATTTTTTAGTTTTATTAGGATTTCCTTGTTAAAATTTTGTAAAACATAGGTTTACAGGTATGTAGTTAAAAATAAAATGTAACATAATTACCTTGGAACGAGAAAAAGAAGAAGTAAGGAATGCCTTGCGTTTCTGTTGCTTTGGATTTGCAAAACGACTGTTTTCCACATTTGCTGAAGGAAACAGAAGTTTAAGATTTAATAATTATACAAAAAAAGTTACATAATAGACATAACAACACAATACAAAATATAAAAGTATTGCATAAAATAATAAGGCAGTCAGTGCATTCATATAAAATAAACATTTTGAATATCATCAAAATGTATATAAATATAAGAAAAAAACCATTTCGGTTTAAATTACAAATCAAAGAAAAGTATAATAGATAATTGAAATTAAAGCACGCTATATCGAAAGCTATATTACGCGAAAATCTTTAATAAAATAGATACAAAAAAGGGGATGCAAAAATGCAAGCACAAGGCTGCTAAAATGAGAGAATTTTACTACCGTGATTGAGATGCGATCAAACTACCTGATTTTACCATTTTGTCAAGTTGCGGACACGTGTTTCGCCCTACCTACTATCAATATATCGTATTCCTTCAAACTTAAATATCACGCAGTTAATTAATTAATTAACTGAGTGATAATACATTCAATGCATTACGATACACATCTAGTAGTTCATTGGGGCTCGTCAGCACAACGATCCAACACTTAAGAGATAAAGATACACAGCTCGGCTTGCCAGGCAACGCATCTTTACCTCACGAATGTTGGTGACAAGATTTTCACGTAATATAGCTTTCGATATAGCGTGCTTTAATTTTAATGATCTATTATATTTGTCTTTGATTTGTAACCAATAAATAATTAGTTATTGATAACTGAAATTCGGTAGATATTTTGAACTTAAACAGTAATCGACAAAATTGCAAAAATTATAATAATATTAATAATAAAAATAGATACTAACCTACTCTATCATCTTCACTAAACCACTTTTTCACAAGCTCATCCCAGTTGTGAGGAAAACCTATACTAAAGCTTTCTTCAATGTATGCTGGCATCACTGAAACAAACAGTAATATAGTTGATATAGAGAATTCAGTTTTACATTTTAAACTACACAAAATTATATAACTCACATTGGTCTGTGTTTGATGGTTTTCCAACAAGATTGTATATTGTTCCAACTGATGATTCTACACTTCTGGGACTACGACGACGTACAATTGCTCCAGACCTCCAAATTTTGCGACACCTGATTCAATAAAAAGTAATAATAAAAATTTAAGTGGGTACAGTATAATGTTTAGAGTTATGATTTTCAGTATATGTATGGGATTTACATTTCAATCTTCAATAAATAATGAATCATTTAATACAATTGAAGGAGGTTAAATAAATAAATATTTGGTTCATCACTTTTTTTTAAGGGTTGTATGTCTTGTATCTCAAAATATAAAGAAAAAACTTTGAGACTTTATGATTGCACTTGAAAGTTAATAGTAACAGCTACCTGTGATAAAAATTTCAGAACCCGTGACCATCAGATAAAGGAGAAAATTGTTATTGAAATGAACATGGGCTCTTATGGGACTAAAATTTCAAAATATCATTATTTAAAATTTAACGTGGTGACCCTCCAAATTTTTTACATTTTTGAAGATACCTTATCCTAATGTATCACTGTGCAAAATTTCATTTTTTTTTTTTTTTTTTTTTTTTTTTTTTTTTTTCTTTACAACTTTTTAGTCAAATCCAGTAATACCTGATTTCCCGCCTTAAATATTTTACTTTATTAGCAGGGTAATGTAATGATCCTTAACCTACCTATTTCTGCCTTGCACACAAACGTCTGTAGTATCTTCAATACGAAGAATGTTCCACCCTTCCAACTGAATAACATCCTGTAAGCAAAATGAAATAATTATGAGAAGTTGTTTTACTTCAAAATATACAAATTAAGAACACTCATTCAATAGGCCTATATTTATTTTGGTAAAAAGTACATCAATGTTGATGCGAACAAAACGTCTATCTCGTATTTTGTCACACAAAGCAATATGTCTATCTCTTATTTTGTCACGCAAAGCAAAATGCCTATCTCGAGCACCATCTACATAACGTTCAGGAACGAGATAGACATTTTGCTACTCGTGCCAAAAAACGAGATATTGTGCTTCGCGTGACAAAAAACGAGATAGACATTTTGCTTACCATGACAAACTACAAGATAGACATTTTGTTCGCAACAACATTGATATGTTCTCCATCCAGTCAAAGTTCAAACAAATGCCTCTGGTATTGGGCCCCAAAATAACTACTACTACTACTCTGTACTACTACCACTCTGTAAAGACATAGAATGCAATAAACTCTTATATCTTATAATATGAAACCTATAAAAATACATCATACAAATATAGTATTATAACATATTATAAAGTATGATTAAAAAATAATATTTCTTTATTTAGTCATTAAAATGTTTATTTATTTATTTTTAAATAGCACTACATTGTATATATGTTACGTCTGCTTCTTTCTTTTACCCCGTAAGTTAATCCTTGATAATAAGTAGGGTGGTTATGCATATACTCATACACAAACACACTGCAAACATTACAATAAGAATACTATCATACCTGATTCTTTTTAGGAGTGATTCTAATTCCATTAGGTGACATTTGGAGCCTTACTCTTGATGTGTAACCATTAGGTGATGTAATGTCAGAACTATTTGCAGGTGAGGGTTGTAAAAAAGAGGAGGTTGGTTTTGGAGTAGTAGCAGATACGCGTGCAAGGATAGCCGATGTTCTTGATCTCTCTCTCATCGACTCATTTACCAAATTAGGTAATGAAGCACCCACAGGATTCTTAAACAACAATTAGAAACTTAACCCAATGAATTATCATGAATTATTATTAATGAATTTATTATCATTAATATACTATTTTAATGGTAACCTTGTTCCCTCAAATTAGACTAAAGAAAATGTTTACCTTTAATTAACAAAAATAAATTTGTATAAAAATATTAAATTGAAATTCCGAAGTAGACTCAGATACTTTTTTTTTCCTGTAATTTTTGTAGAGCAACTCATTTAACAGTTTTTATTTAAATGGAAATAATTATTCTGCTCTAAAAAGCAATGTAATAAAAATTGAATATGTGAATCCACCTTTAAATCAATAAATAATTTGAGTCCAATATTAAAATATTATACTGTAGTTGCACTGTAATAAATTTTGTTGTAAGTTATACAGTATTACATTAACGGTTAACCTCAGTCCTGGAACACACCCCTTTTTTCAAAAAACTGATTGTAAAATATTTTAAAAATAATTTTTGGATACATCTCATTTTTACAAAATAGAAGTTCAAGTATAATTTCTTCATCATTCCCATGCATTTCTCACAATTAATTTTTAACCATTTTTATTTTGCCGCAAAATTCAAAATCAATGTTATTCAAATGGGCAAACTGACGCTTAATTTTCACGAACCAGAAATAATTTTGAAGACTAAAACAAAAAGTAATTGATAGAGGATGGAAATATCTGTAACGTCCGAAAGTTTTAAAAAAGTTGTCGAACCAATTTTTTTTTAATTGAAAAAACAAAAACACAATGCTAGGCAAATGCAAATTTTAATCCTAATTATCTCGAATCACAAATAAAATTGGAATGTTCTGTTTACTGGAGCTTGCAGATCATGGTATTTTTAAACGCCCCTGAAGTTTTCAAAAAAAGGTATCGAACCAATTTTGAGATATTTAGCTTTTTCCACGTCTGAGGTTAATACTTAATTATTATACTGTACTGACATTTTTCATGAAATAAAGTATAAACAATAAGCACACTCTAAATTTCATAATAAAATACTAAATAGTGCAAGGTTAGTTCAGAATGTATGAAGTCCCATACCTTGTAAGGGACACTTAAATTTCCAATCCACTTTGAAGGGCAGTACTTCAGCCACTCCTGAACAGTCCACTGTAACAATATTAAATTGCATCGTTAAAATCCATTAAATTATCATATGATAAATTTATCATGATAGATTTGTTATGCACACTATAATTGTATCCAAAATATGCAATTTTAAATTAAGAAATGGATTTAAAAATAAATAAAAATGATGCATGAGTAAAAAAAAATAAAATTAAAAAAAAAAAAAAAAAAACTCAAACACATAGTGACATTATGACACTACATAATATTACAATTAATATAATATTATAAATATATAGTAGTGTTACCAGATTTATGACAAATCATTAAAACTAAAATACTGTATACATATAAAGGGAGCATGTTATCAGTTAAGTCAAATCAGAAACTTTAATGAAGTTAGAAAAGTTAATAAAACTTATTTCAAAACAAACCACTTATATATTTTTTAAAAATAGTTCAATATAAATAAAAGATTAGCAAATTTGTTTTGCTTGATATATTATATTGCGTACAAAGAATTATTGTGAAATAAAAAATTCTAATATGACTCATAGCCCCGAGTCAGTAAGACACTCCCTTAACAACTACAACAACAAAAACGCCCTGCTATGTACTATGCTATGTGCTTTGTAATTATGTAACCATCTACCATCATAATTACTTTAGGCACCAATTCAACACATATTGCTGGTATTATGTGTAAATTATGTCACATAATCATTTTTTTACGATACATATTTGTGCATCATACGGTTTGTATTTAACATTCCATTGTAAGCACGAACCTGAGGTAAGTTGTTTAGCTGATTGGTCCACGCAGATTTTCCTAACAGTGTACTCTCATTGAGAGTTTGGTTAAATTTACAAGAGGCACCTGATGGTGTTACAGTTTGTTTAAAAGGCACTTGTTGAGCTGGATGATATCCTAAGCATCTTCCATGTGTTGTATAGTCAAGACAACAACTTGTAGTTGTAGTTTCCATTGACATTTCTGTTCTTGCAGTCTCATCACCTCGTTCATTGTCATCTTCTCCTGAATTAATGAATGTACGTAATGGAACTCTTTTCTGACCATTAGCTCTGGTTTTGATGTTTTTAACAGTTTTAACTAGATTAAATCTGTCAGTTTGTGTTTCCTCCTTACGTTTTGGTTGATTAGGATGTTTAAAAATCTGAAAAGAAATCAAAATCGAATCTAAAATCGGGCACTGTTATTATTATTATTTAATTTGCCTGAATTATGTGTTTTATGTGTATTATACCATACTGCTTAATAGTCAAGAGAAAATATTTGATAGAAAAGTAAACAAAATTGTTAAGAAAAAATGGATACCTAGCAAGAATTAAAAAATTAAAGAAACATTTTTCATGGCAATCAGTACTCCTATTAGATGACTACTATATGATGATTTCCTTAAAACACCTTTTGCTGATGAAAATTTTCAAACAACCTAGATGAGCATCAGATTTTTTTTTTTTTTTTTTTTTTTTTTTTTTTTTTTTTTTTTGTGAAATTTGTTATGTTTCAAACACATAATCTTCATTTTAACAGGATAGAAATATTAAAAAATAAAAAAATAATAACGCAATGAGAATAATTTTTAATACAGTATTGATACGTCAAATTGGTATGCTTTCAAATTGAATCGGGCCTATTGATGGAGAGTACTAGCCAATCACAGTTGTTTCTATAACATGTAACGGACCCCAATTTTCTATCCTTTAGCATTACAGCACAATTTAATTTGTTGTTTGTTTTTTCCCTTCAAAGGGGAAAAAAATTTGGGGTAATGTACTAGACACAATTTTAATTGCTTAAAGCCAATAATAATTTACAGAAATATTATATTATATAATATGCAATAGCGCTTAAATGTATAAACCTGTAGTAGTGGCACCTGTGGTCACCTTATACCATAACTATTTAATGAAAATACTGCTTCACAAGGTTCAAGATCTTGTTGTTACCCAGGTGCCAACACTCCTCGTGTTTCCGTTATGTGCAGCTCTGGCCAAAAGTTTAAGAATCAGGCAGCGGCGGTTGCAGCGTTTTCCAAGCATTTTCCATTGCGGGTTGCCAATACAAATCGTTCACAAACGTTTGACCAGAGCTGTACAGAACCAGTATTATATTGCATCTGACCTTCAGTTTGATAAGAATTAGCTCATACAGTACATACTTAAAAAAAAAAAATGTTACAACTCATCATTAAAATTCCCTAGAGAGGAAAATTTAACTCGTGTCTAAAAACTGAGTTGAGGCACTGAATACATGGAAGGCCATGTCAACTGACAATCAGAAGACATGTAAAGGATATTGAATGTCTTCCGTCTCTCGGCTCATTTTTAGACACAACATTTTCTCTCTCTAGGGAACACTAGCAACCTGTCATAGGTATGTACTCAGAGATTTTTTTTTTTTTTTTTTACCATACAACTGAAGTTCAAAAACAATATAATACATGATGTAAACACCCAGAATGCTGGTACTCAGGAAACAACAAAATCTTGAACCATGTAAAGAAGTATTTTAGTTTAACTGTTACACGATGACTAAAGTGAGAGTATTAGTAGAAGTTTGGCAACAGATTTATAAAGGGAGTCAGAAGACTTGCACGGGACATATGTACTTGATTTCACCGCCAACACCAAATGGTTAGGAGCTGGCCTGGTTAGGAGTAAAAAAGAGAGTAACCAGAGGGTATCCTAAAGGATTCTTTGGTGAAACACATAATGTTTCATTCATAAATTAATCAAAGGTAACCAAATGCAGATGAAATTTGTGTAAATTTCAGCAAGAAAAAAGTAGCATGTACCTGTACATAAAACAAGCCAAGCCACAATAAAAAGCCACTGATCTTCATGTTTTCACAAAGAATGAAAGCGAGTCAGAAATAGTTATGTACATATAATAATTTGTCAAAAGCAGTACTCATTAATTATGAAGAAATTTTACGCGTATGTATGTATGTACATATGTACAGTACAGTACATACATACTGTTACAATCGTAGGTTAAGAATACAGTATTATGATGTAGAAGGCTAGAAGGTGAACAGTAAAAAAGAATGAATAAAAATAAAATATCATATACATTTATATATGTATGTATTAAGTACATATGTATGTATGTATGTATGTATTACATATGCTGTGTGATAACTGATATGCATACATACAGCATAATTTAAATCTTACATGCGTTTTTATTCCCTTCTTTATTATGTAACATATATGCAATGCATACATATACATACATACCGAATGGCAGATTTTCAGCATTAAATGCAACTTTTCATATTATGTCAATGTATGCATATTAAATTAATTATAAGTATGTAACATTGTACATACACATGTAAAGTATGTACAGTACATACATACATACATCATACCATCATACTTTGAAGGTTAGAATACATACCTTTGAATCTTTATCTTGATTCATGTTGATTGCAAATTTTTTGAGACAAAACAAGCAATATGAAACATGGCCTCAACCAAGCTGCAACCAGGGCAGCAGCGGGGCAGTAGCAGGGCAGCAGGCACGAACACCAAGAACCAACAGACAACAGCTACAAAGCTACAATCACGTTGGCGGCAAAAGTCAGGGTTTGATGATGATGATGATAGGGGGCTTGCATCAAGTCCTATGCATGTACTGAAGAGCTTAATTAAGATAGCCCGCAATACCAACAGCTATTACTTAAATATTGTAGATTACTTTTTTAATTTTTGATTTGGATATTTTTTTAACTATCAATTAATAAAACGCATTTCGCTTATACATAAACAGCTACAATACAACGACAAGCTGAAGCACGCACAAACATAACAACAAAGGAGGAAGCAATACAGCGCAGGCGCAGGCGGGCGGGCGCAGGTCGAGAACAAAGCGAACAAAGAGGAGAGAGGAGCGAAAGAGAGGAGTCCGTGCCATGCCATGATATCATGGTCCGTGCGTATGGAGCCTTCCAGACCGAAAGAGTTGAGAGCTCTGCTCAAGAGAGGAAGCCACTGATAGTGGCAGACGATTATAATAGTTCTATTCTTTATCAATAGAGGGACAGCAAGACTTGTTTTTTGTAATTTTTGCGGTAAAGTTTCAGAATTTTAAAACTGCAGAGACTTGGAGAATAAGCAGCCTTGCAAAAGTTTATGCTAGATAATCTAGATATAATAATATATATATATATATATATATATATATATATATATATATATATATATATATATATATATATATATATATATATATATATATATATATATATATATATATATATATATATATATATATATATATATATATATATATATATATATATATATATACACACACACGTGTAAAACGTAAATATATATTTACTTTATTTGTCAGCAGCTATTTTACTACTACAATTCAGTTGCGTATGTAGTTATGTACAGTACGTACGTCCCCACGACCCACGTACCAACCTGAGCCCATATTTAGCAATAGAACTACCGGAGAACCACTTATATTTTTAAAGCCACAAGCCAGAAAAGTTATATAGTATGTATATTATACTACGCTGATTTGACTATATAATTACATATGTACGTTCTGAAGGCTTTTTTTTTTTTTTCCTAAAAAATGATTCTTCAGGATTTAGGATAAAAAAAAAAAAAAAAAAAACAGAAGGTTTTAAGTAACGCAGATGACTTATATAGTGTTCCTGTCTCAATTTAACATGCTTTCTTATGGGGCAATGAAGCAGCTATAACTTGAGTTAGAATTATTTTTCAGAGCTTAAATTTTTATTGTAGCTTACTGAGCCTACATGTTTTTGTTTTCCTGGATTTGAAGTCAATTGGGTGAAAAGATATTTTTTAACAAAATCACTTGAAATCCAGGAAAACAAAGGCTTGTAGGCTCAGTAAGCTACAGTAAAAATTTCAGCCCTGAAAAATAATTCTAACTCAAGTTATATAGCTGCTGCATTCCACCATAAGAAAGCATGTTAAATTGAGACAGGAACACTATAAGTATAAGTCGTCTGCTAGCACTTTGTTAGTATTGTTGGGCTTTGAGTTTGTTTATTTTCTCACTAAACCTACTTTTGCAAGTACTCTATTGTAGTTGATTTTTGTTACTTATATTGTTATTATAGGTAATATATAATTATCTAAGCTTGTGCTTTTAATGAGTATTAACTGTACCCATATATTTAATTTCTTATCCTATTAATGTATTTGGATAGATAAATTATTCATATAAAGATATCAGTATATTGGTTTATTGGAAAAATTAAAAATAACTTTATTCTAATAAAAATGAAAATTTATATTTTGATAAAAATAAAAATTCAGAAAAAAATTGTTGTTTCCATTTGATCTTGGAACCTCATTTTTTTTTTTTTTTTTTTTTTTTTTTTTGAGATATACAATCAATATAACTATTATAAATTATCAACTATTTTTAACAAAAATTCAATTTGACCTTACTTACAAAAAAGGATAATAATAATAACAACCCTGCTTCGGTATTAATTTGAAATTAAATTAATTTGCACCTTTATTCGTAAAAAAATATTAGACTATATATATATTAATAATAATAACTAGGGAATAATTACCTCTGGAAAAGAAAAGTAATATAATGTTTTATACATTTATTATTTTTTATTGTAATATTTTTTACATTTAAACACTCATTAAAAGTCATAATAATTTAAACACACGTTCTTTAAAAAAAATACACACAAAACGATTAAAAATGAATAAATATGATGAATGAAACACATAAAATATAAAATTACTAGAACACAATAAAGCAAATAACAAATTACAGATTATAATTCACGCACGTAAATATATTAAGAGACAAAAGAAAAAAATAGGAAAAAACACATACAATTAAATTTAAAATTATGTGTATAAAAAAAATACAATCTTTAACATTTAAAATACAAATAGTTCACAATTTTTACGTTAAATATTGTAAAAAAAAAAAAAAAAAAAAAAAAAATCTACAGAAGAAAAAAAGCTTTTATATATATATATATACAGCATACGAGGATATTCAAAAAAGTTCCTACATTTTTGAGAGCTTAAGTCGACATTTTATAATACAGTTATTTACATTAAACTGGCTGACACATCTTTTTATTTTATTAAGGGAGAAGCGATATATAGGAGGATCGTTATAAGGGTCACAGCCGAAAAATGATTTCTATGAACATTGTATATATGACAAAAAGAAAAAGTATTGATTATTATTCATAGTAATAATTATTACGGCATATTATAGAAACATTAATCTTTAATTTATATTAAAAAAAAAAAAGATAACATTTATGATATAGAAAGTTATTGTTATGAATTTATTATGTTTAATGACAAGAAAATTACTATTATATATATTTTTATACATCTTTCTATAGGACTATTATATATATTTAATTATACATTTATATAGAATACTTATATGATAATACACAGATAGAGATCAAAGACCAGCTATTATAGACTTAGCATTTTAATGTTTGTTCTCGACGACAATTCTTACACTTTTATACTTTATTATATTATTATTTTGACAGATAAATCAAAAGATAATTGAATAGTTCAATTTTATATTTTACGTGTATATATTTAGTAAGGGGATGTCGTTATTTTAAACAAAAAAATGACTGGACTCAAATTATCTGAGTTTTTCTGACTAGATGAACTCATCGCTTGGAAACTGAATTCCAGAAACCTTAAAAATAGTTTTTAATTATTCTATGACTTGAAAGACTCGGTCACTAAAATAGCTTACATTAATTATTATAAATTTAGTTACAGGATTTACATTTCTATACTATTATAATATGTAGAATGAAAATATATGCGTATTTAAAAAAAAAATTAGTTAGCAAAATCAAACGAGAAGTAAAAATGAAGAAATTTAATTTATATTTTCATAAAAAAGTCTCATTTTTCGAATAAGTTTATAGTTATTTCATATATTTTCATTCTAAATTTAAACTAAGACATTTGTACGAGAATACCTATAATATTATTATTCTTAAATTTATTTATTCTAATGAAAATAATTACATTGCATGGTAACTTTAATACCACCTTTGAAATTCTTATATAATAGGAAATGTCATGGCAGCGCAATCCACGGTTTTTAAGCCTGATTCAAAAGGCTACAAAACTTTATTATTTTATACAAAGTTATAAGTTATTACTAAAATAAAATGATAACAATTGATAAAGCTTTAATGTAAAAACTCATTGGTATGACTAGATAATATAAAAATATCTCTCTCATTATTTTATTTACTTTAAGAGAAATATAAATGTTCCATTTTCACTTTTAAATCATTTTATATATAATATATATATATATATATATATAAATTAACTTTGGTTTTAAAAAAATAATAATTAAAAACCGTGGGAAATAAAAAATAAAATACTACTAGAATACAAATTATAACATAAAATATAAAAACAATAAAACATTTGTATATAAATAAAATATAAAACCTCTCTCTATTCTCTACAGCTTTTTTTTTCTATTGCCCCTGCATTTTTGTTTGTTTATGCAACCAGTTGCGCCTTAATGTACGAAGAGTAGTATACCCCTCAGGCGCTTTATGCGTGGTTGCCACATTGCACTTGAGTTACGTTACGTTAAACTGGCTTATTTATTTAATTAATTGCTCTCTTCGGCCTGGCCTGATTAGAATTCACTATAAAATAAATTAAATACTAAAATACTATTTGACTAGAAACATGACTAGCTATACTAAAAAAAAAAAAAAAAAAAAAAAAGGAAAATTATATAATTTTCTATTTCTATATATTTTTTTCTGTTTTTTCATTTCATTGACTTTTTATTGACTAGAATTTTTTTGTAGAATAATGCTTAATAAAAATGACCAGAATATAAATGACTATAGAGAAATAAAATAATATTTGAGATCATATTAAATTATTTGCAATTAGAAACAAAAACATGAGATCTATTTTTTTGACTAGAAATGAGATCTATATTTTTTTACGACTATACAATTGCATATGAGATCTTTATAATATATATTTTTACATGACCAGAAAAAAATGACTAGATTGTTTTTTCATAGGTTATTTCTTAGCTTTTATTAAATCTAAGTTTCTGACTAGAAATTACATGACTTTTGTATTGGACTAGAAACAGTTCTTAATAAAAAACAAAATTTGAGATCAATTATTGACTAACAAATTAAAATTTTGACTAGAATATATAAATTGACTAGAATTTTTTTAATTTATAATAATAAGAGGTTAATTTTAATATATAGATTTGACCCTTTTTTAAATACTTTATAAATTACTTTTCACCTTAAAAAAGATGGTGCGATGCAGCGTATGCGGCAGCAAAGCCCCAACAAGGCCGGTGTCAGTCAGCTATCATCATCTGCGAAGGTGGTGGTTGCAATGGAGGTGGTGCGGGTGCACACATCAAACCAGGAGGTGGTGGTGATGGTACGACGGTGGTAGGTGCTGAAGAAGTATGAGAAGCCAAATGTTTCTTGAGATAAGCTTGACGTCTAAACCTCTTGTGACATATATCACAGGGGTAAAGTGGAACCGAAGGTCCACTTGTAGCATCTTGCTCATCTCCAGATGACGAGGAATCACTTTGACGTTTCACTAAATCAACAGCTCCATTTGTATTTACAGAATTTTGATGTAGATTTGTTGTTGCTGTAGATGTATTGTTATTGTTGTTATTACTATTATTATTATTAGGTCTTGGTTTATGCCATCTTCTATGAGAAGCTAAATTTGCTGGACAATTAAATACTTTATCGCACTCAGGACATCTATATTCAACATGGACAATACGTGAACAACGATGTTGAGCTAAACTAAATGCATCATCATACATTTCACAACATAGTTTACAAATATAATCACCAATACGATTTTCAATTTTTGCTAATTCTGCTTTTGCTTCTTCAGTAACTTCAACAACATTAAAAGCAGGATCAATATCACCTTTACGTACAACTAGTGGTGGATCATCAGCATTTAGTTCACGTATAATTGTTCCAGAAACCGGAGAACTTTTATCTTCATCAAATTGTAATTTTCTAATTGCTTTAATTTTTTTAGATGGTGTTGAATTTGTTGATTTAATTTTATCTGGTGTACAAGCTTCACTAATTGCTGAACGGGGACGTTTTGATGAAGGTAATGTTGCACTTGTTACGGGGGATGGTGTTGCTGGGGGTGTAATTGGTGTACTCGCCTTAATTGTTAGATCCAGAAGTAAACCTCCGGCAGCTCCAGGAGTACACGATGAATTAGAAGTTGTTGATAACACAGTTGGAGGTTGTCTTGCATGATGATGATGATGATAAATTGGTGGTAGAAAATAATCAGGATAAGAATGTACACTACTTTCAGGATATAAACACTGTTGTTGTTGTTGTTCTACAAATCTTAACTGTAGTCTTTCCACAACCATGGAATGAAAATCTAAATGAGGTTGAAATAATGTTGCAGGTAAAGGTGGATATGGGTGTATGATAGGTGGTGATATATGATGTTGTCGCTTGCTGAGATCTGTAGGTACATCTTCAGATGACGTTGAATGATCACTATATTCTTCGGTTGATAAATGACGAGTTGAGTGATGGTGTTCTTGTTGCTGTTGGATACTATCAATGTATTGACGTTTCACTAGAAAACCTCTTGGCATGGTGACTGCTTTTTTTTTTTCTCTCGAAAAGTTTTTATATACAAATATTTTAGTGTTAGTTGTAGCCTTATTAAAGGCTGCAACTATGCCCTCGAAGCAGCCACCTCGAACGATGCGAGGGCAATGAGGCAAGGGTACGCCGGTAGCTCTCAGCTCAACCACGCGCTCTCCCTACCCTACTCTGTCCCCACCAACCCTCGTATTCTCTCCGCCTTCATTCCGTTTTCATTGGTTGTGATAATATTTCTACTACTACATTTTATTGGTTAAATACTTTTAGTGTGTATGTATATGTAAGAGAGATCAACGCACGGTTCTAAATTATTTTTTTATTTTGATGTAATGAGTATTACTATATAATATAGCTAGGCGCCTTTTCCTATATATAGACTATATATGTATTGTCATTTGGCAGTTATTACTATACATAACCGTTACGTGTAGAAAAATCTCTCCAGAAATGACCGTTATATATGGATTTAAGCTAGATTTTTGCGCAGCTGTAGTGCAGCTTTATTAGTTTTATTTTTTGTGTGAGAGAGTGTGTAATTTATTAAATGAGTATGAGATAGAAATTTAGAGAGAGCTATTAAACAATAAATTTTGAATAGTCATGCAATATCAAACTGTCAAGCGCACCTTTGGTTAATAATTGTATAACGTTTATTTTTGAAAAATATACATGCATACTTTTATTGTTATTTTCTTTAAATAAATACGCAAATTTATTTGCTTTCTACTTTTATTGCAAATAAAGTGAAAGTAATTCAATGCACTACTTAATATAAAAAGTTTAAGATTTGATGAAAGCAAAAGGGTGCAAAGCATGTCTTTTAAAAATATATCTACATTTTTCAAATTTTATAATGAAGAATTTGATTACCCTTTTTTTTTTTCTACGCAATTGATAATGCTCTCTGTTAAGTGCGACTGTAACGTAAGATGAGAGAGAGAGAGAGAGAGAGAGAGAGAGAGAGAGAGAGAGAGAGAGAGAGAAAGAGAGAGAGAGAGAGAGAGAGAGAGAGAGACTATATATTGCGTCTCTTTTTTTCGTGGAGTCATTTATTTATAAACATAAAATATGTATTTAAAATTAATTTTAAATAGCAATACAAAAAAACACATGCGATATTTCTTCGCTGAAATTTTAAGTTTTCTTATAGCACATAATTCATTCTCTATGCAATATATACATAAAAATATATTCTTATTATAAACAAATTTAAAAATTAATTTATAAATTATTTTAAATTGATGATGATAATCTTGATCATGGTATCTAGATTACTTAATTGACATGTAAGACAATTTACTTAAAACTTAAGTATATATAAATAAATACCCTCAGGGGTGTTATAAAAAACTGGTTTTGCATGAATGAGTGTAAGTGATATTCTTGGGCGTCAATAACCCTTTCGTATGGTAAGGGTGCCATGCCACGCCTGGTCTTGCCACAGGGGCGCAGAAAAAGCGTCGCGGGGACATTACGACGCTTTTCGCGGGGATGAGGAGCAGATGTTCGCGAGGGATGCTTACACTGTACGCGTGCTTATTGTCAGCAATAACCAATCACAAAACAAGAAATTTGCGGCGACCTACCAATATATATACAGTACAGATATATATATATATATATATATATATATATATATATATATATATATATATATATATATATATATATATAGGGGATAAGCATCAATTGTTTAATTTCAGCTGCTCTTGATGCAGTTCCCCCAACTCATTGCGCTTGCAATCAAAATGCACTGTACTAACACAATTGCGATGTAAACGCGTGGCATCACATAAAACTGCATGAGCGTATGCATCGATGCAAATGCATTCTGCGTCTATAGTATTGCAAGACAATAATTTTATATCACTCTTCAACTTATACTTAAAAAATATTTCATGTTTAATGCTATTGCTTCCTGTTTAGCATTCAATTAAAAAAAAGTGATGATTGTTATTTTTTTCTTCTTCTTATCCCTATATATTCAATGTCAATGTGCGGTTCAATATATAGACAAAAAGACCTTATGCGCCTGCCTATCTTTTGTCTATAATGTATATTATTTTTCTTTGACACTATAGGATTGTTTGTTTATTTCTAATGTCACTTTATATTAAGATTTATATTTATCATTTATATATATATATATACATTTAATTGAGAATTGTAAAACATGTTACAATATTTTCCCTATAATTATATAGGTATAAATAACTTAAATACAATTATAAAAAACTATATACCAATAAAATTTAATATCTTTATCTCAATATAAAGAGGTCATGTTTTCTTTTTCATATATATATATTTTTTTTTTACACTGATACATTAAAGTTTTTTAATGATTTTTGAATCGCTGCGTACCCTCTGTGCTGTGTCAACATATTGTAAATATACAATGAAACGATAAAGATTTTGTAGAGCTTATATTCGGAGGAAGCATGCAAACATTTCACAAGTTCATTCTCAGCAATTGAGTGTGTGGCTGCAGCTGATTCGGAGGTGAACATGACAATTAAGCAGTGCAGGGACTCTGCGCTTCAGTGATTACACTTATATCTCTCACACCGCGTTTTATTTTTAAGTTCCTGCTTTCTCAGACTGGACTATGTATGATAACTGATAACTGATAACTTTGGCGCGATCCGGATATCCTGCATATTACTATATAATGCTATATCTGCTGGTAATATGCAATGTGTAAGGCTTCTTTACAGTTTCCTATATATATATATATATATATACAATTCATACTTCACTGTATTACTTTATATAGCAAAAATAAAATATTTAAAAATTATTAATAATTAATTATTTATTATTAATAAAATAATTAAAAACTCTTGTTAATGAAACTATAGACGGGTAAAAAAAAATTCCTTTGTTTTATTTTTTAAAGTTTTATTTTTAGATAAATGCGATTATATAGTTATGTTCGTAAACCCTGTTTTCTTGCACCAAAAAAATGCAATTTTCATTTGAATATCTACAGCTGATCGTCATTTTTTGTATAGCAGAAAACAGGGTTTGCGAAGAGCATTTTAGTATATAGCAACACCGCTTTGTTTAAGATCGAATATCCTATAAACTTTTATAGTTTTATATAGTTGTTTCTGCACAGTTTTTTATCATGAACAAAATATAAATTATATAAGCTAAAATGATAGTATATATTTAGTTTTATATGTAGACAAATTATAAAATAAATAATCACGTATTATTTACAAAAATAATAATTAATAATAAAATTATTAAATAACAAAATTTTATTACAGAAATGTTAAAAGATTAATCAATAAAAGGTTATATACATATAACATTGAATAATTTTCTCATATACACTCTATAAGATTGCTTTTTGATAACATAATAATTTAATTACGCATATATCATAAATCTTGAATGCATATTTAATATTATAATCTCCCTTTTATACCCATGATGATTTTTTTATTTATTTTTTTCGTATTTGTATATATATATTACATAATATATATACATATATATATATATATATATATATATATATATATATATATATATATATATATATATATATATAATATTATATATATAAATGTACGAAACATTATACCATCTGTCCAGTAAAAATGACGTCATAAAATATCTGGACCCTTATATATTTGTACACAGGAAATCCTTGGATATCGGGAGAGAAATTATCTATACCAGCGATAAATAATTTTGTGTATAGATATCAGGGTTCGGGAATATAAGGCGGAAATTCCTTTACTGCCCAGGATGTTATATTACTTCATATTTGACAGGTCAAAAAAAGTATTACCTGAGCGGGAGTATCTCAGGTGTCACTGAAATATAGTAGGATGTACATTACATAACATATGGTGAACTCTATGGAATATTTACTATAATAATAAATTTATTATATTATATAATAATCATCCATTTGTTTTTGTAACATATAAAATAATTATTTTTAGAAACAGGTGTACATGTTTTACCATGGGAATGGTGTAAGTATGGTGTATAAAGGCAACGTATAAAAATAAAGTATGGTTTAAGTTCGTGTCTGCACCAAGGTGCTGAGTGATCACGTTGATTGAATACAAACGTACAATATAGTTTACCGGACACGATAAACCCTTGCCCTCAGCCCTTGTGCACTGAACTTTGGAGCTCATTTCTTTCCACCACCCCCATCGTCTAAGGTCATTGTATTTAAATTATGGGCTTATACGACCACTTATTCCTTACATATACATATTATTATATTATTTATTTATGTATGTGTAGCTATAGTATTATTGTTAAAATAATGTCACTTTTCTTTGAGACAATGTCAATTGAAAACACACAATATTTAACATTGTTCATAATTATTGACATAATATACCAAAAAAGGTATCCTAAAGAAGACTTGAAACCTTATTTAGAATAACTTACATAAAATAACTTTAACCCATGATGGTGTTATACTTACTATATATATAATATAGTATCTATATAATACTGTAAAGTTAGGAAATTAGATGAGAAAAATAATTATAAAATTATAACAAAATAAAATTATTATATATAGAATTATTATAGTCTTGTTGTATAATATTATTTCATAATGCATTTTGAATAAGTTCAAATTTATAAAGTGAAAAGCTTTATAGCTTTATATAGCTTTGATATATTTTTGTTATTCTGTTCTATCCTGTTACTTAGGCCAATTTGTGGTCGTATAAGTTCTACTGGTTGCATACAATACAAATTTGCAGGCGCACAAGTATATACTTGAACTTGACGAAATATCATTATAAAAGTTACTCAAATACCATGACATTTTCATATCTAGGGACCTACATTGTGAATTGCACTATTTAATTTAATAATTTTCTATATCTGGTAAAATTACTAATATATATATATATATATATATATATATATATATATATATATATATATATATATATATATATATATATGCTTGATTAGGCTTCTGTACTATACGATTTAAATTTTATACTATGCCAGAATAAAAGTAGCGCATGTGCATGCAATACTAAAAAAAAGTATACAAAAAAACTGCATTATATGGAATGGAAAAATTGATAGCAATATACATATCAAATGATTGAAGAACTAATTAAATCTGAGAGACTCATATTCTCATATATTTAAGTTGCAGGGAATATCTCAGGTGTCACTGAAATACATAGGACAAGTGTACTGTACGATACCATAATACTATAATAATGTACATATTTGGTGAGCTCTATTGGAAAATTTTCTATAATAATGATACATTTATTAATATCAAGCAACAAATTGTTTTTCAATCATATAAAACAATTATTTTTTATAAACAGGCATTTTTTTACATGAGAGTGTAAAAATCAACAACTTATAATTTGGAAATATAAATCATGCAATACGTGACTATAGTTTTTTTTTTTTTTTTTTTTTTACTGCGTGAAGCAAAATGTTTTGGATGTTTAACGGATACCCTGCAGGAGCACCGTTATTATAGTAAACAAAAAGTACGTAATGTGAAACTCCAACGTCCTCGTCACTCGGGTATAAGCGTCCTTATTCCCACTGGACCAAGGGATGACACCCCAGTACACACCAGACGGTGGTCAGCAGTGTCTGAATCTAATTTTTCTACTCAGGGGCACTTGGGCGAAATCACAAAGTCTGCACCGCCTTGCGGGCTTTACCCTATACCAAGGTCTCGAAAACCCTAATATAGAAAGTATGGTGATAAGTTTCCTTCGGTACCAAGGTGCTGAGTGATCACGTTGATTGATTACAAACGTATGTAGTTTACCGGGCACGATAGCAGGCGGTTCATGTGCAAAGGCCTTGTGCAATGAACTTTGGAGCTCGGTCCTCTCGACAACCCCTATCGTCTAAGGTCATTATATTTAAATTATGGTTTACGATCACTTATTATACTTATATGTTATATTATTATATATTTTTTATCTATAATATGTGTAATTATTATTATGGTTATAAAATAGTCACTTTCCTTTGTGACATATCAATTGAAAACACAAAATGTTTACCAATGTTCATAATTATTAACATCATATACCAAATTATGTAACTTTAACTCATGATGGTGACACATACATTGTGACGTTAGGAAATGACATTAAAAGAAATTACAACAGGAACACAATTAAAATTGTTATATAATTTTTGTTGTCTTGTTGTATAATATTATATTTCATTGTGGCATTTTAAATAAGTTCTAACTAAGGTGATCGGCTAATGTCGTACTATATAACTGAACGGTCACGATACTTAATAAAAAGTAAAGATGAAATATTATATGTTTAGTTATGTGAAACACACTCAAGCACTATAGTAATGTTACTCGTTTATATGACTGATTGGGCTTCTCTATTACTTATACCATATAATTTTCATACTGTCAGAATAAAACAGTGTGTATGTGCATGATGTAATTTATATTATATAAAGTTCATTATATTTGGAATGGAAACATTGATAGTAATAAGTATCAAAAATAATTGAGGAACTAATTAAAGCTGATAGCCTTATATATCTCATTAAGTTAAAAAAAATCACCTGCCTAAGTCGAGAAATGCAGTTATTGTCAGTCACAACATCAAGGCGTGTATGTATACCCGCATCATATTCTCAACCTTTGGTATAGGGATGAGCAGACTTAAAGTTCTCAGCTGTCCCGCATAGCGACGATCCCAGCCACCCACCTTATCTAGCGTGATGCCTTCATGGCCCGTGCGTGTTCACCAAACTCTCTCATCTTATCACTGCAAAGTAAGCACGCGAACATAACCTTGAATATACATCGTGAGCTCAATTGTTCTCCGCAACAGGTGATATTTCACACACCTCTCTTGACTTTGTGAATAATTAATTTGCGCGGATATAGGGGTTTATCTTTTGTTGCAGTGCAAATTATATTATACATGCGAAATTTCTTTACAAAAAAATCTACTTTAAATACAGTTTTTTTTTATTAGTTGCAAATTGAAATATATGTTGCCTGCAGGTAAATGAATTGCTTCATTAATGCATATTACAATATTATATATAATGTGTGTGTGTGTATGTATGTATGTATGTATGTATGTATGTATTATAATTATATATATTATACAGGGTGACCACAAAAATCGCTACGATTTCAAGACTCTATAAAAATTAGAAATTTTATTATTTTTTAAACTTTTATTACATCAAATTATTATTGTTGCGTATTATTATTTATTGCGTAAAAAAGGCAATTAAAGCGTATTTTCAGTAATGATAATGATATATGTAATTAAAAAAAAAAGAAATCTAAAAATGTTTTGTGCATTAATATTGATTTAAAAATACTTGAGATGTATGCGAAAGATTTCTGTGGGGATAAACAAAGAAGATGAAGGTGGTATTTTAATGCTTGTATGGAATGTTCTATATAATTTATATTGAGAAAATACTTGGGGACTTTTTTTTATATATTACGTATTATACTGATATATTAGCCAACTATTATTACTTCGTAACAGCATTATATTTTTATGTCAAGTGCAATAATTATTTTTGGGAATATTGAGTGCTATGTATGAATGGCGATATTTTCATGTGTTTATATAATTAAGAATTATCAATATTAACTTTTTAAAAATAAGTTACAGCTAGTTTATTTTATTTTCTATATACGATTTTTTTTCCAGATTTAAAATTTACATATTATATATTAAGAGACTGGGGGGGGGGGTATGTATAAGTGTGTGTGTGTGTCAGAGAGTGTGTGTGTATTATAATTATATAAGAGCATACTTTTGCTATATAGCATTGTAAACATCTGAAACAAATAAGATGATATGAAACATAACAACATCACAAATATGTAATAGGCGTTTATTTTTTTCATTTTGTCATAATGACGTCATCAAAAATTTAGAGTAGCGGCTGTGTAGTGAGTGTCATGTGACATGTATCTTTGGTGTATAGGGTGTTGCAATGAGGTTGAAGTGTGAAAATGCTAAAACACATTGTTTGCTCTATTCGATGACGACGAGCAATCTCATCAAAAAGACACCAACATTCCGCCTGCCCAACCCACCTCACACTCCCTGGCCTTATAGGGGAGCTATAGAATAGAAATATCGGAGATTGAAGAAATTCTTTTTAGTGATTTATATCAATTTAACACCATTGACAATCAATAATACTGAGAGAGTATTAAAAGATGAAATTTTGTCATCACATCAATATTTAATATCTTTATAGACATTTGCTTGAGTGTATTATACTGTACAAAATAAAAAATATATATACAGTATCTGTAAACGAAAAAAAGTAATTTATATAAAACCTGAATATAGTGATTGAACCATATATGCGTATCGTTAAGTGAAACACTTTTCTATAAATTTCATTTTTTTTTTTTTGCAATTATTCGGAAAGGAATATTAATTTAGTTTTTAAATTATTCTGTAAAAACTGTGCATTAAAAACAAAACAAAGTATTAATATAATATCATAATTAAATTTAATGTATATGATGTGCGAGAATTAAAAATAATCTAATTTTTTTGTAAAGAATAGAGAGTATACTAGCGTAAATAATCATAAGATAAGCCATAAGTAACTGGCATTACCAACGTTTTATTTTTGACAGACAAAATCTACATAATATAACAAACAATTGTAAACAATATTATATGAATTCTTTAACATAAAGATAATTTCCAATCAGGAAGTGACAATGGCTATTATAGACTTCAGCTGCGGTTTCTGTTGTTACACAATTTTTTTTCTGTGGTTGTTTCTCTCTAAAAAGAAAAGAAAAAAAAAAAAAAAAAAAAAAAAAAGGAAGTGGATAAAAAATACGCGTGTAAAAGTGAGCGTGCGATTGTTTCCGTCTGATCAGAGCTTTATATTGAGCGGGGGTGTTAGATTATTTCAGTACAATGTTGTTTGATCAGCTTCCGTCCGGCTGTATATGTCCACATACTGTTATATAAATGTTACGGTTATTAATATAAGTATACACAGGGCGGTGGCTATCGCATAATGTACCATATATTATACAGCTGCAATATAGTCTCTATATGGCAAAATGATACAGTACTTTTTATATCTAGTATCTATGTATATCGATTGAGTGGATTTTAGTTTAATTGAGTTTATATATTATAGGCCTGTTTAATATTACCAGTTTTATATTTTTCTACCGTTATTTTATATACATAATTTCTATATTTTATAATTTTAGATTTGCAACAAAAGTTTTATCAACTGTAAAAAAGTTTTCAAATTACATTATAGTAAGAAGCATTATAATAGTAATAAATGATATAATTTTTAATTTGAATTTTAACCAATTATGTACTTGAACCAAAGAAAGACATTTATATTATATATAAATATAATAAAATAACATTTAATTTTTTTCAAAAGAATGGTGAATGGAGAAAGAAATGATATTAGTACTAACAGGACAATTTTTGTTTTGTTTAAATATAATTATTTATTTGAGTATACTTATAAGAATAAAAAAAAAATACATTGATCGGTATGCTGTAGTAAGAGGGCAAAAAGCAAAATAATTATTATACATGCCATCAAAAGCAGTTTTACTTTAACAGCATGCAACAGCAGTATATAAAAAATTCTCTATTGTCAAATTTTAGAGATGTGATATAAAAAGCTTTGAGGGCATAGCACTCTTGTCAAACTCGAGTTTGCGGCAGACTACTTATCATAATAGCAGTGCAGCAGCAGCAGCATTTGAGATAGAGAGAGGATGCCCGCATATCGAAGCGGCTTGATCACCTGCCTCATTTAGACCAGCTGGGTGGGGGCCAGGAGGAGGATAGCAAGGGGGGTGACAATCAGCTGCGAGCACGCGTCGCTGCCACGCCAAAAGATACACACCCTTTCCACTGCTAAAAAAAAAAAAAACCTCTGCACCAGCACATAGTTTATAAGATATAACTACAGCTTATCTCATTATTGAAAAAAATTAAAGCCATTTAAAATGAGAGATTGAGAGAAAATAATGAAAATGGTATATTGTTTAGCGTATGTTACCGATTACTTATCTGAAAGGTAACTAAGCAACAATCATAACACTAATGCCATTCCTATGCCATCGCAAGCTGTAGAGTGCTAACATTACATTTTATATATGAGTGTGCTGTGTGATTCCTCGACTGTCGAAGTGATTATGGCGCCATATGCCACATTACGCCACTCACTCAAGTAATAGCGACAGATAACGTCGAACACGCAAACTCCTAAAATCAACATAAAAAAAAAGTTATCAATCATTCACAGAATGATTCAAATTAAACAATTTTATTCTATTGCAAATATTGTAAATTAATTTTCAACGATTTTTATGACATTCAGCAATATGGCACTATAAGAAAAATAACTATAAAATAATAAATTATATTTTATATAAAAACTGTTCTATGGTTTTAAGACAAATTACAAGTTTATAATAGCATTAAATTTTTTTGAAACAAATGTAAATTTTAAATGTTTTTTTTTTTTTTTTTTTTTTATAAAATATAATAAATTTATTAAAAATTATTAATATATAAGTCAGTACTATATATGCAAAGCAATTAGTATACATTTTTTAAAAGTATATTATTATAAAATTGCTTTAATATTGCATTTGCGCTGAGATTAAAAATATCTTGATTTCTTATTATGATTAATTATATTGCTGCTACCTTATAACAATGAAAATATATTATTATAAATTATATATAGGGTGAGAAGGGAATATTATAAAGATTTGAGGTTCACAAGTGCGGATAATTACCCTATAGCAACTAACTAATGTGGTATAGTGTGAGTGTATAAGCATTCGCGGCTGCAATACACCTTGACGTAAAGTTGGAGATTTGCGCGCCTTTTTAATTTCACCTGGCCTTGTGATGTGTTCCCCTTGATATGACGTCATGATCATACTGAGCGTCTGCGGCATCCCCAACACCTGGTACGATTGCTTTAGGGTTTTGTTCCAAGAGTATACGTATATAGTACAGTATACACCGGGCCTCATATAAATATATAGGGAGGAGGAGGGGCGTTCTCTATATATTATTATGCACTAACCAAACCAGCCGTATATATAGTAACCCCTCTACTTTACTATAAAAACATGCAGCTGTAAAATGTACGCAATGAACTTGATTCTATAGTAAACCTTATGACGTCACTCAAGGAGGGTGTCTTGAAGAAAAAGTTTGAATGAAAGAAATAAAAATGAATGAATATATAAGAGAAAATTTAAAGAGACAAGTAATCTTTTATGACGTAATATATTTTTATTTTTATAAAGAAACAGGTGAAAAACATTCTAATCTACTCAAACAGCTGGATTCTTATATATAAGAGACAGGACAAATATTAAACTTGTTAAAAAAGTGCAGTATAATCAGTTAAATCAGTATTTTTTTTTAGACGGTATTTTTGGTATCAATTTTAAAATATTCTCATGTACTTGTAAAATAATTATAATAATATTTTATGAAATGCTGATTCTAATATGTTTTTTTTGTAGTAACTTTTACTTCATGTAGAAATTTTAATTATGTTTTACCTAATATGATTATAAGCAGGACGCAGGACAGAGAGAGAGAGAGAGAGAGATTTGAAATACTGTTCTAATTTAACTGATAGCTTTTCATAACAATATAATAACTATAAAATCTGTAATCTGTGTATAAAACAAAAACATTTCATGTCAAGTAAAGATAAAACTTAAAAACTAATTAATTAAAATGTGAGTAATATTATAAAGGCCGCACTGTTATAAAAGACGTCTTCTTATTACTTTATATAAAATAAAAAATAAAAACTTTGCAATTTAATAAAACACATGAGATTAATCGAGTAATCGGTAAATGCTAAGGAAAAGCAAGTCTGATTAACAAGAGCTGACACGCAAGTCCATATATATGCAATCTTGCTTGAAGAGGACCGCACACTCCTGGTTCTTTCGCTGCCCCTCAAGTTTTTCCCTTGGGGGGGGTTTATGTCTGCGGCTCGTGCCGGCGCACTCCGGGCGGCCACGCCAGGCAAAAGCTAAAGCAGGGCGCCCATGTCAGTGTCGGGTATCGCTATGGGAACCACCACATAAAGCGGAGACTTGTCTGCTTGCTGACTCATACTTTTCCTTAGCTGACGTGCCATAAGGTCTAATAGTTATACTACATATAATACGAGGTTTAGGGGGAAGCTTTTAGAAATCCTTTACAATAACGTGTAGGTTGAGGTGTGTTTTTGTATATTATAGTATATATTTAAATTTAAAAAAATTGTGTATTTTATGCAATACTAAAGAGATTAGAGGAATTGTCCACAACTATTAACTATAATATATATTTGTAGAAGCTCTAAGATATATTGATAATAAATTTAGGTGTATGGAAAACCAATCATCATAAACCATAAGAACTATAGAATGACAAATAATAAATGCAAAAAAAGAAAGTTACATTTATTTAAAATTCAATTCAATTTAATGTGTACGCAGTGTGATAATAATTTGTAATAAATTATATATAGTTTATTTTCCTTCATAAGATGATATAATTAAATATTAAAAATATTAAATTTGCAAATTTATAGCACAAGATTTTAATTAGTATAAAATAAATTATCCCAATCGTGAGTGCATATATATAAGTACTATTATATAGTAATACTGCTTATTCGGCAACGTATATATAGTATTGCTCCAATAATAATTGGTGATTTGGGTAAGAGTTAGGTAAGGAATAAAAATTTAGCAAACAAATATTATGGAGATTATATATATATAATATATTTTTCAATATTTTGTATGGGTATATAAAATAAGGGTACAATTATGTACACTTTATGTTAAAGACTATAACGTAAGTAATTTTATGGTTTTTCTTTCTCTCCCCAACACAAGTGCATAGGTATATACATACACACACACGCATGCAGTGTTATTGTGATATTACTTTGGTGGCGCGCACCCCTTGCCCTTGTATATACAGTGTACTGTTTATGCTGTGAGTCATACAGGTGCTTCCCCTAAACTAAATAATTATAATCATCGACTATTATCCCTTACTTTTATGTCGTGAATGCTGCCTAATTATAGGATACGTTTTAACATAATATACTGCAGATCTAGCGTTTCATAAACGTATATAATATTTTATTGTTGATTTATAAAACTGACAAGCAATATAAAAATATATTATATGAATTGCATGTGTATATGAGTGCGTATGTAAAGGTTTTAATATATACATACGTATATATATAAATATATATATATATATATATAAATAAAATAAAATATCTAACTTAAAATCAGATTTTCAATATAATATGTATATTGAAGTTATTTCCATAGATTTCTATACAATAAAGAATAAATAATTTTATTTTTTGACTAATTAAAGTAAAGCATAACAATTTAATCTATAATCACAGTTTAATTTATTATATTTCTAAATCAAAATTATATACAAAAAGAAATATTTAAAACTTTATATTACTAATACTTGATACAGAGTCTAGATTCTACTCTGGAAAAAAGTTAGTTTGATATAATTTAAGTAAAGGACTCTAAAATGACTTAATTTAAATAAATAATATATAATATACACTATATTTTATATATTATATATATACAGTTCATATAGTTCACAATATATGAATTGACTTATTTTACTCTGTAATGACTCTTTAATAATTATAAACATTGTTAAGCATTTGGTGTTTTCAATTAAGATTTCTCAAAGGAAAGATGATATTTTTATACAAAATTAAATTTAAAAAATAAAGCATCTGATCTGTGGAAGAATTTAAAATCTATTGGTTTAATTAAAGTAAAAGACTTTGATATAAAATTTAATTTAAATGATTTAAATAAATCTTTCATCAGATTATGTACGTTGGACAATAATGAGGTGGAGAAAACATGTAAATATTATAAAAATTTGAAGTTTGTTAAGGGAGAGTCTTTTCATTTCTCATATATTGATCCTGTAACTATAAAAAATGCTATTCTATCCATTAGTTCATGCTCTGTAGGTGTGGATAACATTTCAATTAAAATGCTTAAACCAATTATAAATATTATATTACCCTCTCTTACACATTTATTTAACTACTCATTACAAAACGGTGTTTTTCCAGATGTTTGGAAGCAAGCATTAATTAAACCTATTCCTAAAAAAAATAATGTTGTTGAAATAAGTGATGTCAGACCTATTAGCCTTCTTTGTGTTATAGCTAAGGCTTTTGAAAAAATTGTCTGTGAACAAATTGTTAAATATGTTACGGAAAATAAGGTAATTGATGAATACCAATCTGGCTTTAGAAAAAAACACAGTTGTTGCTCAGCTTTACTTAAGATTATGGAAGATCTAAGGAAAGCTATTTCACGCCGAGAAATTACTATTATGGTGCTTTTGGATTTTTCTAAGGCGTTTGACTCGGTTAATGTAGATATATTAAATGCTAAACTTAAAAGTATTAACTTTTCCGACAGTGTATTAAAATGGGTATCATCTTATTTAAGCTGCAGAAGTCAAACTGTTGTTGGTAATAATGGTATGCTTTCTGATTGTGAAAAAATATATAGTCTTGCCCAGGGTAGCTGCCTCTCCCCTCTACTTTTTTCACTGTATACATATGATATTGCAAGAGCCCTAATTCATTGTAATAGACATATGTATGCAGATGATAAACAATTGTATATGCATACTAAAATAGAAAATATTGCTAATACTATTAAGTGTATAAATGAAGATTTAAAAACTGTTTTTGAGTGGGCTCGTACTCATGGTCTTGAACTTAATACTAGTAAAACACAAGCTATTGTTGTTGGTTCTGATAAACTAATCAAAAAGATTGATCTGAATAGTATACCTAAACCTGTGCTAAATGGTGTTGAAGTGGAGTATTTCTCTTGTGTTAAAAATCTTGGATTAATGATTGATAGTACGCTTTCTTGGAAACAACAAGCTGCTTTTACTAGTCAAAAAGTATATGCTGCGTTAAATAGTTTATACAAGTTTAGGAGAGATACTCCTATTGATACGCGGGTTAAATTAATTCAAACTCTTGTTCTGCCAATTATTGATTATTGTGATATTGTGTATTGTGATGCTACTTCTCAAGTTGAATATAGCTTAGAAAAACTTGTAAATGCATGTATAAGATATATTTATGATTTACGCAAATTTGATCATGTGTCTGAATTTTACACCAAATTATCATGGCCTAGAATCACTGAGCGTCGAGAATATCATATTTTATGTCAAATGTATAAAATAATTCATTGTGATCAGCCTCAGTATTTAAAAAATATGTTTACACTCATGAGTTCAGTTCACTCTCGCAATACTAGATCTCATAAATATTATTTACAAATACCTAATATTAAAACAGATTGTTTCTCCTTATTAGGAGCTAAGCTATGGAATAAATTACCTGATGATGTATGTTGTATGTCTACAATCTCAATGTTTAAAAAATCTATTTCTAAAAGATTATGCTAGTAACTAGCTCATATATTATTGTACTTATCTTTTCTTATTAAAACAATGTTATAAGTGGACACAAAATAATATGTTAATTATAATTGGTTATTTTTATTATTCCATACAGTGTCGTCACTTATTTCCGGTTCAGTTGATAGGACTCATTGTCCTGACTGCGCCTTTTGTTCAATTTTTAATAATTTATTATGTATATTTCATCTGCTGCTAATTTGTTGTTTGAACAATAAAGACTATTATTTATTTATTTTATTTATTTTTATTATATTTTAAAAAATAATATAATTGTTACTCATACATAATTATGCACAGTACAGCCACATTCTCTTCAGTGACACCAGAGATACTCTCACTGAGGTATAAAACTATTTTGATCTCTCAAATATATTATAATGTAGCATCCTGGACAGTAAAGGAATTTTCACCTTTTATTACCATACCCTGATATTTACACGGAAATAATTAATTACGTAATTTATGGTATTCTAGCATAATTAATGCCAAATTGGAACAACATAAATATTAATGCTATGTAACATATTTATTATGCGGTATAGCATAAATTATGCTATATTGAACAAATTATGCTTAAAATGAGCTAGCTATAATTATTATGAAGTTATTTTTGTCCGTGAATTTTGTGTTACCTTTGACACACTGGCAAACGCACGGACATCAACGGAGAATATATAAGACTTGCAAAAGTAGGTTTAGTGATAAAATAAACCAACTCACAGCCCAACAATACTAACATAAGGTGCTATAAGCAGTCGACTTTGAGTTCCTGTCTACGTTTAACATGCTTTCTAATTGGGGAATGAAGCAGTTATAGCTCAAGTTAAAATTATTTCTCAGAGTTGTAATTTTTATTGTAGTTTACTGAAACTCATAGCTTTTGTTTTCCTGGATTTCGTCAATTGGGTGAAAATGATAATTTGTAACCAAATGGATTGAAATTTAGGAAAATAAAAGCTTGGAGGCTCAGTAAGCTATATACAGTAAAAATTTCAGCTCCGAGAAATGATCTTAACTTCAGTTATAGCTAATTTGTTGCCCCATAAGAAAGCATGTTAAATTGAGACATGAACACAAAAGTCATCTGCTGGCATTTTGTTAGTATTGTTGAGCTGTGAGTTTGTTTATTTTCTCACTAAACCAACTTTTGCAAGTCTTCTATTGTTAAAAATTTTATTGACACAAAATTGTAACAATCAATATAAAATAAAAATTTAAAGAAGTAGGTATTGTATTCAACGATGGGTATTTAAATATAGTAATTTATTCATATACAGGATAACCAAATTAATTTAATTCCACTAAAATAAACTAATTTTTTCATTAATTTACATATTAAACTCTCTATGGAACTGCACGCTATTATAATTAGTGGACGCGACGCCTATAGTTAAATAGTATTATATAGAGCGCTGCATGATATATATATAATAATATAAGAAGTATAATAACGATGAGGAAGATAAAACAACATTTATTACATAATATTATTTAAAATAAATTTTGCAGAAAAAGGATATAAATACGTGACAAAGTTATATATAATATTATAATGGTAATGCTATACCACATAAGAGCAAAAGAAAAGTATATAACAAAAGAAAGAAAAAAAAAAAAAGCACAAAATATTTTCACTGTACTATACATATAGCTTGACTTGTCATGAATTGCATTCTATGTCTGTGTAACATGCAAAGTGAAATAAATACAATTATCCCGGAAAATTGGAACTTCTATACATATTATCCATATTGACAAGATTACTTCTAGGAATAATATTTATATCGTGTATAACATGTAATAAAATTTTTACTGTTCATTTTTTTTTTTTTTTTTTTTTTTTTTTTGCAGTACTACAAATTATATATATTATTATAATATAACACGTTAACCTGTATAAAAAATTATGAATTTTGATTAATGAAATATAACCCAACTACTTTGATCCATATTTAGGATTTTTATAAAGCTTAACTAAAATTATTATAAAAAATTAATGACGAACGGAAAAAGTAAAATCAGTTCAAAATCTATTTTTTCCCATCAGACTTTATAAGATATATTTTTAACTTCCAGACCATGCATAATGATATGAAAGTTAATTTTATATATAATATATCACATAGTGAGCTTATTTATAATAGGGTTATAAAATATTTGAGTTCGTTAGGGTTTTAAAATAGCCTATATTATTGATTATTGAAAATGTTTTCAGTTTTTTTTATATGTATTATATAATATATATTAGTATATTATAGTATATTATATAAAAGTAATTACAATTATATGAGAGATAAAGCAGACAAAAACATTTCGTGCATATGTAGTATGGAGCACAACAACAGGTATTATAATACTCTTTTATCATAGAGAAAATAAAATAAGAGAAGGTTTGGCGCCACTGCGGATATAATATCCTACCATACATCACGCTCATGATACTGTGTCTGTTTATTGCGCCCGCTTATATGAGTCCCATGGGCCAGCCTGCTGAAGCACGTATGACGGCATGTCGCGCAGTAACGGCGCCCTCATTCCGCGCGTGACGCCGGCGCTTAAACACGCGAACCTCTCTTTCCGCGCCTGGGGACGTCGCCGTACTTCATCCAGTTGTTGCTTTACTATATAATAATAATATTATTATTATAATATACCTTCTATATGTATGTATGTAATGCAAAAACTACTGTAGATCGCGATGTCTGGCTTTTTTTGTATATACATAATATACATAAAAATAAAAACTTTCATATATGTATATATACCATAATATTATGTTTTGTTTTGTACATAATGTTTAACATACACATACATAGAGCATAAATACATACACGCACATTCTATATTAAAATTTGTTTTTATAATAACTTTAATATATTATTTTCAACACTTTTAATGTTATGCTAATTATTATAAATTTAATTTTTTATGTATCGTATATCATGTATAACAAATCTTAAAAATGTCTTGCTAAGACATTGCCCTATATGTTACAATTTATATATAATTTACAATATAAAATAAGAGCCCAATTATATCATTTTAAGGCAAACTTTTTATATAAATTTTGCATAATAATGTAATTAATTTTAAAATATGCTATTTTTCAATTTATACAATTCTATACTATCAAATGCTCCTATCAACAATAAAATTAGACATTTTCAGTAAATATATTAAATGATTTTTATATATAAGTAATTAATAATGGTGTGCAAATTAATCTAATTACGTATAATAAAATTATATATTATTTAATACAATGCAAACACAGAGTTTTATATGTATACTGTATTATATCCACACACAAACATTAAAAATAACCTTAAATGATATTGAAAATCAAGGATATAAAGGTATAATAAATATTAGCTAAATTAATAGTTTTCTGTTATCACATGAGTTGGGTTGACATAGCGGTACGTATGTTAATGCCCGTGACCCCGCACTTAATATATTATATTATTTTGCGATACAATTTTGGTTTTTATCTCAAAGTTGAAGTTTAAGTTTTGCAGTCAAAGCCCGCATGCTGTTAACAGCAACAGGTCGCGCGCTCGCAGTAACGCGAGCGGCGGCAGCTTCAAGGCGATATCATATATAAATGAACACCCGCGATACATCACAGGCCTTTAAAACACTCACCCACCCGCACATATCACATATTATGAATACAAGGTATTTAAACATCATCAACATTTTATTAAAACATCTGCATTATAATATTGATAAAACATATTAAAATTAAAATAATCAATAAAAAAATAAGAGATAAATATGTTTAATGACTTTGAACTTTATTTATGCGCTTTATGTTTATGTAATCATTTTAAATTAATTAATAATGATTAAACAACTTAATCATGCACTAATTTACATAATTAGCATATACGCGTGTATGCTGAAGTACACAAAAGTAGTAATTTTTTATTGCTATCATTTAATCTATTTTATTTAAAAAAATATATGTGTATAATTCGATCAGTTTAATTAAACACAGTTTGGGAAATTATAGTGTTGTCAGTATAAATTGTCGTACATTTTTGTGAAAATAATTTTTTTTTAATTTATATTCAGCAAGCGTAAATTTGATAATTTTCTCATAAGAAAGAACACAACATTGGAAACTTAGCGCCAGTTTTTGAATGCTACAATAATTGTATCATAATTTTGTAATGTACATTGCAGTTTGCTGAAATACTGTTGCGATGCAGTATATAAAATGAAAGGGGTGTCGGGTATGTGCGTATGTAATGTACAGTACTGCAACTGTACTTGCAACTATTATATTATAAGGGTGGGGGAGGTTAGTGAAAGAACAAAGACGTATGTAAGGGTGGTGCATGGTGTTGTACATATTTAGGGGTGAGTTTTTTTTTTGGGACATCTGCCCTCTAGTTTTGCACCCTTCTTCTATATATATATGTGAAACAAGTTCCGTATATTATTATTTTTTTATATGTAGAGAGATTGACTGAGTGAAGTTCTTTGATAGTCGCGTGGCTTACTGAATAGTTAGAGACAGAATAGGGATTTTTATATATTTTATTATTATATATATAAGGCGACTACTAATACTTATATACATTATATTATATAGCATCTAACATTGACTACTATGCATATATAAGAATCAGAGAGAAAGGAGGGGAGGGGGTTTGATAGTATATATAGTTAGGGGTGGTTTGTTAAGATATGACAAGGGATGGAGGAGAAATTTTTATATGTACGTACAGTATACAATACATAATAATATATAGACACACCTGGTGCTTTTAAATATTACGTCACGAAATGTTGTATACATATATATAATATATATATATATATATATATATATATATATATATATATATATATATATATATATATATATATATATATATATATATATATATATCCCCTTCTATTATAATATGCTCTCTATGCTTTTGATACAGCTGATCATCACCAAACATAACACAAATATATGATTGGTAAAAGTAATAGATGACTCACCTTTACCTGGTCGTGTGGCGCACCCTCTCGATCATTCTCCTTATGTAATAGAGAGAAACAAAATAAGAATATAAAATATATACGTCAATCTAAAAGCCACGTGTCAAATAAACTCACTTCAATACTCCCCCATATTATTCAATATAAAATTGTAAGTGTACATAGACCTTCAACATTTTTTTTTTTTTTTTTTTTAATTCTGAACCTTATTTCTATCCCATGTAAACATCGCATGAAAATAATGCTATATAGCTTTGTGTGATTTTAAGATAATATTTTAATTACATTAAATGCTATAGCTATACAGTACGTGTATACTATTTATATACACACATGCAGTAACAGTATACACTATACAGTACTCGTACATACAGTACAGAGGCTTTTTTTTTCTTAAATATATTATGCTTCATAATATATAAATTATATTAACCAGAGTTATATTAAAATTGTTAATGTAGAAATTGTAAATCAAACCATTATTTGCAATAAATATTTTTTTCTAATAATATATCAACATAGCAATTGCTATATATTTATTTAATATTATTATGTATATTTTTTTAATTATATTAAATCATAAAAAGCAAAAACTTCTGAACCATAAAATTAAAAATTCCAATCATTTTAAAATTAAAGTTATAAAAAATATCGGAAAAATCTTTATAAATTGAAATATTTAGAATTTATTAATAAAAAATTTCTTCTCTTTCAAAGTAAAAGTTGTTTAGCTGTAAATTTTTCCTTAATAAACATGAGTTCTTAACATTTTTTTTTTATTTACAAATTGTTAGCAAGTTAGCTTCAAGAAAATATTTTATTTTATAACTGAACATTATTAAAAATTATTTCCACCTAAAATTACACTTGAGAGAGCTCTCAATTAAAGCTCGGCATCTTATTAAAAATGCCTGATACCAGTGTACATAGGAGAAGAAAACTTATAATAGTATAGTTAAGACAACTTTAATGACTTCCACCCAACCATGAGAAATATTTAATAACATGAAAAGAAAAAAAGTTTACAAAGAATGTGGCAAATTTTTACTCTAAAATTTATATATTTCTCCATCAATAATTTTTTGTGTGAAAGATGGATTTTTTTTTAAATATATTATTATAGAGATAAAAAGTGTAAATAAAATAAAATTTTAAACGAACTAAACTTATCTACACATTGCAGTCTCTCTCTCTCTCTCTCTCTCTCTTTCTCTCTCTCTCTCTTTCTCTCTCTCTCTCTCTGCAGTTGCTCGATTCAAGAAATTAGACTATTTCAATTTTATCTTGATTAAATTTTGAATTCATCATTACGTCAAGACAAAAAACCTTCTATGCATATTTAGTAATTAAGAGAGTTAGTTACTACTAATGACCATCGTTCTTCATGTTTTATTTTTGTTATTATTATATATATTATGAAGGATTTCAAATTCTTCAAAGTTTCGAACCACAGCGTAAATTTTTACAATAACAAATACAAAAATATATTAAATAATAATTATGCATTGACTGATTTTTACAATATTTTTATACTATAACGTATAAAATACTATTTATATACAATTGGATACTATAGAGTAATATACATTTTATCGATAAATAAGGGGGAATTTGATTACTGGTTGATATAAATTTTGATGCTAAACATTACAAGGGGAGAATTTCATGTTCAAATTATGCCGCTTAGTAAGTAGTGCTGGTTACTTGGTAATGGGTGCAATATAGACATACTTGCATCACGCACTTTTATTTTTCAATAGTTTTTAATATATAATTACTGAGGGGTTATAGGACTGTATAAATGTATTTTACAAACATGTACATATTACCCTTATTTTGATCCAAACTGAGACTGCAAAGTATATGGATGCATATTATGTATATTATACACACACATATATATATATATATATATATATATATATATATATATATATATATATATATATATATATATATCTATATGTATGGATGTTGTATTATGTACAATTAAGTTGCAAAAATAAAGTTTTTTGTTGTTGTATATAAGAATATATATACATAGTTCCAAACATGTAAAAACTTTGGGCAACTTTGTAAACCTCTTGAAAAACTTTTAATTTCAACTGTTACAAATTTAACTGCTACAAAACCTCTTCTTAATTTCAATATTTTTCTTCGTTTATGATGATCACGTATTTTGAAAATTTTATCAAAGATAGAGCTGTTCTACTTTTGACACTAAAATGACAAAAAAAAGTAAGCACCAGATTTTGAATTTCTTCTATACAACCCTTAATTGTTACATGAAAACATTAATTGCATAATGCCAGGTGATCTGAACTATGTTTTACTTGCTTACTTTAGTTGTAAAGAGCTTTAAAGTTTATGAAAAAATTATTAACTTTTATCAATAATTTGTAGCAGAAAATAAGAAATTCTTCGGCAAATTGAACTCGAATCTGTGCAAAATAAGGGATTATCTATTGCCAGCACACATACAAAATAAATAATAAAATTTCTCTTAAGAAATTTGAATTTTTATAATATAATTTTATGAAAATATTTTAATGGGGTGTTCTTATTGCGTGTGGAAAATGCTACAAGTATTATAATTTTTTTGTTATTATTTTTTTTAAAGTAAATTTTAATTAAATTAAAGTAACAATATTATAGGAAAATTATACATTATTTTATGTGTATATTTTTTTGGAGTATATAGCAAATTGTTATACTTATATAAAATATTATACATAGTGTTGCAAGGCTGTTGAGTGGCCCGTATCACGCGAAGTTTTCAAGGACTTGAGATTGTGATAGATCGCAGCAGGGAGGTCGAATTATTGTAAATATTAATAGCTTATTCACAGGACATAAGAGATGTGAGAACCTATAAATAGTGTCCCATGTTTTAAGCATCCAAATGAATGAAATGATATAAATAGGTAATGAGCCCGTATATAGATATAAACCCTTTAACTCACCTTTATTGAAAATGATATCAATCTATATATATATTTTTTTTTTCTAAAATGCATCAAAATTACCCTGCATGAAAAACATGCCTGTACTTATTTATTTTAAGTATCTTTTTATTACTACTATATTTGTAAGATTTAATTATATACTTTGAAAATCAAAGACCCGCACAAAATTTCATTCCCATGGTTGTTCATATATAGATTTTTTTTATAGCAATAGAATTTAACGAATAAAAATAAAATAGTCAATGTTTTAAACACAAAAAACATGCACGGAAAATAAAATATACTTAAATTAAGCAAAAAGCTAGTATTAAAATGCTGTGTTTTGCAATAGAGACAGTCCTAACTGAGAATTAGTAGGGCGGTATGCTAGACCCGCTCCTACCTGCGCGGAGCATAGCATACCTGTCGTCCAGGAGAAATAGACTCAGGTGAGGTGGGCTTGCAAACTCACCCCTAGTATATTTGAGTTAGCACTAATATACTAAATTTTAGAATTGGACCGCAAAATGGCGTACATGAGATTTTTTTAAATAATTTTGTGTATTAATTTAATTATTAATTATTATAAAAAATAAACGTTGGTAATAATTTGAAATATTCAATGAAATGACAAATTCCCGCGGTGGATATTCTTAGTTTATTATAATTGTATGCAAATATACTTTGATATAAATTACATAATTATAAATCATATCATAATTTGTTAGTAGCGGGGGACAGAGGACTATTTTTTTTTCAATGCGTCGATCGGGTTTGGCTACCATAGGCTATATCGATGAATATATCAAATGTAATATACCATTGTGTTACGATATATGACGACTCATTTTGCACCTTATTTGACTGTGCGATTACTTCATTTTTATTTTTTATGTAAAATCGTCACTTATAATTCTATTTGCATGAAATACGCGGTAATTAAGACAGTTAAAGTATTTTTATAAATCTGATAGTTTAGAATTAATTACCTTCTTTCATTGTCTCCTGAAAAATAGAGAAACGTGGCCATTTAAACGGAGATTGACTGATTTTAGCAATGCTAGCTCCTAGTTCGCGGGAATACTAGATCGGCTCAGGCGGGTTAAGCACACCTGCGCTGGCAGTTAGGTGCCGCTCCTCCTGGATCTCAGGTGACATAAAAACTATACTGACTATAACTGACGCTAGGTACCGCTCCCCCTAGATCGCAGGTGGTATAAAATCTAAAGCTAGGGTTTTGGCGTCACTTATGCTAGAGATGCAGGTTACTCAGATCTTGCACGCATGTACTAGGGCGCGGGCTTATTTGCGTTAGTATACTAATCTACTTAAATTTAGCACATCTTTTTTTTCCGTGTGATTATTTCTAATGCAATACTAGATTTTTTTTTTTTTTTTTTTTTTTTTTTTACTATTATTTTATTATTTATTACGCTTGATAATCAACTTGATATACACAACGAATGATTAATATTTTAAACGAAATCATGCAGGTTTGGTGAAACAAAATTTAAATTTACGATTTTGACAACAGGAAATTTTCTAAATACTTATAATAATTGTTGTTGTTGTTTTTAATAACATGAAAAATAACAAATTATATTTTTGATACCATGACCATCAACTTATAAACAAATTTAAACGACCTTATATGACTTTTGAATCACAATATATATATTTTTTAATATAATTTACTATGATACTGCACGAGAATCCGTTCAAAAATTAAAAATAATGTTCCATATATGATTATCGTAAATTTTTAAGAGAACAAATCGTGAAATTGTACAAATTAACGAAATTATGCATATCATCAAATTAAATGTACGCTCAACAACAGTCACTTAAAATTACTCCTACATCATTATTAAAAAAAAAAAAAAAAAAAAAAAAACTCCGAAGTATATTGATTCATTAATTTTAGTGATTTTGATTTGTAATGAAGTTCATTAAAAATAATATATATATAAATTTACATTATATAACAATTAGTTTTGGTTTCATTATATTTATAAAATTATTTTATGTTTTATTATACATGTCAATTAGTTTTTGAGATGTTATAGAATCCACAGGGGAATCAAATAAAGTATAAAGCTCTAAATTGCCGTCAAACTATACAAAAGAATCTTATACAGAACATGCACGTATATAGTACAAAACGAGGAGGGTATTATATATCGTCACATATACAGGAGTTATTACCATGCAAGTAAATGGGGCGCATGTGAGCAAGACGATGCAGTGATTCAGCAGCATTATATATACGTATATGCGAATATAAAGAGAGGGAGGTTATATTATTTAATGAGCTGTTTTCTCTCTATCTTAACACCCTCTTTTGTAGTACTTTTTGAACAGCTGATGTATAGATGGGAAGCCGATGTGGTGCACCACAGATCGTTTTGCGGCACACGCTCATACACACATACATAATGTAATACCACCAGCAGCAATATAAGAAGGCGTAATTCCGGAAGTTATGTAAGTGTGAACTTAAGACAATGAAGCAATAAAAATGCTTCATTGAATATGAGATGACATGCTATATATATTAAATGTGTAATAAAACGCTTTCTTGTATGATCATTTTCTATAATACACAAAATTCATATAAAGCCCTATATAACGTAAAAAAATGAATTGTTTTAAACTTAAAAATAATTAATAGTTCTTTACTGCAGATTTTGAAAAAGTAATCCTAGTATACATATAATTTTTTTTAAAGCTTATATAGTAATAATTTTAAAGCGTATAATTAGCTTCTCTAATAGATGATGAGAAGATGGTAAATTGCTTGAGTTATTACACTTTATGATATCAAATCATGTATACTATAGATAGGGGTAACTGGGGCATGGTGGATTGCATTTATCTTACAGTTTGTCTGTATATAGCTTCAGATGTTCAATGTTTTCAATCTTTGAGGAAAGTTAAGGTGCAGTACCGTAGCTTCACACCTCACCTTTAATATAATTACGAACCAACAAATTTAATAAATATTCTTAAAAATATATCCCTGAAATGTAAGTTGTTATTGTTGTTTTTCTTCTCCTTTTATACTGGTTGAAAAATATATGCGGAGTAATTAGTATTACTCTTTGATATGAGAGTTGGTAATTAATGGTCCCCAAATGAGAGTTGGTGATAAAATTGGGTTTTCACTTTGCCTTATACGTATAAAGAATAGTTAAATTATAATTTATAATATAGTCCCATTTCATGCTTCATAAGGATCTACGCAAGATATTATTTTCCTGGAATTATTTGTTTATAAATGAAGAACATTTATACAAGTTTTATATTCTTTAAAATTAAATATCACATAACATGTAATAATTTAATCCTATTAGCCTATTTAATATTATTTTTACCGTATGGACAAAAAATTATTTTTCAATAAAAATTTAATCATAATATATCAAGTTATTATATAAAAGAAAATATAATACCACCTATATACCCCCATTTATACCCACTCCTATAACATACACATACATATTATAAAAATTGAAAAGAGAAGCAAAAGATGAACATACATCATATATGGTAATCCTTCAAAGGATACTTTAATATTATATAGAACCTTATAGCGGTGTTCTGTAACATATTATGTATATTATATATGCAAAAATCCCTATTTCTTGTTAAAGATTTCATGTGTATGTGCTGCTCTTTCGTTCTTTTCAAAACTGAAATAATCTGATTTTACAAGCCTTCATATATGTACTGTGGCGAGTATATTTTTGTTTGTGCGTGGGCGAGGTGAGAAATTTAAAATCTCGCCCCTATTTTGCCGTGTGTAACCTACGTCAGGTGGCGCCTGCGTGCAGAGATTCAGCCCTGGACATGCGCGCCACCTCACCATGCGGTGGAAAAGATGAGAAATAGGGGAAGAAGGGAGAATATAGAGAAGATGGCCGGTATATAGACGAAACTCGCGGCTTTATATCACCTGCGTGTTACGTCTATCTCGGCCACCTGTGATTGGTTTGCTTACCTGGATTACGTAAGCAAACGTTCTACATTAACCCGCGCTCCTTTTGAACTATAAACCACGTGTTTGGAGCGCGGACTTTGTGTGAAATCGTGATTGCATCTTTATGCAATCACAATGTGCTGACCTACCACGATGTTGAGGACCGTGGGGACTTGAATGGCTGCGATTTACGAACTTCGCGTCTGTACGACCAAGTAAAGTATCGGCCCACGAGTTTAATAAAAACATTTACACTATATATGGCACGATGTTAGGGTATTATATGTATGTTATGTATGTGGGGGTGTGTTTGAGTGGGAATAAGGGTGGGTTTTGTACGAGTGAAAGTTAGGAAATTAGGGTGGTTTAGTTTTGTAGAGCTGTAGGGAATAAAGTTATATAATCATAACTATATTCTTTTATTTACCAGTTATTAATCCTTCACTTAACCTAATACTTAATTAACCTTAGTTGCTGAAATACTTAAGGTCTCTTGCCCCTACCTGAGCTAGTTGGAGGGCTTATGACGTCACTTCCGTGACATCATAAACACCACCGACCCCCCATACCAACCCCTTAAGTCAATAATGCAAAGTATTTCGGTACATGGCGTTTTACAGGTAAAAGATAGGGTTTAAGGTTAGGAATTAGCTTGATGACATTGTAAATTCATACCTCCCCGCCACCACCAACACATAAAACTACTTTGGTGTCCATAGGTTATTTTAAAGTGACCCAAAAGCTAAGTTTTTGAAGGTTGTTTTGATTTTTTGTTGAAATCTCTTTGTCAAAAATCATCCCCACCACAAAATACGCATTTTTCAAAAAAGTGCCCCTGCCCAAAATTCCGACCCGATTTTGGTCCGGTTTGTCCCATTTTTTTAAATTGGACGAAACCCGAGGGAAAGTAAAGCCCTTTAAGGGGAATCATATAAAACACTTTTTCTGAGTGTCCCTACCCAAAATTCCGGCCCGATTCTGGTCCGGAAAATCCGTTTTTGGGAAAGTGGACAAAAACTTCAGAAAAGAGCACCAATCAAAGGGAAATCATATATAACACAGATTTAAGTGTCCCTGGTCATAAATCCGGCCCGATTTTAGTCCGAAAATCCATTTTTTTTAAATTGGACCCCTCATAAGAAATTCAAATTAAATACACTTTAGAAGTGTCCCAGGCCTAAAAATCGACCCGATTCATGTCCAAAAGTCCACTTGGGACAAATAGGACAAATTTTGGGAAAAGTTGCGCCTTTATACGGGAATCAATTTTAAAGGTTTTTCATGGTGTCCCAAGCCAAAATTCCCCAAGGAAAAGACCCAAAACCGGCGGGACAAAATTTTTATTTTTAAAATTTTCCTGAATCTTACCGTAAAATTAAATAACAACCTTCGTAAATTCAAATTAAGGTAACTTAAGACATAAAAATTCATTTTAATACAAATTTGAAATTAAAATTAAATTTAAAATTATTAAATCTTAACAGCTGCTTAAAATTTTGAATAAATTGAAATTAAAATTATTATATTATCGTAATTAATTTAAATTTAAGTAATTTTTTTTGGCAAAGTAACTTTTAAGTAAAATAAAAACAAAAATAAATTTGAAATTAAATTAAAATTAAATGGAATATGAACTTAAGTGTATTAAAACATAATTAATTAAAAATTAAACATAATTATAAAACATTGAACTTGAATTAAATTACAATTAAATTAAAAATTAAATAAATAAGAAATACTTAGTTTTTATAAAATAAAATTAAATTAAATTAAATAAAACTGGCTATTATTTTATTGATAAAGTAAAATTAAAAATCTATGGATTAGGTAATTTAACTTTATTTAAAATAAAAATATTAATTTAAAGTTATAAATTACAGTTTATAAAATTATAGTTTCTTAAATAATAAAATTATAAATATAAAGATCTGAAGTTTATACAGAGTTTTATAAATAAAATTGCAACTTATGATTTTATAAATATAAAATATAAGTATATTACATAAAGATTAATAACATTAAATACAATTAAAATTGTTAAAGTAACCATATATTTATTATACTACAATAAATATCATATCCTCCATCATTGAAAAATAAGAAGAAAAATGCCACCTAAAAGACAACAAAAGAGAAAATCATTAGAAATGGTGGACTTAGAAAATGATGCAGAAGAGGGGGATGGGAACCAGCCTAACAATGGGGGAGGGACTTCAGGGGGTGGTAACAATCTGAATGAGAATGAACTTGAAAATCAATCTGAGGGGCCCCAAGTGGAAACAGGAAGCAATATGGCGGTTGGTGGACAGCAACAAACTCAACAAAAGGGCGTGGTAAACCAGCAAGTTTCAAACCCCGGTTTTTCCATGCCACCTTTTTACTATGTATTTCACCCTAACCAGCTGATGAACATGATGGGTCAGAACCAGTTACCTATGCAGCAGCCAACCCAGGGCCAACAGGTGTCCCTAGAGAGTAGCAGCGCTAGCCAACCAGTAAATACTGACCCAACGTTACAGCAAGCTGAAAAGTCAAATACTACAGTAAATACTATGTCCCAGACGCCATCAGCTGTTCCTTCGACATCAGGTACAATGCCCATTATAACAAATCATGCTAAAGGACCACCTCAGGTAACCTCAGTCCCACCCTCAGTTATCACAGAAAATTTTAATGGCCCCCCAACCCCAACAGTATCAGGTGCTCCATCACAAGATAGCTCTATTTTGAATCAAGGGCAAAATGGTATGCAAATGTTGCTAAACCCACCAATGCCACCATTTGCAGGTATGCAACAGCAAGGTATGCCAGCAATGCAACCTTGGGGAGGGTACCAATTTCCATTCTTGCCACAGCCTCAGCAACCCATTATCATCCAACAAGCAGGTCCCCAGCCTTTTGCTCGTATCCCTGATTTTCCTAAATTTACTTGCCAACGAGATATGAAAATCATGACGTACATCACAAAAGTAGAAACTCTGAGATGTGCTAACGATGATATGACTGAGGCACATTTTTATAAGAATATCATAAGAAACGCAGATGAAGATGGGGTAGGATGGTTAAACGATAGAAAGTGCAGCACCTGGTCTGAACTCAAAAGTTGCATGAAACGTGACCTCATGGACATGGATGAATACAACAGATTCTATGACCAGATTGAACAACACGAGGGAGAAACGTGGGAAAAATATGTGAGACGAGTAACAAAAGACATTACTTTGTTCAGGGAAAACAAAGAAACGCACCTAAATGACATCATCAGCACAGTAAGAAAGGGAGGGGATGAAAGAATCGTAGACAAGATAACGTTCACTGAAAACATGACAACTAATGCTGTTATTCGGAAGGGAAATGAAGTTGAGAAGATTTTGGAGCAAAGAAAACGCAGACGTTTTCACCAAGATCAAGAAGCAGCCAGACAACAAGAGGAAAGACGTAGATTTCACTTGGCTAACATGGAGATGCAGCGTTTCAAACCACCTCCTTTCACTCAGCCTATGGCACAACTTCTACCCCTACCAACTCATTTACCCCCACCACCTTTCTACAACGCAAGAATGCCACCACCACAGTTGTTTCAACAACCATATCCACAACCATGGCCTGAAACCAACAGAGGAGCGGACAGACGTAAAAAGAAGAAACCAAGACCACAGCCTTGGTCAGGTTGTAATGATTGCGTAGCACAAGGTATGAATGGACGTAACTGTCCAGGTACATGTACAAGATGCTCTGTTCATGGCCACCACCAAGACTCATGTCCCAACCGTCCACCAAGGGCAAATCACAATAATGGGGGTAATTTAAACTACTAAGGGGGAGTGTGGGAGATAGAGAGACACTCCCACAGCCAGGGATGGTGCACAAAGATATATTTGTAGCAGTTACTGATAAGAAATCCAATAAACCGCTAACATATGTCACAGTCAAGGGTTTCACAACACTTGCCTTATTAGATACTGGCGCTGAAATTTCAGCAATCAGCAAGAAAAAGTTGTACAAGTTGAAAAACCTTGAAGATTGTCATATTTCAGAAGTCATAACTCCAATCAATTTAGCTAATCAAACTAGCGTATTTAGTTCACAAATTATTAATGTACCCATAGAAATTGCAGGACACATAGTCTATCATGAGTTATTTGTTATAGAAGATTTGTCCTGTGACATTATATTAGGCAATGAATTCCTTACAAAATCAGGTATAGTACCTGTAAGTGCAAGGCACGGTTACACGTTTAATAACTTACTACCAGAGGATATCAAAATAAAGCCATATGAATCAGGAATGCACCCATCATGTCATCTATTTACTTTAAGTCGTAGCACCAAACTGGACTTGTCTCCCTGCCAAGAAAAATGTTTCCAAGATGGCGATCTCAGAGAGGACCTCACATTAGAACAAAAACATGAATTGAAAAATACACTCCTGCCATTCTATGACACAATAACTGACAAAAGGATAGGGCATACAACCATGTATGAGCACGTCATAGAAACGATACCAGGCAAGACCGTCAACGTAAGAGCTTACCATGCCAAACCATTAAGACAGAAGATTATTGATGACCATATTGAAAGGATGTTGAGAGAGAAAATAATACAGAAGTGTCCCCCGGACACTGAATGGGGATCCCCTATATGCTTGCCTATCAAATCAGATGGCACATATAGATTTGCAGTAGACATGAGATTACTAAATAAAATTACAATCAGTCAGCCATATGTAATTCCTCGTATTAATGATAGCTTAGATTTACTTAGGGGGAAATCATGGTTTTCAAAAATTGATTTAAACTCAGGATTTAATCAAGTATCAATTCACCCTGATTCAAGAAAGAAAACAGCATTTGTGACAGGCAGTACCAAATATCCAGGTAAATATATGTTCAATAGAGTCAATTTTGGAGCCAAAAACAGCAGTGCAGCATTTCAGAAGACCATGGATATAATCTTAGAGGGTCTTAATGGCGTCATATGCTTTGTCTTTGTAGACGATATTCTTATCTATGGTAATACATTCGCTGAACACCTTGCAAACGTAAAATTAGTGTTAGATAGATTAAAATTACACAACCTCACTGTCAATCCTTCTAAATCAGTCTTTTGTCTCAGATCAATATCATTCTTGGGTCACAAAATATCAGAAAAGGGCGTTGAAATGGATCCAGAGAAGGTACAAGCAATGTTAGAATACCCTCAGCCGAAAACCCCAGAAAGTTTAGCTACATTCTTAGGCATGGTTAGCTGGTACACAAAGTTTGTGCCAGACTTAGCTACAATAGCAAAACCCCTCAATGAAATGAAAGAGTCAAAAACAAGAAAGAAATTAGAAGATAACAGGAAGAAATATTCATGGAACCAAGATTGTCAGGCTGCATTTATAGAAATTAAACGTAGACTCACAGAAGCACCAATCCTGACGTTCCCCTCCTGGGATCACGATTTCTCACTTGAAGTAGATGCGTCAAATGTAGGAATCTCAGCTTGTCTCTTTCAATACATTGAAGAAGTCCCCAAGGTTATCGCATATGCAAGCAAAACACTGAATAAGGCAGAACAAAATTACAGCACAAGCAAGAAAGAAGCTCTAGCTTGTGTTTGGGGAGTCGACAAATTCCGGGAGTACTTAGAATTGAGACCATTCACACTTGTAACAGATCATCAAGCTCTCACATATCTGTGGAACAAAGAAGAACCACATGGTCAATGGGCGAGATGGCTAGTAAGATTGCAAGGTTATGATTTTAAAATTGAGTATAAGAAAGGGCCTTTGAATGTCGTACCAGATGCCCTATCTAGAGCCCCATTGCCCCCCAAACCATCTGAAGCAAACACCCCAGCATTATTCAGTATGAAACTTAATGAGCAAGTCAATGAAGACACGAAAAACGGAGAAGAATGGGCTCTTACTTCACATCAACAAATGCAAGAACAACAAGAGCTGGATAGCGACATCAAGAGGCTAAGAAGCTTAGCTTCAGTGAAAGATTCGCCATGGCTTGTACATGAAAATGTATTGTATTACAAAACAAAACAAGGTAACAAGCCATACATTCCAGAAAAGTTGAGAGAAACCATTCTAAAGGAGTGCCATGACGAGCCCACTAGTGCACATATGGGGATATATAAAACCTTACAGCGTGTGAAGAACATTGGATATTGGCCAAAAATGATCAGCCAGATAGCACGTTATGTACGCAGTTGTAAAACATGTCAACTTACAAAATCAAGCAATCAAAAACCTGCAGGACTTATGGTACCTGGTACAAATGGTGGAGTACTAGATCAGGTTTGTGTAGACTTTGTTGGACCCCTTCCAAGGTCAAGAAAAAGAAATGAATATATATTTGTACTTACTGATAGATATTCAAGATGGGCGGAATTTTATCCAGTTAGAAAAGCAACCGCTAAATCAGTATGTAAAATACTTTCTTCATTCTTTGCACGTACGGGAATACCAAGAACAATATTAAGTGACAATGCAACTCAATTCAAATCACAACTGCTTAAAGACATGCTAAATTCCTGGAATGTGAAACATAATTTCACAACCCCATTCCACCCCCAAGCAAACCCAGCAGAGAGAATAAATCGTAACCTAAAAGCCATGTTACGTGCCTACTGTAGAGAAGATCACACACTCTGGGAAGATAAGTTAGATCTACTTAATTTCGCATACAATTCAGCAGAAAATGAAGCTACAGGTTTCACGCCAGCGGAATTATTTTTGGGGCGCAAAATGCGATCACCAATTGAAAACAAGTTCAATGTTAAAGGTACTTCACATCAAACATATGAGGAGTCTCATGAAGAAAAACAGAAGCAATTAAGAAAGATGCACAAGTTTGTGGCTAATCACGATAGCAAGGCTAAAGAAGCTCAAGCGAATTACTACAACAAAGGTAGACGTGACGTCACTTACAGACCTGGTCAACTGGTCGTCGTACGAACCCATCCAATTTCCAATGCAGAGAAGAAATTTGCTGCCAAACTTGGAGATCTATGGTCTGGACCGTACGTTGTGACAGAAATGTACAATAATGTAGATTTAAAATTGCAAGACATGAGAAACAAATCAAAAACCATTAACAGACATGTAATGGAGGTACGACCATATGTTGTACGGCAAGAAAATGAGTTAGGAGGAAGAAAGTTGGAGAAAAATAGTACCTTTCTTGCAGAAAAGGTTTTACAACCTGACTCAAATAGCGTAGTAGTTAGAAACGAGCCATTAGAGCCTGAACCACCACAGACTGATCTTGAAAAGTCAGTGGACCAGAGCATGCTCGATTTCTTAGATAATAGTATTACCACGGTAATAATTGAAGACGATGATGTGTTGAGTATGAACTCTGAAGATTCAAATGAGAGTGGACACCAACCACGTCGCCAGCTGCGCAATAGGGAAAATCTCAGAAGAACTGATAGATATCAGGCAGGTTTTGGTTAATAAGTCGAAGAAAGTCACATCAACATGTTTCAATTGTTAGACTAAGCTGACACTGAAAAATCTTCAGGACAGGAACTTCTACAAGAACATGGAAGATTTATGAGGATATGATATAAAATGTAAAGTTTGATCTTTAAAGTATTGCAGTTGTAAAAACGTATAAATTTTGCATTCCATTCATTTCGATTTTAATTGCCTTAATTCCATAGTTTGAAATTAAATGCATTAAGAGTATTACACCTAATACGTTATAATAATTGCCAGTTTATTTTAAAGTTTCTATAGTATTTTTTTTTAACAAAATTGCGTGTATTGTTTTTTTAATTAAATATCATTTCCTACCAAAACAAACTAAGCGGCTGTTAAATTTTGTATTAGTTTAAGTCACGTGACGTTTATGTAAAATTGCTATGTGCGCCAAACGGCCAAGCACATTCTTTTAATCGGTCTTTATCAATTAGTGTTAATTAACATTTCAAAATTGATGAAACTGGGCTTTGTTCGTCTGACCAACTTACAAAGTTATGTCTTGAGTTACTTTATTGGGGTGTAAGGGTGGTTCCAGTCACTTTAATAAAGTAACCTGTGTATGCAAGAGTAGTTTAAAATGTAGTTTGGGCTTCTTCCCTACAGTCATTAGGTTAGACAACAAAAATCCAAATAAAAATCGTAAAATATAAAAATCTTACATAATATATGATATAAGTTATTAAATGTTGATTGCATGCCTAGGATTTTGTTGACTGATGTGACAGGTTAGTTTTTTGCATTTAAATGGCTGATAATGAGTTCTAGTATGTTATTTTTCATATGTTATGTAACAAAAAAAAAAAAAAAAAAAAAAGTGTAACGCCGTAAGATTGTCTCATATACATAACTGGGAGAGATCTGTGGATGTCTCTTTCCTTATCTTTTTTTAACAATGCTAGATATAAGATGTTTAAGAGTGACAGAGAGTATGATTGAGAGTATTTGATATTTTGGGTGTAAAGTGTTAAGTGCCATATTAGCCGACGATGAACTGTGCCTTATTTTCATTTTAAATTCTGTGAAACTTGTGTGCTTAACTTTGTTATACTCGCTTCCTACTGATCGAACTGACGGCAATAGTAGCCTCCCTTGTGAGTTCTGGGGGAGGGATCTGTGGCGAGTATATTTTTGTTTGTGCGTGGGCGAGGTGAGAAATTTAAAATCTCGCCCCTATTTTGCCGTGTGTAACCTACGTCAGGTGGCGCCTGCGTGCAGAGATTCAGCCCTGGACATGCGCGCCACCTCACCATGCGGTGGAAAAGATGAGAAATAGGGGAAGAAGGGAGAATATAGAGAAGATGGCCGGTATATAGACGAAACTCGCGGCTTTATATCACCTGCGTGTTACGTCTATCTCGGCCACCTGTGATTGGTTTGCTTACCTGGATTACGTAAGCAAACGTTCTACATTAACCCGCGCTCCTTTTGAACTATAAACCACGTGTTTGGAGCGCGGACTTTGTGTGAAATCGTGATTGCATCTTTATGCAATCACAATGTGCTGACCTACCACGATGTTGAGGACCGTGGGGACTTGAATGGCTGCGATTTACGAACTTCGCGTCTGTACGACCAAGTAAAGTATCGGCCCACGAGTTTAATAAAAACATTTACACTATATATGGCACGATGTTAGGGTATTATATGTATGTTATGTATGTGGGGGTGTGTTTGAGTGGGAATAAGGGTGGGTTTTGTACGAGTGAAAGTTAGGAAATTAGGGTGGTTTAGTTTTGTAGAGCTGTAGGGAATAAAGTTATATAATCATAACTATATTCTTTTATTTACCAGTTATTAATCCTTCACTTAACCTAATACTTAATTAACCTTAGTTGCTGAAATACTTAAGGTCTCTTGCCCCTACCTGAGCTAGTTGGAGGGCTTATGACGTCACTTCCGTGACATCATAAACACCACCGACCCCCCATACCAACCCCTTAAGTCAATAATGCAAAGTATTTCGGTACAGTACATATACGGGTATATATAATATGTAATAGGCAGTAGGGGGTATATAGAGGGATGGGATTCATGTCACGTGAATGACCTGACAAGAGGGTATTTTGTGATTTTTAATCAAGAACTTATAAGAAAAAAAAATCTCTTTTATATATATCAATCTTTGACTATGTGATGTTGGTATAAAAAAAGTATATGCGAACGTGGGTATAATCTGCTTAATAAAAAGGAATATTTAATATTAGTTTTGCATACATGAAATGATTATTTTCAAATACAACAAATGAAAAGTTTTTCATAGTATAATATATGATTTATTTATTTACTTTTTAATACTAAATTTTGTCTTCGCTTTCTTTTCTCTTTCTGTGATACGTAAATGTAAAGATATTATGAATCTAGGACGACTTGCTACAAGAGGACAATTCGCGACAGACAATTCGCTACATGTATTTTATGCTACTGGACTATTCGCGACTGGACAATTTGCGACAGGGACAATTTGTGCCAATGGACTATTCACTCCAGCGGACGATGCGTTACAGCGTACAGAGAATCATAAAACATAATAGTTTACTGCTGCAACTTGCAAATTATCTATAAAAATAATAATAATAAATTAAAAAAAAAAAAAAAAAAAGGATAGCCAGAGTAAATATAATATTATAAATATAGTTTACTGCATCTTGCAATTTATCTTATAAAAAAAAAGTAAAAAAAAAATCTAGCAATTAACTACATTTATATTTGAACAGAATTGAAGAAAGAAAAATGATATTTCATTTATATGAGACAAAGAAAGAAAAATGATATTTCCCGTATGCTGAACAATGCATTAGGCACCACAACCATGGCGACCAAGCGCAAGGATGAGCAACGGGTCTAGTTCAGTATAGTCACAAATAACCCCGTCGCAAATTGTCCACGGTAGCAAAACGTCCATTGTAGCAAATCATATCCGTTGTAGCGAAGTGTCCAGTACAAATTGTCCAGTCGCCAACCATCCGGTAGCGAATTATCCAGTCTCGAATTGTCTGTCACAAATCGTCCTTGTAACGAATCGTCCGGTTACCTATATGATATATATACCCCCTTAAGTTGCAACTCTAACTACGGTATAGTTATACCTTATATACAGTAGTTAAGTTGTTATTTTAATTTTTACAACTAAAAAAGATAAAGTTTATAACAAGAGGTTGCAGTTAAAGGCGTAGAACACCTTGAACAAAAAAGTTGCGTAATATCCTAACAAACCTGAAAATCAACGTTGATTTGGCCGGAGTCATTGATTTCTAATTTTTTTTCCATTCACAAAATGCCGCTGCCGGTCACTGACGTCACAGCTCGCCTGGTCCACGCGCGCGTAAACCGGGCAACCTGTGACGTCAGTGACCGGCAGCGGCATTTTGTGAATGGAAAATAAATTAGAAATCAATGACTCCAGCCAAATCAACGTTGATTTTCAGGCTTGTTATAGGATATTACACAACTTTTTTGTTCAAGGTGTTCTACGCCTTTAAGTACCTTTTAAGTCCATACACGATTAACTAATTTGTTGAAGCCAATTTATTCATCAATTATAAGAAATTTAGCTTCTTATATCTTTATTAATATTGCTAAGTGAAAGCACATTATGTGTAGAGCAGATTGTAAGGTTACGTTTGACTTTCAATCAAATGACGTCGACTAAAAGCACTGCACAGGTTTCTCTTTTTATAATACGATCTCCTATATTTTAGATCAGAGTCTCCAGTCATCTTAGTTCCGTGTGTGATGTGACATTACACCTGAAAACTCATATCATTTTCAAATAAGTCATTTATCTGACTTCGCATAAATCCTCCTATTAAATTGTTAAAAATTGTATTTTTTTTTTTATTCATATATATTATAAGTGATAATTTTATGGTTGTTCTTATTATTGCTCTGAATCATGATAACATTTGCTAGTAATTTTTGAGCTATAGAGGTATAAAGCTGGTGACATGCAAATTAAAAATAATTTCAAAAATAATTTATTCATAATTCATAAAAATATTGTTTGATACTAAAAAATAGTAATATATTATAGATTATCACCATACAGCTGGTATAGCACGCACCGTCACAGTACATTTACTATGTACGAAAATTTTATCATAAAAACTCAAGCAATGCGGAAGCGTCCCTTGAACTGCAGGTAAAAATGCATATTATAGGCAGTGGATCCCGCCTAAAGTAAAAACATTCCAGTCGCGGTGTTTGGTCAGACAGATTTGAATAAAAGCAAGAAATGCAGCTGTTTTAATCTTTCCCTCCCTATTTAATTCTCGCGCACCTGGCGTATATAGTGGTCGCGTGTCTAGAGATGTGGGGTGAGTGAGAGGGAAAGTGACAACCTCCCCCCTCCCAACGCCCCCCACACTCCTGAGCTTGCCGCATTGTGAGTGTAATGAGCTGATTCATACATAGACATGAAAATTTTCTTACCCTTTTTTTTTTTTGTATTTCAAAAATACAAAAGTAAAATGCTCAACATACTCTTGCCGCTCTTAGGGGTTGCATGATCTCAAAACACGCATAGTCAGAGACATACACACACATTGCAAGCAGCAAACGTGTGGGCAGGTGAGATTAAAAATAGTCATAACAACACATAAAAATAAAGCATGTGCTCTAAAAATATTGTATTCTATTCTTGTGAGCTCAGATGACAATTTAACCAGGTGATTTAAGGTGATTGAACTTATATTTCAAATCTTGAGATAACTTTAAAAATATTTACAATTTTTATAAAATTTATATACGCTGAAAACAAAATTAGCCAAATAATAAAATGTTAAAAGTCTATAATATTAATATTTAAATTAATTCATTTTTAATAGAGCATCGTGTTTCATTTCATTAAAACAAATGTAATTTTAATGTCATTGTGCTGTATTATTATATGATACTGTTTCCTTTCATGGAATGTTTATTTGACATATTATTTTATATATATATAATTTTAATATTTTAAAATAATATTCATCATTTCTTAGAAATTTTAAATTAGTTAAAATTATAATTACTGTATATGTATGTATATGCGTGTATTAGACGTGCTGAATAATCATAATAAATATTAAAATACAAACACTTTGTTATAACATGTTTCATTAAATAAATAAAGGTAGCGGCGACTACACATATTCATTAAACGTGATTAATTAATTCTGTATAGATAGAAAATGCATTATTATAACAAATATGTTGAAAATACTAAAGGGAAGAGAAAGGCATACCCACCCACACTTAAATTATTAAACGCAGAGACAATATGTTACTAAAAAAAACATATATTTGAGGTTTAAAATACACTAACATAAGTTTATCCATGAATTTAAAGAGACATAAAGTATAGTTTGATATAATATATTTCTGTATTAGAGCATTGCAATCAAGTTTGGTGTAGCGTGACTGAATCCCACTAAGCATATTGCACATCAACCATAGATCGGTTTCCATGTATGAAATATACACAATATAATGAAAACAGCTGGCGTGATATAGGGGTAAATCGTTCTGCGTGGACCAGACAGACAAAAAGGGGTGCCTTAACACATTATTTATTTTATTGGAACGCAAAATAATAAAAATAACTATAAATATATATATCTACTGACATGTCGTCACACTGATGTGAACATAATTATTTATCTAGGTAAGTCTACATTTAAATAATAATAATAAAATGCAGCTGACTAATTTGTCGGCAAAACAATGATAAACAAATGGTAAATATACCTTGATACGAATCTTTCAAAGCATTGTGACTCAGAATGAATCTTAATTTCAATTTTAGATACTAGATAATGCGGCATGCGTTAAAAAAATGATAGGATGGTGATGAATATTAAATTTAAAAATCCTTTATGCTATAATTATTATATCAAAATGCTGCATTCCAATTAAATAATATATTTGTTCAATAAATTATTTATTTTATAATGAAAGAAAGCTGTTAATTTCAAAAACAATAACTTAAAAAAAAATTAGATTGAGATTGTTTTATTTTTTCAACTTTATGTGAGAGTTTATGATACAAGTAATTTGAAATTAGTACTGAAGATTAATTTTTCCAAGAAATATTTCACAATCATTATTACGCTCATTTGCATGCACATTATATTTTATTTGTCACACTGTTTATTGTACAATTGGCATAATCTAATTTTATATTATATACGTGTACCATGAACGTGTAATATAAGTAATTATATATTTTCTTTTGTATTAAGATAAGCTTCGTGTTACATACAAAGTAAGTAAGACTAACTACAAAATAATATCGTGACATTACTGTATAAAAAAATGCAAAGTAATTCACATTAAAAAAAAAAAAAAAAAGAAAGAAAGTTAAATCGGGTTTCCTCCAATTTCTTTACGCAAAATATAAGAATAGTACACCTGTAATTTAAAATACCTTACTCAAGGTGTTTTAAATACCTGCTCTAGTTTATTCAAAAGAAGAGTCTCTTTAAATTTTCTTTGAGGGTATAATAGTGTATAAGAAAAGGTATCGTAGTGAATGGAAGAAAGAGGGGTGTTTTATAGACAAGCAGTCGCCATACCTTGAGTCACCACTTCCGTCTGATAATGACGTCATATGCGTGTGTATGTATTTTATAAGCAGGCAGGGAAGAAGGGAGCATGCTATGATCTGAATCACCGCACGCCCCGTATAGGTACACACATACACGTACACATAGGCAGGTGAGAGAGGGTGGTTTTGCTTGATCCCTTATACTTTTTCATATATTTATAGTATATATACACCCTCTGTATAAGTTTGTTGTTTGCTTCAATGTTGCCAAGTTCAGTATAAACATTGAGTTGATAATATATTATGAAAGACAGTTAGAAAAATAAATTATACAAGTTCTATGACCTGTTCATACATAGTATCTAAAAAGAAAATTTGAATATATTAAATATATTTATATAGTTATGTTATGTGTTTGATCGTATAATATATGTGGTCAATTTTCTATTGCTGACTGTCAATTACCTAAACATACAGTTATTATATATGATACAGAGATCAAAGAAAATTCCAATTTTTTGTTACGAAGAATATAAAATCCAATTTAAAATGTAATTAATCATTTTGTTGATATTTTAGACCAAATTTATAAGCTGAATGACATTTTAGAATTCAACTGTAATTATTTAACAGCTTATAAATAATTTTGAAAGCACAAAAAATTACATGAATATAGGATTAATTTTACATATACGCATCGCTTTGACTGAATTAAAATTATACAATTTTGTATAGTATTTAGTAATAAAAAAAATATCTATATAGTAGTTTTAAAATTGAATTAATTTTTTAATGTACCATCATTAACTTTCGATCACTATTTTAATCTAATAACAGTTGTAATAATAAAAAATTTACATAATTTAATATAATATTATATACATGAATGAACTTCTAAGAAAAGTAATTTACATAATATAATGTTTTCTTTCAGAGTAATAATAACCTTTGAATGGATAACGTAGAGAGAGAGAGAAAACAATGAAAATACAGACATTTTTGCTGTAATTTTCTTACATGATTTTATACTTTAATACTGCATAAACTTTGCATATATTTTAATAACGTTCATATCTTTACATCTGAACTGACAATATCATTGATTCTTATACACAGTATATATAATAGTATATAATATAGTTCGTGTTTTTATATATAATTTACTATTATACATATATATTGCCATTATTTTTATTATAGTATTAGATTGATATTATCTCTCTATATTATATTATAACTTTTTATCGTTTGTTGAATAAATTGTCCGGCAAAATACGTGCACTACTATACACATATATAGTTTAATGCAATTGGTCACACGACAGCTAAATTATCCACGATCGTATTTATGCTTACAAATGCAACTCATACTGAAGTATATAATATGAAAGAAAAAATATATTATAATGTCCATGTGTTTATGAAGTTTAAATTATAATCCTGTGCTTATCAGGATTTTGCAATAGGTCATTGAATATGTAAAATAAATGTATACAAGAGTTTGTTCAATGAACGTATAATATGCTGTGTACACATACGTATATGCGTTTATATGTTCATATTTGCATTTTGTTGTTCTGGAGAGTTCAATGGCCTGAAAAATTACTTTACTCACATCATTTTGAAATTATGATATTCGTTTTTAAAATTTTGTTTGCCTTCTTCTTGGAGCGTATAATGTGATCTATCTAGGCAGCATTTTATTCTTGCTCCTTTGGTGTGGTTACAGAGTATTTAAAAATAATTGTTCCATTGTTTTATTTATCAAATATACCAAATTATTATTATTTCGTTGATTGATTATTACAAAAAAAAAATCTTACTGAAAAGATTGGCTATATAATAGTTGAATAAGTAACGTACAGATAAGCTTTCAAATAATCGTTAAAAATAATTATCCAATATTCTGAAATATAATAGGACTATTATATAAAAATGTGTGACGATAGGTATTCAAATTCATAAATAATTTATTACTAATTTGTTCATGATTAAATTTTTACCTATGTTGTGTACCTATCTGCATGTATACCCATCGTTGAAAAGAATTTCAATGTTGTACTGACTTTAAAAAAAAAAAAAAAAAAAAAAAAAAAAAAAAAAAAAAAAAAGCTTTTCAGCCTAGAAAAAAAATTAAAGAGTACAATTTAAGCGTTATAAAAATTATATTATCCAATAAAAGTGATTTTATTATTTCTTTATTTTTATAATATGCGCATGCTAAAAACTTTATAAATAATTCAACAATCATTTAACAACAAATTTTTATACAAATAGGAGAAATATTACAGCACGATATTACATGATAAAACACAAACGTAAGAGAGAGAGAGAGAGAGAGAGAGAGAGAGAGAGGAAAAAAATGATATTTTATATTACATTATAAAGTATTTTCATACATTCTTGAATATGTCGGGCGCCACAACACTATGGAAAAAAATAAAGTCTATGCTTGAAAGAATGTCAAAGCATTTATGTAGAATGTGTAATAGTATCATGTTATATTATATACCATATATAAAGGGTTATATATACATGTTTCATATTAGTATGCTCGTATGAGTCCTTTTGCCATTTTATACAGTCTGTTGAAGATTGGTAGGGTAGAATTCCTATCGGGCCGCAATTCAGTATAATACTGTATGTATTATTATAAGCTCAGGCACGCGAGGTAATGTGTGGCCCACCAAACATGTGCCTTCATGTATCTAATTTAATACATATACTCTGAAAGTTTAAATTAATGAATAATATCTTTGTATGCATTTTTTTTATTCGTTTCCTTTCTTTTAATGAAAAATTTAACGTTAAAATAATATATATTTTTTTAATTTTCGATATTATTAAAATTTTGATTTTGAGAGTATAATTTAAAACTTAATGTTCATTTCTTTAGTAGGTCAAATGTAAAAAAAAGTACATAATTTTTATACTATTTCTAAAAAAAAAAAAAAAGTTAAATTATTAAATTGTCTTGTTCCTCTCTCTCTCTCTCTCTCTCTCTCTCTCTTTCTCTCTCCTCCCTTTTTCTCTCACTTTTACTAAGTAGTTTAACAATAATAAAAAAAATATATAAACATCATAAAGCATGTAAAAAAAAAGATCATATTATACAGTAGTAAATGAAACATTTTTTCACTTTATTTCTCAATCACAATGCCAAGAAAAAATAGGATTTTAGAATACACAGTATACTGCTTTAGTATTCTTGATTAATTTTCATAATATAAACTCAACAAAGTATTTTAACATGAATGCTTTTGAGTTATACATGCATACATACATACTTTACAACTATAAAGTAAAAATAAAAATTATGAAAATTTTAATTTTACAAATATAAAAAATCACTTGCAAAAATCAATACTATATGATGCTCTATTATGAAGATGAATAAAGATATAGAATGTAAAAATAATAATACACTTGTATTATTTACAACCGGAAAAAAAATATATTTGTATATAACGTTTTTGGAATGATAGCGTGTTAAAAGTCCACATTATTGCTCCTTGACAGGCAACTCTCGTGTTTTAGAAACTATAAAGTAAAGTATAATACTTTGTGCATGCTCTGCTATGTCTTTGAGAGAGGGTCGTGACACACGGTGACCCCCTACTAAGCCATGGCCTAGTGTAACTCACGCTTTCTTTGTCAGTCCTCACGACGCCAAATCAACTTTGCGGGGGTGTTAAGGTGATTCAGCCCTGGCGCCTATATTATACTATATATACCACGCAAAGTGGCGCGATGTTTTAATATAGATCACTGACACATTGTAGTATCCACTGTATTGTTTTTACTGTGAGTCAATTTGTGTTTATAGAAACGTCAAAGCATAACAAACATATAATACCAACAGTAAGAACAAAAATAATGTAAAATATTTTAATGACGAATCGTTACAAAGACAGTAAAAATAGAAAAAGTATTTTGTATTCATTTAGAATTTTTAACCTTGTGTTTTAAATTTAGATCCAGTATTTAAGAATTAATAAAAATAGAATATGAGAGTGTGGATTTGTGTGTATGTGTGTGTGTGTGTGTGTGTGTATGAGAGAGAAAGAAAGAATGATATATTATCACACATACTAGCATACATACTTTAAAACTTAATTGGATTAATTTGTTACTATAAAGTTAATCTGTATTCTCCTCTCATGTTTTAAATTTGAGAGAGAGATTGAGAATACACATTGGTGTTTATAAAATCACATGTTTCAGTTAACATAAAATTAACGGACACTATTTACGCAAGTTGTACATTTTTTTAGATTAATTTATGACTTTTATTATGGGCAAAATCAACTTATAAATTTACCCCAACTGTTGTTAGGGCAAGAAGAATAGGATTTACGTACACGATATAGTACATAAATAATATAAATTATGTTTTTTTATAATTTTTTTAATATTTAAATAACGATTAATAGTTTTTTTTTTTTTTAATTACCTCAACTTTACTGTAGACGTTTTTTTATAATCATAATAGTGCAGTAATAAACAGTATATTAGAATTATTATGAAGCATATAATTAACACGGCAATTAAAAAAAATTCTATACTTGTGAAACATGCACTATTAGTGTATTATGCTGCATATAATAAGTAGTGCAGTATAACAAGAAATAATAATTACGTAGCAATTTAAAGAGATAACGTATCACTTGATTTAGATCAATATATCATTGGCATGCGCTTTATAATATATTATATATACTGTATATATATATATATATATATATATATATATATATATATATATATATATATATATATATATATATATATATATATATATATATATAATTGTATTTATTTTTTCAATTTTATGACATTTATAATATAAGGCAATTTTAACTATAACATGCATTGCAGGTGCAGTTGCAATTCCAACTCGCACGTGCAGAAAATATTATACTGTTGTGCACATAGAGTAAAAGTGCTAATAATTTCAGTTGGTATATCACGATATTATATAATATGATGATGCAGAGAAACCATACTATTTTATTTTGTAGAACATAAGGCACACCCAATTATTATTATTTTCATTCTATACTTTATCTTTCATTGAATAATATGTTATTCTGATATGAACCTTTCTTTTTAAAATTAATTAAGTCATTAATTTTAATTACTAAATTAAGAAATTCAACTTGGGGTTAATATATATATATAACGAGTAAAACATAGAAGTCTGTAATTATTATTATTTCAGCTCAATACCACTTTATTATTCATATACCATTGCAAAAAAAAAAAAAAAAAAAAAAAAAAAATGAAAAATTTTTTTTTTTCAATATACCTTACCGAAAAATTAATTTTATTTCAAGATGTTTCGTTCTTTTATACATTTCATTTTCTTGTATGTTTTTTAACGCTCAATTTCCTTTGACGTATTTCATTTAAAATGTAATTAAAAAACAAGTTTTTTTTTCAACAGAGGTACATAAAAAACGTTATAACATATTTTCATTACGAAGTGATATAATATATAACACTATAATATTTTTCACACTAAAAATGAAATATTTTATAAAATAAAATGTATTATTTCAAATAAAGTTCATTAATATTTCATTTGAAACATATTTTTATGCTTGATGATTTTCTGTATTTCATATTTTGTAAATTAAAAATTAATTTGTTTCAATTAAAATTTAATATTGACGACTTTTTTTTTAACAGAAAATAATAATAAACGTTATTTAAATTAATAACATTGTATGTGATATATGAAATAATAATGTAATATTAATATACAAAAAGTTTAACAACAAAAATTTTATTGTAAATTTATTGTTAAAAAATATATAATAAATTTTATTAATGGTTTGACATGCAACTTAAATAATTGGCTTGACATTGCGGATGACATCTCTGTAAAAACTTTGCAATTGACACAAAAGTTATATAAAAAAAAAGCATAAACGCCTTTATTTTTATTTTAAAGAATCATATGACAGTATAGAATTCATAGTATATTTTAATAAGGACGATGTTACTAAAAATTTCTGTGTCAGACATAAAAAGAAGGGGTGATAAAAAGTCTCAATTTTGCACACCCTTATTTTAATTGGCCACCAACTGAGGTACAACCAACCCTCAAACGTTTGCTTTGTACTTTTATATAAAAGAAGCAACTCATGGTGGAAATTAATAACAAAACTCTTTACGCCGTCACACATCTCAAGTGTTGTCATGCATTAATATTTTTTATATTTAAATAAATTTTGTTAAAAATTTTTAAGTTAACTAAATATAATTTTTTTTCTAGTTCACAGAATAATAATGAATTGTTAAATATAGTAGCAAAAATCTTCTTTATACTGTTCTGTTGTAAATATATGACACAATAATATATTACAATAATAAAACATTAAAATTGTGCTCATGCAGTTATGTTTTTAATCTATAAATAAAGAAAATATAATAAAGAGAATATATTATAACAAAATGTTGTCACTATAAAATAGGATTTCAATAATATATTATGATATTTTAATTTGATTTTTGACGTTATATGGTTTAATTTGTAAAAAAGTGGTTTTAGTTAATTTTAGTTAATTTGGTAGTTTGTTTACAAGTCTTACATTATCAAAAGTGAATATTTGATTCTTATGTGATAGAGAGAGAAAGAGAGAGAGTGAGAGAGAAAGAGAGAGAGAGAATTCAACCCCTCTTTTTAGCTAATGCTTAGTTACATTATGATATATAGCTTAATTATTTTTGTGCTAAACGAGAGCACTCGTCTTCGTCACACTTTTTTTTTTCTCATTGCATTGCAATTTGCAAAGCAAAATTAATAACCGTATATTTAGATGGTAAAAATATTCATAAAACATCCAATAACGTATACACTATACACACAATACAGCAATATTCTGTGTGTAAAAAACAAAAAAACAAAACAAAAAAACGTAATAATGTATGGAAAAGGTTGCATGTAACAAACCACTTGCAATAAAATGTTTTTAATTATTGCAAACAAGTAAGTGAAAACGATTTTTCCATAAGAAATACATTAAGAATATTTCAAATTATTTTAAAAAGTTCCTTCATTGCAAGTGGTCCAGTCCAGTGACAAAGCATGACTCTCTTCACCTCCTACGTACAGCAAAATATTGACAACAATGCTTTTTTATTCTTGTATTTTTAATTCATAAAGATATAAAAATTTGAAAAACGGTTAAAGGTTCAGCAGAACGAAACAGAAGGTCTCTAAATATATTCAAATTTTTACTTAAAAATGTATTCATATGAACTTAGGGGTAAGTAATATGTACATTTTTTTATATTAAGAATAATTATTATAATATATTTCGTTTCTTCTTTTATTATTTTTTAGTACGTGAAAAACGCCGCAAACAACGTGAACAACTCAAAGAGCACAAGTTAAAGGCACACGAACGAATATGTGGACTGAATTATCAACTTACACAGTACAAGAAATATCATGGTATGCTTAAGAATTTGAGTAATGCGGAATATCGTGAGGTAAATATTATTTAATTTACTATAATTATTAAGTCAAACACACAAAGAAACACAAAATATAGCGTAATATTTGAAAAAAAAATCACATGATCTTTGTTTTTTATGCATAATATTGTATAAATATGTGAATATTTAGCAGTATCAATCAATACCCTATCTTTTATCAGCTTTGTTATTAAAATTATGCAAATTTCATGGTATAAATATATATTCTATGTGTATATATCTATTCAGATGCTGATGAGTATGATTGGGTTAAATTATTTTGATTATATAGGAAGATATAGAAATTTAATTTACCCCCTGCATAAGTATTATATTTATAGTAAAAATATTCTATTGTTCCTCAATATGCTCTATTCTTTGTTTTAGTTACTGAAAGATCCTGCACTTGTGAAACGTCTACAGGCTGTGCTTATAAGTGACTACAAGAGATTAAGCAAAAGCAGTCGCGTCTTCGAGTTCAATATTGATTTTAGTAAACAACCCCTTCCTGCTCTGCCTCCCGAGGAAATCGACATAGGTGACGAAGAAGGGCAGTCAAATGAACCTATTGCTGGACCCTCTAACTAAATATTCTGCTTTTAAATTATTTTCTTATAAACTCTGGATTTCTCAATAATTTTATGTATGTTTAATTTAATTAGAATGTTGATTTGAAATAAATAATTTTATTTACTAAACATTAGTGTTTGTGTGTTTGATTAAAATGAATATTTTAATATCATAAAAAGAAAGAGATATGGTGAAAAACAGTTGCATTATTATGCGTATATTTCAAAATTAGGCAGTTTTAACTCAAATTTTTCTATTTTAGCATTAGTTTTTCATTTTTATTTTGATAAAAAGAAATTAAGTTTTATTCGCTGTATAGTAGACTTGTCATAATTTATCATTATTATCCATGTTTTAATGAAAAACAAATTATATACATAGCATGTTAATGTTACTTGGAAGCACAGATGTAACTGTTACAGATAATGTAATTACGTTTTGAAAAAAATAAAAATCATTTCTATACTTTAATATTAAATTACCAATACACGTGCCTTTTGATAAACTTTATTAAAAGACGATTAATATTATTTAGTAGAACTGAAATAATAATTATAATGATGAGAGTTTTGTACATGAACATTATTCATATTGAGTGAAATCATGAGTATAATTTGATTATACAATTTTGTATTTGGTGTAATGAGTAATTCAGAGACTACATGTTGCTGTTTTTAAAAAGATTATAATGTATAAAAGGGGGGAGAAAAAAAAAGAGGGAAAGATCTATGATGAATTTTGAGTGAGTAAAAGGGCAAGATCGATAAATACCACGTTGTACATTATTGTATGTAGTACAGTTTATAGCTCACTGTGTTATATACTCGGAGAGACTTTTGAATGAAGAGATAATCAAGTGAGCGCAACAAGATAGACATTAAATCTCTCTCTCTCTCTTTTGCTCTCTATTTCTCCCCTATACGCTCAGTTACTTTATATACACAAACACATAATATAACAAGAATAAAAAAGTGAATTATATTATGCTTGTTTTAAATTTTTATTTCAAACTGAGAAATTATTAAATATGTTTACCAAATCAAATTAGTTTACAAAATAAAATGATATTTAATACTCATGATAAGATAACTATGTACAGTACATAAATGTTTTACTTCATCCATAATGATTATCATTTTATTTTCTTATCATACTTTTCTTATCAATACATCAATATTAATTATTAATTTTTTTTAATTTAATCTATTTTGCTTTAACAGGATGCAACTCAAAGGTATCTGGAGTGACAGAAGTCTCATATAAGCTGCAGAGGAAGTGGTCATGCACGATCAATTATTCAAAGTAAAGTTTTACATACCAAAGCAGAATAAAGAAACCTTATATTGTATATATAACGCACAAAATGCATTTCCTCAGGAAATGAATTTTAGAATATATACAGACACAGTATTAAGAGGAATTAAATTTTTTTATTTCAAAATCAACGATTTTTCGGTGGTGGGGGCACCGACCAGCCTGCCTAGATGTTTCCACGGGTTATCTAGGTTGTCATGGTGAATGCCGGGCTGTGTACTTAGGCCGTGGCTGGCCTGTGTGTGCTTTATCATTAATTGGAAAGTCCTTACCTGTCGATAAGACAATGTCTTGACTGGGACTGGGATTGGTGTAGCACGATAACACAATATGGCAAGGTAATATAATATTGAGTGCAATTTAATTCCAAGTATTATGTCATGGATTTTGTGAATACTTTTCTGATACATGATTTTGATTATGTGAAGGCTATATGTGCATAAAATGTAAATTGAATACATATATGCACTTTATATTATCTTGCGTACGACAATAATTTTATATCAAATAAAAAATGATGCTGTCTGAAAGCTGTATTTTCATTCTTATGTATATTACTAATTTTCAAAAGTTATTATTGCAAATATCAAGTTACATTAGTTATACTTTGTTATTACAAACAAGTAGTATATTTATAACAGTAATTGCAAAACATGCAATGTATATAACAATAACGAAAGATTGTCCTAGATTACATCACGTCGCAAAAGATTTGTTTTCTACTCATTGCACTTGAACAATACCACAGTAATAAATGAAGAATGAATAAAGTATAGAAAATCAGAATACGACACAAATATAAGACTGTATGGACCTTTTTTTTGTTATACATTTTCTAATATACTGTACAGACGGAAAAACTGAAACTTTTCTTTCATGATCTATCTTTTTGCTGCACTTTTGTTTTGGAAATTTAATTAAAAAACTTTAGTTGGTGTAGAGTCGAGTAAAAATGTTATTTATTCGTATGCACTTTTAAACAAAATGCTGAGGTGAAAGATTTAAGACAAAAATGTAATATCCTTGAGTTGAAATTGTCCTAATTTCAAAATATAGTAATAAGGTGAGAAACAGGTTGAATGTTGCATATTATACCTTTGCGATTGATAAAAGTAACTTGCACGGCTGATGTTTGAGTTAGTACAGATAAGACTAGTGCGTGGTACATTATATATAATATGTAAGGGTGGATAATCTCGGCTAGGCGACGTCATGCTTGCAAGGTTCACGTCACGTCACGATATCATCACGTATTCAGTCAATGCAAAAGCTTTGGGGGAGGCAGATGGCTAGGCACGTGTACGGCACGCGGCAATATTACTGTGTTGCCATGTTTAGCCAGCTGCATTAAAAAAAATGAAAATTTTATATGATTCATTGCTATATGTTTTGATAAAACAGACAATGAATCAATATTTTACCATAGAGTGGTAAATATAAATATTCCTAAAACATTATTTTTATTATTTTTTTTATTACTTTTTTTTTTTAAAGGCAATCCTATAAAATTAAGAAATTTATGTCTTCACATTTTGTCGCAGTTATATAGCTGACATCAAAATTGGTAATACTTTAAAGCTTATTGATGACGCTTTAAGAAGATTATTGAATTACGTCAACTATTTCAGATAAAATTTCAGGTTGTCACTGATTGAAATTTATAAATAACATATAGTTTTACTTATAATTTCTAAAACACACTGTGTGCTAAACTGTATTTAAATGCTTAATTGACCATTAATTACAGAAACACAGTCATGCAATTCAAAATCTTTCATATTAAGATCTCTTCAATACGTATTTATGGGTTCCTTTTCTTGCTTTCCAAAGACTTTTATAATCCACTGCATTTATAAATTTTCTCGTTCAAGATAAGAAATCGATGGATTCTTTGCTTCACTATTACCTTGAATCATATTCAATAATTAAAATCGATATTGAATAAATCATTATATGTATGCAAAGTGACACTTCATCACTGAATTAAGTTAGTCAAAAATATAAAACTTATTACAGTTTGTTAATTCAAAAGCTTGAAAATTAGTCTGCAGTATTTGATATGTTGATTAAATTATAATATTATATTATTTATGTAAACTGTTTTAATTCAACAATAAGTTCATATAGTAAGTTTTACAAAATTCTAAGCTTTTGATTGAACATACATAATTTAAAAACTTGTCATTTGCATACTTCTTTTTCAAATTTCCTTCACTTTGCTTTCAAGAGTTAAACTTAAAGAAAACTTCTTTTGAGTTATTTTGTTTTAGTTAAATATATATTTGATATTGTTATTTTTCTTTTGTACTCAATTCATATGAAACAGGAAGAAAAGAAAGAAAAAATACATAGAGGGAGAAAAAAAAATCAACTTTTGCGTCAATCTATTTCTAAGTATTGGAGATGATATGAAAAGATGATATAAAGAAACCTATAAAGTTTTGAAAGTGAACGACGGCAACGTTATAAATATAGGGAAAAGGAGAATTTATTTCATCAATATAGAAAACTAGAAGGAAGAGAAAGAGAGGTGGAGGTTATATAGAATGCTTGTTCACTCTTGGGAGTTTTTGACAGGATGAACATGTACTGTATGTCGTCACCGAAGTCTCACAAATCGAATGCTACAAAGCTAATAATCAGAACGTTTTAGCAATTTATATATATATATATATATATATATATATATATATATATATATATATATAAGAAAAATTTATGGGAGATAGAACAGGGAATCTATAAGAAAACATTTTCCGGTCTTTTTTCCTTCTAAAAAATAAAAAAAAACTTTATGTATCCTCATGAGACATTTTACAAAGTAAAATAAAAAGTCATATACTATTTTGAAAACTATATTGTCAACCTATTTTCAAAGCCATTTTTATTTGATCTTTATAGAGTGATCGTCACATTTTGCAATGAGTTAGTACAGGTACGTATATATTCTTGATGTTTGTGCAAGTTTTTCCCAAAAAATATCAAAGAAATAAAATTACAATTAAATATTTCAATCAATTCTGTTTAATATTATGGATTATTATGCGATTCCTGTAGACTGCCTTAGTATATATTGAACATTATTAATATTTTATTACTTAATTTTTTAAATATATATAAAACATGTAACTATTAACCATATTGTGTCTATAAAATATTACGTAATATACATAATATCGTACGAACTAACAAATAAATAAACAAAATACAAAATCTTGATTTTGTTGCATAAATTTTAAAATGCTTTGAATATATAATTTATAGATTTAAATTAATAAAAGGAGAATTACAAAGTGTTGTTATTTTAAAAAACCATTGTTATACCACATTTTTTGATGACATTCACTTGTTTCATATTGATGTATGTTCTTGTGAGAACACATCAGTTCTCATGATTTTACAAAATCCCTGGAGGTATTGGGGAAAAAAGCGTGGGAAGAGTGGTTGAGGACTCGTTAGTTTGTACGCGTGGCGGCGCGTGCCGAGTATAGTATATCTCACGATGTAGATATATACTGAAACCCAATCAATTAAACAAATGTTAATATACATTAAATTATATCATATAGGGTGGTTTACAGTATATATTGTGTAGAGTTCCCTGGGGTCTCTTATATGCATTTCATTGAATAGCTGCAGATGTCTGCATGTCATAGCTGCACCCTATATAGTTCTTTCGATTTGGACATGCCATGCGTGAAACTTACAATACCATCACAACAATGAATATGACGTCATGGATAAACCCAAATCTTTGTGTACATAGAGCTTATGTAATTTTTATTACTCTGGTACTTCGTGATTAACATTTTTTACTTATGAAAATAATTTGAATATTTATATTATATGTATTTTTTCTTTTTTAAACGTTATTAAAATGGAGTGTTGTTTTTACGCGATTTGCATAAAATACAATTCAACCCTATATTGCACGTAGTGATTCACTCTCATAGAAACATATTATGTATGGAATAATTTTGTTAATACTTCAAGTGCATTATAATATATAAACCAATTTTTCCACCGATATGTACTGTACCTATTTTGCCTAAAGTATAAACAAACACTTTCATTATAACAAGTAGATACAAGTATAATAATGTATCTATGCCCGTGTATTAACTATTGAGTTATCCAAAATAGCGTTAACTTTAAGACGAATGCATACACCCTATACTACAATGATATGAGGTCAGGTCTAAATCTACACAGTCCTTTAAAATATATTTATCATGTGTTTAAATAATGAAGATTATTTAACTTGATGTAACATTGTCTAATAATTATAACGTATATAGTGTCATATTTATTTAAAAAAAAAAAAACTTTTTCTATATTATATAAACGTGAAGTAAAAAAATTAGACAGAAGTTTGTAATATCAATTAGATATACTAATGTAAATGCAAAAGAACGTTAAAAATAAAATTACGTTACAAATTTGTTCTTTTAAAAAAAATTAATTAGATTTAATCACACACAAAAAGTAATAATAATACATCAATGAATTGAGACTAATATTGAATCAAATCGCTGTAGGCAGCGAAAGAGTATTAAATAATATTTTGAGATTTTCTCCCTCTCTGCTTGATATATATATATTTCCCAAACGGCTTGGTGAATCAGGAGAGCTATTGAGAACGGATTATACTAAAAACATCACATCGTAGCAACATCGTGTGTACGCTAAAACTTCATTATATACGAATGAAGTTAATAAATCCTAATCTAATCAACAAATGTAAATGTGATATTATTAATCGGGGATGATTTCATTATGAAAGATAGTATATACGTAATGCCAGGACATTTGAGAAGTTAATACAGCTATTCATATATATATAAATAAAATAAAAAGAGAGAGAGCTTGCTCTATGTATATATAACAAACATTGAATAAGGTTGTATAACATCATTATATTATTTTTTTAATACTTTCTGATATGAACGTATTTATAAATCAGATTATAATATATAAGCTTAAAATAGCTTTTGTATATATAAATGAAATGATAATATAATACAATTAACGATATACCAGGGATATAATTAGAAAACTAAAAAGAAGCCTTTTAAAATTAAGGATGATAAAAATATTTAATAAGTTATTATGTAAGCAAAAGGGTTTGCACGAAAGAAACGCGATTTGTTAAAGTAGCAGAGCGTTAAAATCTGCACCTCAATTGAAATAAAGAAAGGTTATAATAATGTACGAATTACGTTGTTGCAAGGTGAGATTTACAGCCAATTTACTTTAGCACAATCTTCCTAGAAATTTATTAATTGTAATTAATGTTGGCCGTAAAGATTGTACATATATAAATTTTATAATATTATTAATATAAGATTGATAGCGCATAAAGACAACAAATATTTTAATGTTCACTTTTAAAGGAATAGACCAGAGAAAAACATAAGCATTTATATCACAAAACACTTGATGGTATTTACATAAATAACATTAGTTTGTCTCTAGCTCCGTAGCAGTGATCCGAAAATTCGATTTATGTAACCCGCACAACATTTTCATACTAATTTTTTGCATGTTTCTGACGTCATAAACATGAATTTTCACGCAAATTGCATACTTTACAGTATTTTCACGCCTTCTCGTGGGGCTACATTAACATTCTGGTAAAAATTGTCATCAGTTTTGAAGATCCTATTTTATGTTTATTCATTAAAAAGCAAATTTTGTTTTATGTGGTCTATGGCTTTAAACATTTTTATAAACTTTATTTACACCTTAAGTTTTATAAATGCCTTAGTTGATTTGTTTATTAGAGCTAAAACTGAATTTTAGAGTTAATATACGTTCAAAATTTCAGCCAAATTTCTAAACAAAAAACTAATGTATAAGAATACTGTATATTTGGTTTTAATTGTTAAGAAGCAACCAGCACCTGATTTGTATTATATTATAGGAACACTGTAAAGGAAATATCACAATCGAGTAATTAAAGGCTCTATATTATTATATTGATGATTATATACTTAAGGCACTTGTATATTTTTATTTTTATTTATTTAACTCATATAGAATACAGTATTATACAGTTTTGAGGTCATTATATATTATTCAGCTTCAGAGAGCTATTCGTCGTGTCGAAGTAATATCATAGTTAGAAATTATAAAAAAGATAAGAAAGATTAGGTGATTGTCTTTTCACACATTTGTATAAAAAATAGTTATTATCCATTTGAATAGTAGTAAATGCTTTTTTTTTTTTTTTTTTTTTTTTTTTTTATATATATATTATTAGTATAAAAAAGTATATCAGTGTCTGTTCTAAAATATTATTATAAGTTACTATTATGTTACTAAAATATTATGCATAAAGAAAAGAAGCTTTAAAAAAACAGACGAGTAAATTAAATAATAATAAAATATAAACAAATGAAGAAATTATATATGGTGGCTTACAACCTTAAAAAAATTACAACATTTTATTTTTATACTTTAATAATATAACATTTTAAAATCCTCTTATTCTTAAGTTATTATTTTTATTTATGTTTTATTTCAATTTTACAAAAATTATGAAAATTATAAATTAATATATTTTCAAAATATATTGAACATTATTAACTGATTAAAATTAATGGTATTTTTAACTAACAGTAAAACGCTACATAATTTAAACGATGAGAATTATTATTAATATAAGTTCAATAAAGGATTATTATAATACCTTTTTACTTTATAATATTCACACTGTAAATAATTAAAAATGGAAAATTATGTATTGAAAAACATTATTATTATTAAACATTACTCTGTTAATGGAAAGTATTAAAAATATATAAAATATTTCTTTTCCCTTTTTAAAAATATGTTATTATTATTATAATAAAATATTCATATTATAGTTATTAAATATTGAATTGCTTTTAGCCATAGAATGTTAAAAACATTTTTGTTATAAAGTAAGTTGTTTCTCTGAAAAGACTTGTAGGTATTCGTCTAATATGCTGCTTTAGTATTTTGTAACAAAAAGCATAACGCTTTGAGGTTTATAAATATAATTTTTTTGTGAGTGTTTTGTTGCTGTTATAACTTAGAATACCGTACTATAATATTTCCCTTCAGGAATGGATGTGAAATATTATAAAGAGAGTGAGATAGAGTACAACATAGTACGTTCAACATTTATATATAAGCGGCTTTCGTCCGACCACTGATGCCACACATAGCAACCGCACATTGAAGTGAGTAAGAGCAACCAACGCCGATCACATGCATATTTGATGCGATTTTAATGTGTTCCACGTTTTATGATCGAGACTCAACAGTAAGCGCCTTACCAACCAAGTTTAATACTCTAGCACAGATTTCATAGCATGTTACAAGTATTATTATGTCGGCATAGAAAAAAAAAGTTTATATATATATATATATATACAACTACATGCCCACAAACTATATTATACAAAACTTTTATAAAAAATTATATACTTTTGAAATGGTATAAAATTATAAGTAGTTGATAAGTGCAAATAAATGTCTAAAAAAATTATTGCAATGGCATTTTCAGTTTAAGAATTTTTAAAGAAACATTTAAAGCTGAACTTAGTAAACAATTATTTTATAAAAATTGAGTAAATTGATTTATTTATGTATTTTTTTTAAAGGTTAGGTAATATAAGTGTAGGCCAGATATGTAATCAGGCTTAAACCTCGCCTTTTAAAAAAAGCATTTCTCTCTCTCTCTCTCTCTCTCTCTCTCTCTCTCTCTCTCTCTCTCTCTCTCTCTCTCTCTCTCTCTCTCTCTCTCTCTCTCTCTCTCTCTCTCTCTCTCTCTCTCTCTCTCTCTCTCTCTCTCTCTCTGTGTGTGTGTTTTTGAATAAAGACGATTTATTTAAATATACATTTTTTTAATTTCATTCAAACTTAAAAAAAAATTCATTGCTATTTATTTACATGCGATGTTTTATTATATCTTCAATTGAATTTTAAGAAAAATTATTTTCATAATAATAAAAAAATATACATTTTAAATTAATAAATTCTATTTTCTGAGTGGGTAAATTTAGTAAACTAATAAATCATCACACCGTCATAAGTAACTACTTTTAATCTTTTAATTTCTAGGTAAAACCTTATATTTAAGGCGGTAAATCAGCTACTGCGGGATTTGACTAAGAAATTGTAAAGAGAGAACATTTTGAAATTTTGCACATCAGTGATACATTAGAATAAGGTATCGTCAAAAATGTAAAAATTGTGGGGGGTCACCATACTATATTTTTAATTATGTTTTTTTTTTTTGAAGTTGTAGTCCCATAAGAGCCTATATTAATTTCAATAATTATTTTCTTTCTTATCTGATGGTCATGGATTCTAAAATTTTTATCATAGATAGCTGTTAATATTAACTTTCAAATTATATCATAAAGTTTCCAAGTTTTCTTTTTAGATTTTGAGATACAAGCCATCTAAATACAGCCCTTATTATGTTAATAAGGTTAATTTAATTGTTGCAACAATGTTAGAAAAAACGTAAAGCTATAATTTTAACTTCAGGTTGCAACTTATGATGGACCATCTGTTATATAATAAAATAAGTGAAACCAGTGTTTTCATGACACATTGAAGAATATTTTTAGTAAAATTTCAACAATCAATATCAAGGAATAAGTTATTACAAAAAGAAACAAAACGCCAACTAAACACTTGTAAAACCAAATTTTAGATTATAAGAAAAGACCGTCAGAAGAAATAAACTGCACTATTAGTTTTTCATATATTTTTGCTACTTTCTCTTTTGGTATCTTTTTTAGTATAATTATAATTAATTTTAATATTAATTTTATTGAAACAAATAAAATAAAACCCATTCAACCCAATTAGTATAACATAATAATAGTTTGTTTTATATGTATCAATATCAAACGTTTACACAAACGTTCTAACAAACTTTAGATTTGCTTCATTATATGAATTTCATTTATTGTTTTAACAGAGATGTTTGAGGAGCGGTTGTTTCATTAGCGAGGGTGCAGCAACCCTTGCCACTGAGGCGCCGCCTGAAAGCGCCACCAGCGCCAATCCCATCACTTGATACTGGACCAATGAGGCTGCGGAGATGCTTCTGCTTGGGCAATGGCCCCTGCTTGAGATTCTGTACACCGACACGCCCTTGCAAATCTTACAACTTTATACTTTAAACTTTATTAATTTTTAAAAAGAACATTTTAATAAAGATTGAAGAGAAATTTTCTTTTAAGAAATATTAAAGTTGACTGAAAATATTTTTGTGCTCTTCTCATTTCATTTTCAAGATTTTATTTTCTATGGAAAAGTCTGCTCAGAAATTTCAAATCATAATAATCTTAGGTCACCACACATAATATAATAGACATATCGTGGTTTTATAATAAAACCTGTTGTTACGTTATATTTGTTTCTTTAAAACAGAAAATTCATTAATTTTTAAAACAAGTACTGTTTTTAAAATAATAATATAAATAATTTTGAGTTTAAAAGGGTTTTAACAAAATTAATAATTACCCAAAAAATATTTTTATTAATTTTTTCACATTAATGTGCCATTATTTAAGAATTTCTATATTGTTTGATGTTTGAGAATTTCATAATAAATTATTACACTTTACTTGTCAGATATTAGCTTGCTTTTAATGAAAATATCAATATAGACCTTGTACATAGGTGCGTAGCATATTTAGTAGTAACAAAGGCAAAATCGTGAGGTACGGTATGGAATGTTGCGTGTTACTCTGACGAGCAGAGGTGACACACGCGTTCCGAGCACGCATTCGCGCGTGGCGCCACCACAGCAGTCTCGCCTAATCACCCATCAATCCCCAGGCCTCTGTAGTTTCATATATATCATGCTGTCCATCATTATATTTTTTTACCTTTACAAATAACTCATCTACTGATGTAATAGAGTTCGATTGTTCAATTAATGACAAAAATATTTCCTATTATAACTTTTTGTTATTATAAAAAAGGATCAAAGTGAGTTACTTTGAAATTGTGTCCATAAAAGTATTTTATTGATTACAGAAAATTAGACATAGAAAAGTGATGTTTCACTTTGCAAACCATTAATTGTTTGTTAATCAATAGCTTCAATTTCTTAAAATAATCATATTTATTATTTATGTCGCATCATATTATGTTTCATACTACTTTGTATCCTGTTGCTTATGTACCCCGCTAAGCATATGTAACCAACTATTTGCCTATATTACAGGCACCCTCGTTTTTTTTTCTCATAAATTTTATTTTTTGATTACTCATCATTCATTCATTCATTCATTCATTCATTCATTCATTCATTCATTCATTCATTCATTCATTCATTCATTCATTCATTCATTCATTCATTCATTCATTCATTCATTCATTCATTCATTCATTCATTCATTCATTCATTCATTCATTCATTCATTCATTCATTCATTCATTCATTCATTCATTCATTCATTCATTCATTCATTCATTCATTCATTCATTCATTCATTCATTCATGATTGGTTATTGTTAATAAATTTAGTGACTTTCAAAATTAAAAAGAAAAAAGTTAAATTGTTTATATAATGTAATAAATATATTTTTGTGGCACTAAATTTTAATAATCTACTAATTCATTAAAAAAATTAAGCCCTACACTATTAGAGATTATATCTTAAAATTTATGTGTCAAATGAAAAAAAAAAAAAAAAAAAAAAGTTCCATGTGGTACTGAAATCGTAAGAGAAAAGTTTTGTATTTTATTAGTTTGTCATAATAGCATATTTTCTTAAACTCCCTGTAAAGCAGGCAAATTGTTGGTCATATATGTTCACCGGGCTGCCTAAGCTACAGGATACGCACATGTTGCTTGAGAAGGGACGTATTGATCACGCTTTGCTTGCCGGTAAAACTTCTAGGTCATCAGTCGAGCTTACTTCCGTACAGAAACAAAAGACGATTTTGCTATTTAAATTCAAATTTTATTCTCTGAATCTTTAAAATGTAGATGTTTAAGTATAATGTGTTAAATCTACTAAAAAAAAAATTATTTGAGTAACAAATAACATGTTTGATATAATATAGAAGGTAAATTAAGTTAAAAATCTTACTAAAACCTTTATAACATTGGTTAAAACTCATAATTATATTTTAAATTTATTGTTCTTTTTAAAATTTGAAGTGAATTATATAAGATATGTTATTATCTGATTTAATTTTGACTTTTGTTATACGTAGTTATTTCCTATAGCTTTATTTCAGTGATTACAAATTTGAAACTTTTTAACATTCTCAAATTGTATTCTTTTTCTTGCAGTTGTTATCTTTGTCTCGTGTCTCTTATAGGCAGCCATGCAATTAATCTTTGCTATAACAACAACAAAATGTAAAAATGTTGACATTTGGCACTTAAAATATTTTATATAATAAAATTATGTAGTTAGTTTAAAAAATTGTTTGTAAATATATATATATATATATATATATATATATATATATATATATATATATATATATATATATATAAAATTTGTAACACTTAAACCGTCTACAATAATATTCAGTTAAGTTTAATTTAATGAGAGAATATTTTGTACTATATATATATATATATATATATATATATATGAGAATGTAGACACAAATAACGTGGTGACTAGGCGTTATCTTGACGTGCTAAAGACACGTGCGTGATGTGCAGCTGTAGTTTCACACGCTCTTCAATGTTTAGCAACCTCAATCAGCTGCGCTAACATTAGTTTTGTAATCCTAATATTGTATGACATCTCTCATCCTATTGCTTCTGTGAAGTTGTAACAATTATAAACGTTACTGATATCAAGTATTAAATATATATATTTGAGCACTAATAGTATTACGTTGTTGAAACTAATAATAATAATAATTGGTTTTTATTAGAGGCCAAAAAAGGTACAAACCAATTAAGGCATCCGAAAGAAGTCTTCTATAGGATACCTTGTGCAAACCCACTTACATGGTCCTCTGACTTTCTTTAAAACAATTTACAATAGTCAGAGTATTTCTTCATTACATCTAAATATATCATACATAATTATCAAAGAAAAATCACAAAAAATATATAGTCTGAAGTTAATTTTTAATACAAAATATAATAATTTAGAGATATAAGTACAGTCAATTTCTATAATTGATAACTTATTTATGTTGTTTATAACATACTTATTATTTATAACATATTTATATCATTCATAACAATTAGATGAATTAAAAATTAGATAAAAATAAGTAATTCATTAATATTATACTAATATTTTTATAAAATTGCTTTGTTATAACGATGATTAAGTTTTAACATGTGCTACTGGCTACTGATATTATGAATTTTTTTGACAAACTGATATTATTATTATTATACTTGATTAAGATGTGTATGAATCATGAAGAGTAAATCCCAATTAGTCATGTAAAATATTTGTACACTATACATTTTAATCACTGTACAAAATATATAAATAAATTATAAAACTGAAAAAGTCAACATTATTAGCAGATTATTTATTTTCAAAGCTTTTTACTACCATGAGGTAAATTTAACGTTAAGTAATTTTCAATCTTTTATATACTATTGTGAAAAGATATGGATTAAAGAGGGGAGAAAGACGGAGAGAGAGAGAGAGAGAGAGAGAGAGAGAGAGAGAGAGAGAGAGAGAGAAATCTTCTCCTCTTTCAATTTAAGATATATAAAGTATATAAAAAGCTTTTAAAAAAAATGCTTGAAATTTTTTCTCACTCTGAAGTGTGGTCTTGTGAAAACGGATTCTGTTGGATGGACAGTAAATAGAGTTTATTCTTCTCATATATATATATATATATATATATAAAAAGTGGATGAGAAAATCACATCAACGTAGCTATTGAGTGGGCTCGCGTGCCCGCTGTCATGGGTGAATAGCTCGTGGTCTCTCACTTCCACAACTCAGCACATAAACTACCGCTCCAGTGGCGCTTAACAAGCAGGTGGTGCTGGCAGCAATCCAAGGAGATTTTATCTCAACAACCACCCACGTTATTAAGACGCTAATAAACTTTCCATTCATATTTAATATACTCATTTTTATCATACTTTTAACTCCTTTTGGGTGGTTTTTCTTATTATATAAATATATTAAAATATAAATGCTTTCAGTTTATTTATTTTATCGGTCAGTATAAAAAAATCTGTTTAAATTATTATTAAGCATCAGATCTTTATCATACTAAATTCTGTTAGTTTTTTTAATCTAGTTTATAATATAATTATCTGATATCTATATTTCTTTGTTTGTACAGACCCTGTAAGATAAAGTGTATTTCTATATGCTCATACTAAAATGCCATGCATTCAATTGGAGACTTTAATTAAGGTGCTTCTCCATATAAATACATATTATTGCTTTGAATCAATAGGACAGTTTATTGTTACATCAATCTGTCTGCACATGTTTGTCATATAATTAAAAAATAATCCAATTTATTTAATATTGTTTACGTGCTCATACATGGATGAACCATGATGAATAAATCATATTTGATAGCAAAAATGGTTTGATTGGAAGTTAACATTCACCAAATTCCGTTCTCCATTTAGGGTTTGATTTTCCTCGATAATATCTGACTTTTTACTTTCTCTTTCTTCACACTGCTGTTACATGCCTTGCAAATGTGTCTTGCAAGGGTCTTATTTTACAAAGTATTTATGAACAATCATATATGTCATGTTCAAATATAAAATATTGAAACAAAACAAAAATTTAAAACAATAATAATAATAATTTTAAAAAAGGAAGACAAAAATCATTTTTCTTTAGTTTATGCTATTTTTAATATAGAGTCCCACTTATATAAGCCCTTGCACCCTTTCAACATAAAAATATGAATCACCATCATCATATAATAAAAAAGCATAATGTTATTTCCTAAATAAATTTAAACTTACTTTATTAAATGCATTTTTATTATAACAGACTTTTGTGCGTAATATGTGCGTATGTAGCTTCTGTTTATTCTATTTCCTCTCTTTTCACACACCCCAGAGCTCTCTCTCTCTCTCTCTCTCTCTCTCTCTCTCTCTCTCTCTCTCTCTCCAAACTGTATCTGTCTCCCCCTCTCTATGTACATCAATCGCCTATATCTCTCCTCCACCCTCATTTTACGTTTATGCCATATTTTGAAATTGCCTCTGACCCAGTTAAGTCCTTCAAAGTTATTGTTCAGTATAGCAAAAGCTCTTATAATATTGTAAGAAACGATGAGAGAGTAGAAAAAAAGTTTACAAATTGGATTTCAATTGAATTTTGTCGCATCTCAAGTTTATAGAGAGAGAGAGAGAAAAAAATGATGATATAAAGATTGCTTGTAGATAAGAAAAGTAAGAAGGTCATGCTAAGGAAAAAAAATGTCAGTTCTTTCCTATGAATATATAACTAAAAAATATTGAAAAAGAAGCAGATGGTTCCTTCCCTATGTAAGGATCTCATCAATATGCAAATAATACCACATCACTATTAGCTAGTTACATTGCCGTACGCGAGGTAAAATTTATTCATGTGAATAATAATTTATATCGCTTCATACTCTCATGTATACTCATACTAAAGAATTTATTTTATATATATATATATATATATATATATATATATATATATATATATATATATATATATATATATATATATATATATATATATATATATATATATATATATATATATATGAGTAATCACACTTTAGACCTTATAAAACTAATATAACTAATATAGTCATAGTGTGGAAATTTCAATCAACTTCTAGAGCAAAGAAATTAATGTTTTTTATTAAAATTATATTGGCAATCATACGAAAGAATTGCCCTATCTTAAATTTTGTATTGTAAATAGTTATACCCACCAGTACACAATACAGGCTGTAGAATATTTGTCTTATTAATTATAATAATAATATTTTAGCCTCAGATATATCAAAAATTTTGAAGGAAAAAAACAAACAACAAAAAACAAACAAACAATAAGTACAAGTTTCAGTGTGCCAAGAATAATAATATAATATTGTGCCAATACTCATACAGAATTACCATATAAATTTTTTTGTAACAATATAGCAATATTTTCAGATTCAAATGCTACAATTTAACGTAGGCCTATACATTAAATCTAAAAATTAGGGTCAATATCTCAATATGCAAATTCACACCAATGCAAGGATACGTTTTTTTTTTTTTTTTTTTCATTTTTCTTTCTTTTCTTTTCGTGCTTTTTTTTCAACTGCAAATACTTTCTTTGTGTTACATTTTTAAAATCAGTTTTTCTCCTTTCAGTTTTTTTCCTTTCAGTTTTTTTTTTTTTTTTTTTTTTTTTTTTAATTCCAGCTTCTATAATATATTCATCCTCTATAATATATAGTATATGTAAAATTATGTGTTATGCATAGAATGTGAAAACCGAATTACTATGTTATACATTTTTGTGGTGTTTTTATGTTTTGAAATTTTCTTCATGCATATGAGACATGCCGTGGGTGGAAATGTAGTGAGAGGGTGGAAGTATGAAGTGGGGTGATTGAAATCTATCAGTGGAAGAGCTTGCAGAGACGTGGCATGCTACTCTGTTTTATCCCTCTATAACAACTTGATCAACTAAACGAGATTTTCATAGACAATTTTTTTTTTCAAATCCTGTTGCGCCCCTGCTGATGTAACTGCACTTGAATGCACATCATATGAAATGATAGGTTTAGGAACATTTTTTGAGTCTCCTTTGAGAATCTAAAAATACATTTTTTGTTATATAATTTTATACTTAAAGTGTGGAAAAAAATCAAGGCATATATGTAAGTTATTCAATAACAGACAATTTAAATATTCATTTTTATACCTATATTCTAGGCTTATGTCATTTAAAATGTTATATTTAGCTATTTCACTTTTCAATTTAACTTAAAAATTTATTACAACTACGAGAAAATAATTACCCATTATTATTTTTTCATATTATTAGTATTATATGCTATAAATAATTACATAATTTTCGAAATTAAATACAATTAATTGTATGACCATAACTTGGTTATATTTTTGCATCAAACACATCTGCTATAATTATTAATTTTTTAACTGATTTTTCTTTTCGATAAGATGTTGTTTTTCTTGTATTGAAAAATAAGTATGAGTTTTGTGGTGCTTTATTTATAGTAAAAAGACACTTTTTCCAGTCTGTTGCGAGGTAATCCCCATGAAAGATTGGAAAACACCATTAAATTGATGGACAAGAGTTAGCCCCTTTGCTTGCAACTCCCACTGTGAAAATTACAACTTGAGCAATCAAGCCAAGTGGTCAACGTCACAACTACCAACATGTTTTAGTTGAAGCCAATGTTTCATTTTTATTTCTTAAGATATCTTAAGATGTCCAAGTTGTAGCAATGTTGTGTTAAAACGTTAGTGTTGAGCATATCATTGAAAATTATGTAATAAATTTAATGTTTTCAAATTATAGTCATGAAAATTGTATGTAATAGGTTTGACCTCTGAATTTAATTTTATATTATGAACTTTACGTAAGTAAAAAAATGTTATCTTAAAAATGAATAAAAAGAGCAAATATGTTAAAATTATTATTATTATATATTGCAAAATCAGCGATCTCTACGTATTTATCTAGTTATATAAATATTATGTATAAAGAAATTTTTACATGAAAATTGCAACAATAAAATAGCAAGAACTACTATTTTTTTTTTTGAGACGGTGTGGGATAGTAGAGGGGGAAGGTATTCAGGGTTATGGCAAAGAAAATAATAATAAAATGTAAGCTACATTAAAAAAACATGCAAGAAATGTTAATTTTATGTTCTCAGAAAATTAGATAAAGCTTAAAATTTATTATACACATTCTTAAATTCTTAGAAAATAAATTAAATCAAATCGCTTTTGCATTGATATAGTACGTAATACCGCATGTATATAGTTATAAAAAAACAACATTGAATTTCTATACAATTTCCGGTGCATGCATATAATATTCGAGTAGGTTTATTTAATATCTTAAAACTATTTTTATATATTAAATACTTACTTATATCATTCCCTCATTTTGCTCGTTTCAGTTTTGCTCACACCGTTAACTAAAGACTTAGTAAATCCTATATAGCTAATGGAGTGTATAGGAAAGGAAGAAAAGAAAACGAAGAAGAAAGAAGCTTCATATTATATAGGGATCTCTTCTTTGTGTTGGCGACTCCAATTATACTCGTATGTATGTATGTGGTGTGGTGTGTATAAGGAGGAGAACTAGTAGGATTTTATACTGTACTACATACACACACACACACACACACACACACACACACACACACACATGACATTTATGGACTTACATCTCTAGGGATATACTATGTGACGTCACTCACACAGCTTAATTCACGTTATATAAAGCCACAAGGTATTGTACTTTCAAGCTAGGATTACGTGTTAAAGTTGAGACATGAAGTCTTCTTCGTCTTTTATATATATTTCTTCTTTATATATCTTATTCTATTGACAGTCGTTGACTATAACAACAACAAAAGAACAGAAATTTTTATCCTATTCAATTCTTAACAAATCTCTTACTGTCTTATGTAATCTTTGATATATATATATATATATATATATATATATATATATATATATATATATATATATATATATATATATATATATATATATATATATTATATATAATATATATATATATATTGTTTTTTCAAAGCTACTGTGTAGTACAATTACAATTTGCTAGTAGAGATTTTTTTGCATCAATTTTCAAAAATGTCAATTTATTTCTTCTTCTTCTTCTTTTTTTTTTACTGTTTTTTGCTTGCATTTATTTATTTTTATGTTTCTTTTTTTACCATGAATAGTTCATCACTCGATAATAAAAAATAGGAAGGAGAGAGAGATTAAACTTTTTGCCAACTGAATAATAAATTTCGAGAATTTTTCAGCGTTAGGGGAAATTTATAGCAATTGATATTAAATAATAATTTTTGCTTGATCACAAAAAGTATGAGTGATAGTGAAAATTCATTTGTTTAGTGTTTTATTACACCTACAGCTTATAAACAATAATATAATAATAAAAAGCACGTAAGAATTGAAAAATAATCTATGAACAAAACTAATAATATCACTTTTTTCCTCTTCTTTATATAAAATGACATAGTAAACAAAGCTTATTTGAACATTATCTTTTTCTCTGAGTAAATATAGAATGAAACAAAATACAATATTTCGTGGCACATGAGTGCTTCTCAAGGATTATTTTCCATATGTATATTTACTTTGTATTATTACTTTATGAGATGACCACTTTCTCATTACTAAAATAAACGACATGTAAAACAAAATTAACATCAAAATGCTATTAAAAAAATTAAAAGTATGAGTTGTATGTACGTACGTACATTATAAGATTTATACAGTGTAGTAAGTAAACTTCAATGCTTTGTATAGATTTATATTATATGAATTATTATATGTGAGAAAAATACAAAAGGAAGAGACGAAGAAATGTTATAGCCACCCCAGCTTTGTTTCAGCTTGAAGATAAAAGCTTTTACTATACCTTGGTCTTATCAGCCCTGGGGATTGTGTAGAAGTGGAAAGCGGATGAACAGCAAAGTTATAGTTACTCAAATAATATGGACCACGAAAAAGACCCTTAGCAAATATAACAAGATGTTTATTCCCCTTGTACAATGGTCTTAAAAAACTTTGAAGTGATTCGTTTGAATAAAAATGGACATGAAATATTATGTTTCATTTTTTTTATTGATAAAGAATGCTCTATTATTCATTACTATTATTAATAATTTTGTATTAAGTGAAATTTAGCATATTGAGAAAAAAAAGTACATTAACGGTTAATAAAGTGAAGTCTTATCTAAATTCTTCCAATAATTATTTAAGTTAATTAATTTAATTAATACCATTTAATTTTTATACCTCAGAGATACTGAAAACAAAGTTCAAAAACGTAAAATTTTAGTGCTAAAAATTATAAACAATAAAATTGCTTTTAACGTATGCGAGAAAAAAGAAATGAAACCTTCCATATAACTCTCTATATATCTCTTCTATCTCTTATATTTATTAAATTCTAAATAAAATTTTAATGAAAGAGAAAATAAAATTTTATTTAAAAGAGAGAATTTTAATATTCTATATACATATAACGAGCAATCTTTAACAGTTAGGGCGTGACCGCAATGAATTTGTTGAAATATGAGAACTGCGTGGTCTTTTGAATTTTGCTTACAATCTCAAAGTACCGACAAAAGAGAAAAAGCTCGATCGGTGTGGGTTTATTTTATTTGCCTCGATGATTCTGATTCTATTCACGCTTGTTAGGCGTTGGGAGAAGTAGGAGAGAGAGAGAGAGAGAGAGAGAGAGAGAGAGAGAGAGAGAGAGAGAGAGAGAGAGAGAGAGAGAGAAAGAGAGAGCAGAGAGTTTGTTCCGTACTCTCTTTGTGGTTGTTGTCTCTGGACACGAGCTTTGTTAGGACAATCGTCTCTTTTACAGTTTCTTTTGATCTTCATATAAAACAAGTTTTACACACGAATCGTCCAAAATGATGATAAATGTTATGATAGCTTACATTTTTATTATTATTATTATGTTTAAAATATCATGTTATACACACCATTATAATATACATTATAAAGAAATTATACTGTTGGATACTGTGAGTGCAGTCGAGTATTGCTGTTAAAATTGTCGTATTTTTTAAAGCAATATAATTTACAATATTACGTCATTTTTGTAAGCAAAATGTTTAAATAAATTTAATCTTTGTCTAAATTATTATGTCTTTCTTTCTATTTTCTTATTTCGATTTCAATGTTCACTGTTATTCTTTGAGATTCATGCGTGGGCAATATAGTGAGTGCATAGTGTAGCTTCAACAATAGCAGTATATTGATAAATATATACAATGTTGGGCCAGCAAAAAAGGCATGTAAAAAATTAGATAAAGTTTTATCGTAATTGCATATAAAATGGTATATTTTTACAGCTTAAAATTTTGAAATCTTATATAACTTTTTTTTTTTTTTTAAAGTTAATCAAATCATTTGATTGATTTTTGATTGAATCAAGACAATTCAGGTACATACATTTCACAGACGATACATTAATATATAATATTGCTGTACGTTATAAGGAACATGAACATTCGGTTTGCAAAACCATTTAACTATAAACTATATATGTTGTAAATATGTAAACTATATTTTAGTTTAAAATTTGAAACCAAATTTATATATATATATATATATATATATATATATATATATATATATATATATATATATATATATATATATATATATATATATATATATATATATATATATATATATATATATATTATATATATATATATATATATTTAAAACACGTACAGGCATGGACTCACTTTTTAACATTTTAACACTCACTTTTAAATCATTAATGAATTAAGCAATCTAAAAAAAATAAATTAAAAAAAAAGTTTTAAAACATTACAATTTAGTTGAATGTTTTAATAATATATAAAATTAAAACAATATATTATTAAAAATCATTATCATTTATCAAATATCAAAGTACTGTATATAATTTAAAAAACGTACTGTAGTAGAGTCGAAAAACATAAATTTTTTTACAAATACTAAAATAGACACAAAAAAGTCAGAAAACTTTATTATTATTTTTTTTTTTGGCGACCCGTTTTATGAGATTGGTGCACATTTGTAATAATTAAGTTTATAAACAAGTGACTCCCCCCCCCCCTAATAGGTATTTGCCAGGTTTTGTGGGGTATATATAAATCATTAAGTCTCAAAAATGTATCAAAATTAATCATATAAAACACATAGGTTAACTTGAAAACATTCAGTTGATCTAAAAATTCATTGATGTTTAAATAAATTAAATATATAACATGACTTAAAAATAATTTTACTAAATTATTATAATAGCAATAATGATATAAAATGTTATAAGTTAAAACTATGAAATGTCATATTATAAGAAGCACATATTTTTACACTTCATATAAAAGTATTGATAGCTATACGGGCATTCATCCAAGCCATTAGCGTTAATTGTGTGGCGGACAGGGCGCGAGTAAGCAAGCGAGTGAGGGTGTCAAGTGTCTTCGTGAACACAAACAATGGGGTTGTAGGGGTTGAGAAGCCGGAACAATCCTGTCCCACACATCATTCTGATCAACTCAAGGGATCGAGCGAGTTTATTGTCAACGTATTTTCTAATGTAAACATCTAATTATCATAATTAAATACTATTTGTTTAATAATGTGATATCGTTTATAATATTATTCCAATAACACAAATATGTAGGTTTGTATTAAATTATATTATAATTATACACATTATTACTTTATTTGAAAATAAGAGAGGTCGATTATTTTAACATAGACTTAATCAGAGTTCAGAGTCCTTTGGCTTAATCATTGAAAAATGATTTTGTATTTTGTAACATATTATATATATATATATATATATATATATATATATATATATATATATATATATATATATATATATATATATATATATATATATATATATATATATATATATTATATATATATATATATAGGTTAGAGCCTACTATATTTGGTGTGCTATTATAATATGAAATATGTATTTTTATTATCTCGGATCCTTTACTTAATTTTGCTATTCAGTGAAACATAATAGATAATTATAATAGAGGTGATAAAATGATGTTAATAATGATAGTAAATGCTCTTTCGTTCGTTACTGCCATGCAGTGACCTGATTGCTGAGTCTTTATCCCGCTGGGAGTTGTATCCACTATGGAAACTCAGTAAATGCGGGATAAGCAGGATTAGCTGCGCAGGAACACCGCACTCAATTAACAGAGGAGCGCACTATACCCAATAAGGCTTTCCAGCTTTTTGATATAACTTCGCTTCTCGAGTAATTGTGTTTATGATATAAATAACTAATGCTCTACACACCATGCATCACAATGAGCTTATAAACCCAGAGAATAAGGCTTTATATACTTTTAATAAAAAAATACAGTAAAACTGTTTCGTAGAGTGAAAAAAATACATATATTTCGTTTAATTATATCTTCATTTTACGCATTGAAAGTTTTCTGTAGTAATATTTATTTGCAACCAAATCTTCAAAATAAATGTTGTAATGCAAAATCACAATAAAATATACTTTATTCAATATCTTCATAATATTTGGATTAGTATATTAGTTGAGTGTAAGAAAATTTATTCCCCTTAAAACTTTTATAAGACTAATAATATGTAAAGTGTAAATTGAAATTTCATCACGCTACTTGATTGATATTCATGAAGCTTATAAATGGCAATATTGTAATAGTACCACGCTTCGGTGGCGTTTCATCCCTTCATGTTTAACATGCAAATAACAGTGTGTATTGCAACCAAACAGCGACGCAAGGATATATACGTATATATATGCACGCAGATAGATTTTATATTACAATTTAAAATTCAAGAGGGGAATTTTGTAACCACTCTTAAATAACAATAACAAAATTCATTAAACTTATTTTATATAGTTTTAAATAATTTTACAAATATAAGATTTTATTTTCATTTTAATTACAAATAAAAAGTTGAATGACTACATTATAAAATATTTCAGCGTCGGGAGAGAGAGAGAGAGAGAGAGAGAGAGAGAGAGAGAGAGAGAGAGAGAGAGAGAGAGAGAGAGAGAGAGAGAGAAGGCCATTAAGCTCGCAACTCTATGACACAGTAATGATGCGCGACCCTACTGTAAAAATAATTATAATTTTATGCATAAATTAAATTTGTATAATAGTGCTTAGTTTCAAATAACAGTTTTTTAAAATTGCAAACATAAGTACTGAGGTCAGAAATTTAGAAAAGTTATTTTTATTATTTTCATTTAAAAATTACGATATTAATTATATTTAATTAACTGCGATTTGCTATTTTCATATACGCGGATACGCGGATCGCCAAATTTCTACATAATCACTCGATTTTTATACTTTTGAAATATATCAATTAGAGCTCATGAGCTGAAATTATTATATATTTTATTTATGTTTGTATAATACATGATTGTTAAGTCTTGGTTTAGAAAGGGTAAATAGTACATGCATATAGCATATAGCCAGGGATTCTAATTATATTGTAAACTGAAATGTATAAAAATTTCCTCCCACATGACACGTACACACTATAATATCAACTTTTCTCGATTTATTTTTCATGTAAAACCTTTAAAGATATTATCTGATATAACATACTGTATAATATAATATACTGTATATATACATAGTGTTTTGAGAAACATTTCACAAAATCTACAAAACAGGTACACACAATCAGAGTTGCATATTTTTTTTATTCTTATTATACAATAATAGTTTGTTTGTTCTTATATTATTTATTACCCTTAATTTAAATAAATCTTGGTATGTGTGTTTTAATTACTGTGACCTGCAACCTGTGATTAAACATTTCTATCAGTGAGAATTACATTTCATTATGAAATCAAGAATATACTGTCATTTAACACATATTTTTAATCAATATGATAAAATTAAAAAAAAAAAAAAAAAACAAAAAAAAAAAAGCAAGAGGAAATTAGCAAAAGTCTTGCAACAGTAAAATAGTGTTCTATAATTTTGCGAAAATCTTGCTTACTAATCCAAGATAAACTGAGTATATTATTTTTGTGCCTTCATCAACATCACAGCGAAACTATTAATATACAGCTACTAATGTGTATTATATGTCAGCAAGATTTTCACCAAACTATGAAAAGGTTCTCGGGTAGCTTCCTCTCTACTTTTCTTTTAAATTTATCATGTTTAACTACAATCATTCAATGACCTTAGTTTATCTTATTTTAATTGACATATCTCTTAAATTGAGGATTGAAAAATAAGGGCCTTATTTATATTTATTGAAATACACTTTTAAATATCTTTTCGGCCTTGGTTAGACTATTTTCTCTACCACGGCATCCCTGCTAGTGTAAGCTCATACTATCTCCCATTCCCCAATGTTTCCTAATCCATATGTGTTTTACTATCAAATCTTTTCATTATCTTACATGACATATTAAATTTAAGAATTGGAATGGTTATATAAAAAATAGATAGGTTTTACAGTTAAAATGCAGTTTATTTATCATTATACATTAAAAAAAATTCCCTATAAATATAAACTATACCCCCAATAAGAAAAATACAATTCTCTTTATGCTTTAGAGTGCAGTCAAGACAGATTATTGCAAGAGTTGGAACACACTGGAAGACACTCGCTTCTTTTTAGTTGCAGGTCCTTTAGATCCTGGGTTACTGGTTTTAGGTCTCTTCTGAAAGAAAATTTTAAGTTTTAAACACTGAACTAACTTAAATTAATGTAACAAGCTAACTTAAGTTAAATACTTGCCCTTATTCAAAAAAATACATAAAAAAAAAAAAAAAAAAAAAAAAATTAACGGTGGAAGTTTATGCCTATCAATGTCTGCCCCACTCTTACACCTAACTCCACATTCTTTCAATCAAATGAACAATAAATAGGAATTTTAATTAGGAAAAATTGACTGTGATAATAATGTACAATGCTTACTCAGTCTAAACCAAATGCAAACCAAACTCCCTTGGTTAAATAAATAAACAAATAAATAATAATAAAATGCTTTTTATGTGAGCAATATGTGAGCAATATTTTTAGGCCTAGCTTAGGAACTATTTTGACTACCTTGGCATCCCTGTCAGTCTACGCTCACACTATCTCCCATTCCCCAATTTCTCCTAATTTATCTATGTGTTTTTCTATCATATCTTCCTAAATATCAATTAATTAATTTAAGGACAAAACCATTACAGTTAAGATCAATAATAATAAAGAAAAGGATGCTGGTAATTCTATCCTTTTCTTTATAATTATCAATTAATATTTATATTAATCTATTTAAAGAATTAAATAAATTAAAAAGAAAAAGTCAATTAAGAACATATTATGCCTTTTACTGATAGGTAGTTATTCATATTCTAACTAGAAATTTGCATAATGAACTTGCTTAAGCCAAATCATATCTAGTTTTTAATGTAAAGTTATCTACTAAATTTAGGTTTAGGTATACCTTGGAAGGAGCTGATGACTGCACCTCCGTGACTTCAGGTGCTCCAGCAGCTTTTACATTGGATGGACTCACAGTGCAGAACACAAAGTTGCCCCTGCTGGTGGTGCTCTGGATGATGTTGTTTTCTCCATCTCCTCCAGTCATAGCTACCACACGAGTCACAGAGATGCTACGTCTAGCCAGGAATGAACCACTCTTACGCTGAAATAAAATGACAATTTTATATACTGCACCAGATAACAATTCTAATTATATTTATACAAGTAAACTCTAACCTATTAAAACTGTGTACTATCTTTTCTTTCCTTTGATTTGTTATTTGAGTCAAAATGTTTGTATATTAATACAAACAATAGTTTCATTTGTTTGCTCATATATATATATATATATACATAGGCCTATATATTTATTATTTGCTACCACATTCTATAATATGGCATAATACACTAGTAAATTTTTCATCAACTAATACATTACAAAATTTTAGTTCTAATAAAACAAATACATTGTAAGAACGTAGACAAATAAAAATACAAAGCCATTTTTTTTTTTTTTTTACCTGTAATGATTGCCTGATAACTTTTCCAGGAGATTGATCTGTTTTCTTGACTTCTGGTACATGCTTAGAATTGCCATTTCCATTTTTAATACGGTTATTATCCATCTTAGCAAGCAAGGAACGTCCTAGCATCAACAACTGACTGTTATCTTCTACAACTGCATCATTCCCAACTTTATCCTACAGATAAAACAAACAAAAATCAGTATATTATTTTTCACAATTTTTCGCAACATTTTTACAACATTTTTGATTTTATAATGTAAAATATAATAAGATATGATACACGATAGGCAAAGGATGAAAGGCAAGAAGCATCTTACCAAGACAAGAAGGTCATTTTGAATCAACAGGTGTGTTAAATGTAAATTAGTTTACCTTGTTCTCCTGCAGCCAGGTCTCACGCTCCAGTCTAGCAGTACGCCATGTGCTCTCCTCTTCATCATCTTCATCTCCCCCCTCATCACCTGATAAGTTAGGGTTGGCACCTGCAGCCCATTCTCCATCATCTAAAAATAAAATATTGATTTTGTTACTGTACTGAAGTCCTCTAGCACTGCTACAACATCACAAATATCTTTTGCAGAGGTTGCATGAGTAGTTTTAATTACTATAGTAATTAATTATTAAATATTAGTATAGATAGATACTAATATCATGTATTCTGCTGTTAATTCAGTGACGTTACAAGGAAACTAAGATAACATCAGATCATTTAAGTAATATAATATATATCGATGCTTCCGCATCAAAAGAGGGAATCTGCACTTTCCACCAGCGCGGCGAGTGGAGTATCTGCAATTTCCGCCGTGGACCATCTGTAATGTTTAGTAAATGGCCACTAGTCCACGCACCGTGCTGCGTGGAAAGTGCAGATACTCCATTCGCCACGCTGGTGGAAAGTACAGATGCTCTCTTTTGACGCGGAAGCATCGATATATTGATCAATACATACATGGTGGGCCCAAAAGTTAGATTTATAAATAATAAGTAACAACAAGAATAATTATTATTCACAATAGTAAACAGAATACATGAAATTGTAATTAGCCAAAATTATTATATTATAATTTATTGTGTGCTATGTAATAATTATATTGTAATATAGAATCACATATTCAAATTTTATCACTTGAATTTACCTGCAAATGCAACTTTGCTGGTAAGTATACAAAATAACAAATTTAGATTTAACATGACCACCAACTTACCAGCATTTTTCCATCTGAAAAGCCTTTGTCGCCCTCCTCCCTCTGAATGCAAATCTCCATCCTCTAAGAAAGCTTCTTGGAAGAGACGAACATCACGTTTATCCTCATCCAGCATACGACGACTATATGCATAAGAACACAAAATTATAGACAACAGCAAAAAACATTTAACACCTAATAACATTACTTACGCATGAATTTTTCCAAGAGCCTCTTTCATTTCATCTTCATCTAAATCTTCCTTATCTCCTAATTCTTCTTCCAGCTGGTCAAGACCTCTCTCATCTTCATCTGCACTCCCCCACTCAGATTCGCTAAGCTCGGCTTCATTATCAAAGAAATTTTTGATTTTGACTTTCTCCTGTGGTATTTCATTTTCCTCAGAGTCATAGTCTACATAACCTCCCTCGTCATCAATTTTTGTCTCTTCAGCTTCACTGTCAATTATGCTGTCTGCATCCTCCTTCTCTTCATCTTCATCATCTGGAACAATGTAAGGTCATACATAACTGGAACTTCTGTCTCAACCAAATCATTTCAGTGGAAGGACTAATATTTTTTATTTAAGTTATGTTTGAGAATATTATTGACTGGAAATAAAATGAGAGACTTCTACTTATTAACTAATAAAGGAACGACTGTTTTGAGGCCGACTATAAGTGATTTCACTCACGTGTGCTTCCGTTTCCACTTACTACGCATGCGCAATACGTCGAAACGCAAGCAGATGTAAGCGAAATTGCTTCAAAACAGTTGTTCCTTTATTAGTCAATATTAAAAAAAAAAAAAAAAAAAAAAAAAAAAAAAAAAAACTTTAAATAAATTATTTAAGTTCTCTCTCTCTCTCTCTCTCTCTCTCTCTCTCTCTCTCTCTCTCTCTCTCTCTCTCTCTCTCTCTACTTACTATTTATTCTCTAGTAAAATACAAATATGAGGGAAAAAACATTGCAATTGATATACTTGTTAAAAAATTAATCATAAATTTTTAATAGAAAATAGGAGAATAGAGAGTTGAATTGAAAATCAATAAAACATAAAGATTCTCTAATTTATAGTTAATAGGGACTTGGGATTAATGTTCTAGAGTAGATGGGTTGAAATAGATGAGCTAGAACATTTGATCCCAAGTCTAAGTTAACAATATAATTTAGAGAATCTTGGCATTATATTAATTTACAATTCAACATGCTCTAATCTTTCTTACTATTTCCAATAAATATGTTAATTTGATTTTTAACATCATATATTTCTCATACAAATTTAGAAAGAATGTTACCATCACGCATCTTCAATACAATACTAACAATAAAAACATACCAGAAAATTCCAATCTTCTTTTTCTTTTCTGCTTCTGTATTTTCTCCTTGCTCACCACTTGCTCATCATCTTCGTCATCTGATACAATTCTCATGACCAACGTAGCTTCAGACTTACCATCCCTACGCAGAATAATAATAATTAATAATTGTAATCTAGCTCCAAATAAATGAACACAGTTGAAAACAAGCAAATGGAAAATAAAAGCTTAACTCACAACTTGGGTTAAAAGTTATTTCAATACATGTCGAATAAAAGTAATTACATACATAATTATATTAACAAGGACAAAAAGTATATCAATGCCTTCGCGTCAAAAGCGAGAATCTACACTTTCCAGATTTCCGATAAAACGACTAACTACACTTTCCGCCGACGAGCATCTGCAATGTTAAATTCATGTGTTTTTTCTTGGACAAGAAAATTACTGTATGTAATACTTTGATCAATAAACTTATTTATTTATATGGCTGCTAGTCGAGTTACAATGATGCTCGGAAAATGTAGATAGTCGTTTTGTCGGAAATCTGGAAAGTGTAGATGCTCGCTTTTGACGCGGAAGCATTGATATTGAATTTTTTAAATAAATGTTGAGGAAAAATTGACTATGTGGTAATTGATAATTTAAAGAATTGATAGAAAAAAACACAGAATAGGAAAAATTGGGGAATTGGAGATAATAATGAGCTTAGACTAACAGGGATGGTAAAGTATAGAAAAAATAATTTAAAACCTATTTGGCCGGGGTTAAAATTTATTTTCTCTATACCTCGACATCCCTATCAGTCAAAGCTCATGTCATTACCATCTTATTAATTAATTAATAAAAAGCTTACTTATTTGAGTCCACTGTATCTTCAGTCTTTACAGCTTTGTTAGTGAGGCTTGAAGCTCTTTCATGTCCTTGGTTCAAAATTGAATTGGTTTGAATTACAAACTGACCAGAACACAAGTCTGCAAGATTATCTGGTACAGTATTTGTTCCATTCACAAGTAGATTTAGTTCTTTAGAAATGTTACCCTGAGTTTTAACTTGCGAGACAAATTGACCTGAACATAAATCTGCTAAATTATCAAACTGAGTGTCTGAGTCCCCTATTAATTTATCTAAATCTTTAGGTGTATCTTTTTGTGTAAAAAATTGACCTGAGCATAAAGCTGCAAGATCATTACACTGTGTTTGTGAGTCACCAATTAATTTATTTATCTCCTTAGGAGGATCTGCTTGAGTTAGAAATTGTCCTGAACACAAGTCCGCAATATCAACTCCTTGAGTTTGACTATCACCTATCAATTTATTGATTTCTTTAGAAATTCTTTGTGTCGTATCACTTTGAGTCATGAACTGCCCTGAACACAATGCTCCAATGTCTTCAATGGGGGAGTCTGTACTAATCAATTTATTTAAACTTCTAGGGATTGAAGGCAGATTTGATTGAGTTTTTGATTGTATTGAACATATCTCTTCTATGTTTTCAGTCAGAGACTCTGTACTTTGGAAGAGATCACTTAATCCTTTAGATAAAACCCTGGCTTTTTTCTTTTCATTGTTACTTGTGGAAAGCTCAAAACTGGATTCTTGTATCAACTGGGTTATCCCTCTAGGCATGGATACTTCTGAAAATATGAAATATTAAACTTTATTTCAAAGGTTTACAATTACATTTTTAAATACTATAGATTAAAATATGAATAATAATTTAAAATTTTACATTTCAGCTTCTCCAACAACAACAAAACTTAATTATTCCTTTTATCTCATCAAATCATTTTGTTTGATTTATTATTAATTATAATACTTTGCTTTCAAGGGCACATAGTTCAATAAAGTTTACAAAAACTTATTGCAGTAACTTTCAGTAAACATGCACCTCAACTATTTTATTTAAGGCTACGGTACATACCATTATTGCCTCGTTCAAGCTGTGTTATTCCACATACATTGCCATGACTTTCAGGATGTTTCTCTGAGTCAGTTCCTGATGTCTCCAGCATCGACAAATTAAAGGATTTATTAAACGAAGAACTAAATGACTTGTCCTATAAATAAAAACATAAGTTGGTGTAAGATATATTAAGGATAATAAGCCATTGGGGTTAGGTATGATAAATTTGAAAGAAAATAATAGGAGAAAACAAGCTAGGGCCTTACCATACTGAAGCAAGTCACATTGTTTGGTGACAATCTTTCTAGCAAAAAGATTAAAAATAATAATAATAATAATAAAAAGATAGCCTTTGGCACTAAACTTCAAGAGAAATGGAATGTATTATGCCTTCATCTGTCGGTACAGTGCTGATAGACCTTAAAGAGGACTGATGAAGGCACAACACACTCCATTTGCTCTTGGAGTTCAGTTTGACACTGAACTTTTCTTTTATATAATCTGTGCTAGCAAGATTTTCACTGAACTATGGGACTCTCTTTAATATGGTAAGGCCTTTGCTGGTATTCTGCTATCCCTTTCTTTCAAATTTATCATAAGTTAGTATTATGTTATCAAAACAAGGCTGGATTAAATTTCTTACGTCTGTTTTATCTTCATCTTCTAATGGCTGAGTGTCTGGTGCCTCTTCCTTTTTCTGCTCTGTTGAAGTTTTAGTTTCATCTGAAATTATTATTATCATTATTATTATTAAATAGCATAATATGATTATTGGAAATCAGAATCTTCCTGATCTCAATGTTACATAACAAAAATATAAATAATAAATTACCTTTGTTGTCATTTTCTTCATCTGAATCTTCTACCAACTGAATTCTCTGGAAAGTTCTCTTTCCTCCAGGTGGTGTTGACTCTGTTTTAGTATCATCTGTAATTCAAATAAAAGTAACAATTTTATTTTGTAAATAATATCCCAGTAAATTAGGAGCAGCTCTGGTGAAATATATGGCGAGTGCTTATGCATTAACACTTGGAACTTTTAGTTCATTATATAAATTTAAAATAAGTTTCTCAAAATAAAGATATGCACCTTCTTCTTCTTCGTCTTCACTTGAGTCATCTACTTCCTCTTCCTCCTCCTCCTCGTCTTCTTCTTCCTGATGAATTGTAGTAGGTTTCTCCTCTAGCTCTTCTTCATCTTCATTTCCCTCTGGCTCAGATTCTTCTGCCTCGTCATCCATGAAATCTGAGCGAGGCTTGGGGTCATCTTTGAGTACCACATCATCTTCGAGTTCAGGCTCACTTTCTGTGCTACCCTCTTCCTCCATATCTGCACCTGTCTCTTCTATTTCAGCCTCATCTTCATCACTCAGCATCTTACAGTCATCTCCATCTGGAAAACACGACAAGTATTTTTGTTTTTTTCCTTTTATACATTACATGTTATTATAGAAAAACCATACATACAGTAATGTATATGTATTATATATTTAAATATACTACTAACTCAAGAATACTACAAATACTTAAAATAATAATAAATAAGGTGGTAACAAGTGTTTTGTATTTATATTTTATAATTTATTTTAGTGTTCTACCTACGACACAAATTCAGATAACTCATGTACTCACCTTCCCCTAATAGTCCTTCAGTTTCATTTTCATACATTTGATATTCTTTCTGCCTCTTCTTGAATTCTTCATCTCTTTGTTTAGCAATGGCATCTTTCAGTTCTGATTTCAGAAGACTCATCTTCTGTCCTGGTTTAGCATTGTGCTCTGGGGTATCCTCAAGCTGCTCCCCTGACTTAATCATATTTAACAAACCACCTTTTTTTTCTATTGGTGCTTTCCTCTGGCCTGTTGTTGCTTGACGAATGAAGCGTTGCATAAGGTTCTGGACCCCTGACTTGGGTTCAACATCATCGTCAAGGTCGATCACTTCATCAGGGCCACCTTTCAATCTTACAGGACCAGAGCCAAGGTTTAGGTTAGCGAAAATTTTAGCTTTTCCCTTCAGTTCTTCTTTTTTCGGCTCAAGCGTATCCTCTTCATCACTGTCCAGAATATCACCAGAATTATACAGCCTTTTTAAGTCCAACTCAGGCTTTTCTGGGCTTTTTACTGTTGTTTCAGTGATAACTTCTGAAGTAGATATTGCATTATTTTCTGGCTTACTAATCTTATAAGTATCTTCACTATCTTCAAAATATAAATGAAAGTCTTCAGAGTCGGCTTCTTCTGTAGGAGTGTTTTTTTCTTCAACTGGAGTTTTGGCAGCTGGTTTAAGGAAAATACCATCATCTTTTAATGCATCACTTGGTGTTAAGCATGCATCTTCAGCTTCAGCTGAAAAATTAAGTTTAGACAGCACAGGTGGTTTAGGTTTTTTGACTGGTTCTGTCTCAGCAATGCTCGACACCGTGTCTTGATTTGAAGCTTCTGTAGATAAGATAATAGGAGTCTTTTCAGGAACCAAGCCTTCACTGTTGATCATATCACTTTTGTCACTTAAAGAATTGATATCTGATACTTCTGTTTCCATTGATTCAACTTCTGCATTGCAATTACTTGATTTTTCTACAGTTTCAACTACAGGAATGACTTCTTCAGGAGCTGGTTTATCAACTGCCATTACTTCAGAAGTATCCTTATTCTCTGCAGCAACCACATCATCTTTTGGTGACTTGATCTCATTACTTGTTTCTTTATCATCAGACAAACATTTTAAAGTGTTGATGGAATTGGCTTGAATGTTCTTTTCCAATTCTTCACGAGTGCTTTGTAAGACTTTTAAAACTCTATCTTCAGTGGATTGAGGTTCGGGGGATTTGAGAGGTGGAGTTAAATGATCATCTGCTTCTTCTTTGTCAGATTCAGGTTTGTAAAACTCTTCAGCAAGCTTCTCTCTCTCCTCAAGCTCTTGTCTAAAAAATAATATAACATTTAAAGAAAAAAAAATTAAGAACTGGTAAATAGTTTATCAAAATAATAATTACACAGTAACCAAATAAATTAAAAAAAAATCTAAATTGATATCTTAAAGGCAAAGGAGTGAAACTAATCACGCTTGGCAGTACGTGGTTTAAAAGATAAGGAAACACAACTTACAATAATATCTTTCAAACTCACACAATACACGAGTTACAGTAATAAATTAAAAGAAATGATACAGAAAACCAGGAAGGGTGATACTGTTATACTGAAGAGCTGTCCTATAGTTCAGTGACATTTCTTGCTAGCTCAGAAATAATAAAGCATACTTGTGTACCACACCACAACAGTTTATTTAAATATTGTGTTCTTTGTTACTCCTGTAGCAAAAATTGTCACTGAACTATACGACATCTCTCCACTACGTTAAGACCCTGATATCCTCTATCTTTTCTAATTGATTCATTATATCCACATGCTATTTCGCTTTTTTTTTTTTAAATTTATTTTAATCATATGAAATTAACAATGATGACACACTATCTTAAAAAATTCAATGTAGCAACTAAAATTACATTATAGACTATTATACTTACTATTACAGTATGTAATTATAAAATGTATAAATACTTTAAAACTATTTATATTTACATATGCAACCAACAAAAATATAAGTTGCTCACCCAATTATTGAGATATCAACTTGCTGAAACTTTGCTCCTCGGAGGAGAGGATTTGGCTTTGGTCGAGCACTAAGAAATTCTTTGAGAGATCTTTGACGAGGTTTGTGATAAGGAAGTGAAGCTCTGGATTCTCTCACCATCCTCTGACTCTCACTTATCATCTTCATTCTTTCCTTCTGCATGGCTGCCTGGCATGCTGCTTTAGACTAAAACATTAGATTGGAATATTGTTAGCAATTAATAGGCCTGAGCTATATATTCTTATAGACTTAATAACTTTCAATGTATATATATTTCAGCATTACATATAAAATTTAAATACTGTACGTACTTTGCGCTCTGGTCCTTTAGGTCTTGATTTCTGTTTTCCTTTTTTAACAGGCCCATTAATGTCCTCTTCATCACTTCGATTTGATGCTCTTGAACTACGTCCACTTACAGGAGCCTCATTCTCAGAACTTTCCGCATCATAGGCATTCTCAGTTCTGAGACTTTCAAGCTGAAATTTAAATGTGTCATTATTAACATGAAATATGTATGTATTACCTATGCAAGAACAGTAATAATATAGATAGTTTCATCTTCATCATTGTAATACTTCATATTACTATTATTACTATTATTATTATTGTATACTTCGTACACTCCTCCCGAATAAACCTGACCGCAGCGTTAATCTCTCCAAATGTTATACATGATATGGGGAAACTTTAACGCGACAGGCCAGATTTATTCGGGAGGAGTGTACATATATGTATACATTATTAAAGTTACATGTATATTATACATATGTACTGTATGTATGTACTGTATGTATGTATGTACTGTATGTATGTACTGTATGTACATATTATGTATAATATGCCCTACATATATGTGTGTAAACATTAACAGAGCGAGTAGCTTACAATTTTACGTTGCTGAGCACCATGGTCATCACTTTCATGTTCAGAACTCCTAGAAGCTGGACGCTCTTCTGGATCATCCTCGTCAGAACTTCTATCGCTATCTTTTTGTGTTAAAATTCTTCTTTGCTTTTTCTTTTTTGTCTTTGGAAGAACAACAGTTGCTTCATCGTTTGATACCTCCGTCGAACTCTGCTCAGTTCCCTTCTCATGATTTATTGATGCATTTAGACTGGAAACATTATGTGATAAGTCCAGATTTTCATCTTCGTCGTCACTTAAGTTTATTCTCTTTTTTGTGTTTCTCTTAATTTGCACTGGCTCATCGTCATCAGAACTGGAGGCCACAACCAACGCAGAGAGAATTTCGGTTTTTGATAGCACTGCAGTGTCTAATTCTAACGCCATTGTATTTAAATTTAATTTGGAAACGTTAGCTTGGTTTATTAGCTATTAAATAATAAGCTTCACGCAATAATAAACATTAATTTCATCAAAGCATTAGGAAATTATATAAGTAACAAAATACCGCGAACACATCAACAACACAGCTGGCTCTTCCCGCGTAAAATTCAGTATTATGGAAATTGCGAAAGGGGGCAGCACTGAACAGAAAAGAATTGAAGAATTTTGCGCGAAAGTTAACTTTAAAACTTTTAGTGGGCACTCATGTGACTCATGTCATGTTCTAGTATGCAAAACTTTTTTTTTTTTTTTACTTTATAGCTTCATATATTTAAAATGCATCTTTAAAATAAAAAAAAAAAAAAAAAAAACTCAATAATATATTTACATATTTTCAACGAATAATAAATAGCCCCTTATTATTTGTTTTGTAAAAAATATATAAAACTCCGTTGCCATGGAAACATCACTCCGTAAAGCTATTCTACTACTTTGTTGATTTTAAAATTGTATAACAACTTCTGGATACAAGAGAGTAGTAATAATACATAAAAAAATACACCACATTAATAATACAGAATTTTAAAAAATGAGTGAAAGTATTCAAGAGCTGAAAGCAAAATCTGTCGTAGGATTTAATGGTAAAAATACGTGCATTAATTTATAGGATATATACTTTTATGTGCATAAAAAATATGTTTATACAGAAATAATTATGTATGTATAAACCATGCTCTCGCTGTTTAAAATTTATGACATGCTTTATGGTTTCTGTAAGCCTAAAATTAATTGCAGTGCCTTTGTATTAAAATCGAGTTATATAAAATATATATCACAATACAATTTCAGTATACTGCAAAGCATGTACTGCGTTTAGCATAACTTTGGTTTCTAGAAACCATTTAAAACAGCTAAAACTAAATTATTTTTGTAATTTAGAGTTAGAAAATAAGTATCATTTCTATCCTACGTTTAGATTTATTTGAATTTGTTGCAGGCTCTACTCCAGGCGGTCTTGTTGCACACCCTGATGGTCAGCATGTTGTGTATCCAATGGGTGCAAAACTTGTAGTTCAAAATTGGGAGTCTGGAGAGCAGTCACTTCTTGAGGGCCACACAAGTGATATTTCTGCTGTTGCAGTGTCTTCGTGTGGGAAATTTTTAGCATCAGGACAGATTCTCAAACCCCCTTTTCATAAGGTACAATCACGTTTATAGAGAATGACGGTCATGCATATATGCCTGGCATATATATTACCTAAAATAAATAAATATACAGAAATGTTATTTGCATATTAATATATATTAAACTCTCAACTTTGTGAAACCACAAAAGGGACCCAAAAAATGGTCATTTCACAAAATCGAGGAGCTTTTGCCTTGTTCACAATAAAAAGCTTTTTCTCATTGGAATTGCTAAGTGAGCTCCATAAGAATTAATACATGTTATTTTGATCAAATAATTAGCGATTCCAATTAAAAAAAGCTTATTGTGAGCAATGAGGAAGGTGAATTCACCTTCCCCATTAAGGCATATTATAAACATTACCATGCTTAATTATTGAAGTCTGCTGCGGACCCAACTGAGCATTTCACAAAATTGAGAAATGCACAGAACCAAGAGTTTACTGTATATCCTGCAAAGGAAAATTTAGCATGCGGCTCTATAATTTTGGTATTCTGAATTTCAACAGGCTAGCGTTTTTGTGTGGAGCTTTGAGACGAGAGCATCAGTTGGAAAACATGAAGTGCATGGAAGCACTGTACGAGGAGTTTCATTTTCATGCGATTCTCAATTCCTTTACTCTCTTAGTGGACTTGAAGACCACACTTTGGCAGTTTGGGAAATGAAAACTTTAACACCAATAAGCTGTAAGTGAAATTTTAACTTGAAAATTAATTTTGTTTTTCCCATATTCAATATACAGCTAAAACGTTCTCAGCATAAAAAAAGGTTTCTAAGATTTGAATTTTTTATTGCACTGTATATTTCAATAAATGTTTTTTTAAATGATCAATAAAATTTTATCAACCACTTAGCACAATTAAAATAAATAAATGCAAAAAGATAGGACATAATTTGACTAATTTACATTAATCTCTGTTAATTAATGTAAAATTTGGCATTGCAGTATGTTTTTCTTCCAGCAAATAAGTTAAGATTATGTAACCTATTTTTAGTGACATTTCAGTATATACCTCTATCATTTATTTACACTAATCAGAAGATATATTAAGGAAAATAAACCACCGCGGTTAGGTATGATAAAATTGAAAGAAGAGGATAGGAGAAACCAGCAGGAGCCTTACCATGGTGAAGAGAGTCCCATAGTTCGGGGAAAATCTTGCTATATTACAGATATAAAAAAAAAATAACACGTTGGAAATATTTTTATCAGCAATAAGCTCCAAGAGAGATGATATATGTATAGATAGATATCTAATATATATATATATATAGCCTATATATATATATAATTATATATATATATATATATATATATATATATATATATCCAAGAGATATATATATCTGTCCTATAGCAAGATTTTTTTCACCAAACTAAGTGATTCTCTTCACTATGGTAAGGCTCTTGCTGGTTTCTCCTATCCTTTTCATTCAATTTCAATTTAAGGAAAAAACAATCGCGGTTAGGATCAATAATAAAGAAGGATAGAATTACCAGCAAGGGCCTTACCCCTTACCACAATAGAAGTTCTATATATGGAGAGGTTGAGGTCTCGCGTGGCACAGTATTTTGTTATAAAAAAAAAGTGTATTTTATAAATGAGAACTTTCATCATATGTTAATGACATTATCAATCAAAGAAGATATTTACTTGAGCACATCACTGAGCAGCGTCTTGTCTTGTACTCAGACACAGTGATGTGCTCAAGTAAATCTCTTCTTTGATTGATAATGTCATTAACATATGACTAAAGCTCTTAGTTATAAAATAAACTTTTTTATAACAAAATACTGTGCCACACAAGACCTTTTCTTTCAATTTTATCATTATATGTATGGTTTATTATTTAATTTCTGTGATATAACTGATAAAATAACAATGTTTTTAGGCAAAAGGTTGGCTAAGGCACTCCAGAGTCCTGAGGGAATGGCACTAAGCAGTGCCAGAGTTTGTTCAAACTATGTTATATCCAGTTCAGAAGAAGGTATCTTAGTTTGGGAAATGGAACTGAAAAAGCATCAACTAAGTTGCACAGCTGTAAATGTTGGAAAGCTAAAGCGCAACATAAATTGCATGATGGTCAGTATTTTCAAAATTCTTAAAATCATTAACAAAAAACCCACTGTAATATTTTGTAACTAAAATTTTAGGTGGATGCTGATGATTCGTTTGTATATTGTGGAACAACCACAGGAGATGTGGTGAAAGTTCGACTGAATCTTGTACCAAGCCCCCCTTCACCTGTCTTGGTGGCATGTCTGTCAAAGCCTCCAGTAACTGGAAAGAAGAACTCATTTACTCTCTCACAGCCAAATGGAAATTATTCTCATGGTATATATACATAAAAAAAAAATAATTAAATAAAATTATAAAGACAGAAACCAGCTATAGGGCTTTACCATATATAGTGAAAAACTTTAATCATAGATAATTATTTTATATTTAGTTTGTTAATAATTCTTGCTAGAACAGAACTAATAAAGAACACACTGAATGGAGTTCTATGCCATCAAGGAATTTTCAGCAAACTATAGGACTCCTGCTGTAAAAAGGCATGTCCTTGCGGCTTTTTCTATCTTTTCATTCCTTTTAAATATTACTTTCAACTTTCTAGGCATTACTTAAAATTATAGATATCTGTGAGAATTTAAAAGCAATTGGGGATGAAAATCATGTTGCTTAATTTTACAGGTGTCCGAGCTATTGTCAGAATAAACTCACAGCAGCTAGCTATTGGGGCAGGAGATGGTACAGTTGATTTAGTGGAAGAAAAACAAATTGTTTCACAGAAACCTCAAGCAGGTTGCAAATCTCCAACTATTCCAGCTTTCAAAGTAATCAAAACATGCAAGTTACGTTCTATGGTCACATCTCTTACAAGACTACGAGATAACTGTGTACTTGTGGGAACCAGAAACTGTGACATTTTTTCTATTCCCCTTGATAATTTCCAAGCTATTGAATTACATGTTACGTGCCATCCATCACCAATCCACAGCATTGCCCTACCTCAGTAAGTAATGCTTAGTTATTCTACATGAAATTTGCAAATAAAATATTATGTGCCTTTAAAAAAAAAAAAAAAAAAAAAAAAAAAAAAAAAAAAAAAAAGCAGATAATAAATGGATACAAATGAGAGCACTGATAAGTTGTAAATTACTTACATTTTTATTTTAGAGATACCAGTGAAGTGTTTGTCACCAGTGGCTTTGGAGATTTAAGAATTTGGAGAGTCTCTAAAAAATACAGCAAGCTACAAGAGGTTCTCAGAATACAAAAACCAGGGTTGTCTAGTAATTGTGTGCTAGTAACAAAAGATGGCTGCACAATTATTTCAGGTATACTTCTATATATTACTATTGAAATTGAAACAATAAATTATAATATCAAAATGCCAATAATTAATTTCATCTTTTATTATTATTATTTTTTTTTATACACAGCTTGGGACGATGGAGCCATCAGGGCTTACACTCCAGAATCAGGCAAACTTGTCTGTGAAATTCTAGGAGCTCACAGGTCTGGAGTATCTGCACTTGGCATAACTAGCAACACTGAACGTATTTTAAGTGGTGGAAAAGAGGGACAGGTATATGCACAAAATAAATTTGAATACATTAAATAAAAGGAAACAAAAAGTATGCTCGATATTTAATTCAAACTTTTATAGGTAAGAGTGTGGGACTCTAATGGTAGCACTGCCTGGACTTTAACTAAGGTCTTTGCTGAACAAAGAGGCACTATCAGTCACATTGCAATCCGTGACAACAACCAAGAAGCAGCTTCTGCTTGTGAGGATGGCTCTTGTTATATATGGTGGATTAGGTAAGTTGGGAATATCCATGATTTGATTAATACTATACAAAATAATACTCAAACCTAAAGTACCCCATTAAACTGATTTTAGCTGTAGTATAATAAGAGATACTGCTTACACCTCTATGCTTTATTCTCATATTCTGTCTCTCTCTCTTTCTCTCTTTTGCTAGGAAGGTAAACAGTATCTCTATTATACTATATAGCTAATCTTATACAATATACTTTAATTACACTGCATACTCAGCAGTCTAAAGTATAATGTAAAAGCTACATGAGTTGATGTGCATCAACGGATAAACAAAGTTGGAACAATGTAAACAAATGGAGCCATTCACATTGTTTTTGAAAATTAATGTGAATGGCTCCATTTAATTACATTGTTCCCACTGTTTATTTGTTGATGTGATTTGACTCACGTAACTTTTACATTACATGTGAACAATACATAACACGTGATTGAGCTACGTGGCAATATGTCAGTGCCATGACATAATCATACTTGATTTTTCATTATTTTAATAGATCAGGACAGGATGTAAGCTGCAAGCAGACAATCCACACCAATTCCAAGCTGAGTGCTGCTTGCTTTGTGCCTGGACCTGGTTCGCTAATACTGACAGCAGGTTCAGATCGTAGAGTTGTGTGCTGGGATACTGCAAATGGGACAGCTCTACGTGACATAGAAACCCATGCAGCTATCACAAGCCTTGACATCCCTCAGCAAGGCAATCTTTTCATTACAGGATTTGAGGATGGAACAGTCAAGGTACAAAAACATTCTTAGTAATGTGATCAAATACACAATGAACAAGTCAATGTTGTAGCGGAAAATATGTGTATCTTGTTTGTTTTTTTATCATAAGAAGTAAAATGTGTATCTTTTTTTTTTTTTTTTTTTGTAACAGCAAGTAAAATGGGTAACTCATTTCCTGACATAATGTAGATAGCACTCAGAGTTACACATTTTGCTTCACATGATATAGAAATGAGAAACACATATTTTCCACTACAACATAAAAAAACAACTTAATTATTATTATTCAGTACTGGTCCTGATTACTTTATGAAATAGTCACTGTAAAACTGAATGACATATTTGCAATTTTAGGCAAGATTTTGTTGTCATGACATTGTCATACTTAAAAACCAAAAGAAAATCAACAGTAATTTTTAATTTTAGGTGTGGAGTCTTCTAAAAGGTGAAGCTACTTACTGTGGTCTTGGACATGGAGCTCCCATCTCATGTGTTGCCATGAGCAATGACAGACGTTTTATCTTCTCTGCTAGCACAGACGGAGCCATCTTTTGCTGGGAATGTCCTAATTTGGCCATGTCTAGCCATCGTAGCAGTAACAGTGGATCTTCTACTCGTAGTGCTATTAGTAAAACTGACATAGCTAATGTTTATAAGGATAAACCAGATAGTAATCGTAGCTCTGTGAGCAAAGCTGATCTCAAAAGTATTAGGAGTAACCATGAAAAAATAGCAAGTAACTGTGGAACTATAAATAAAACAGAAATGAAAAAAGTCTGTAATAACCAAGATAAGACAGCTAACACTGTGAGTAAAGATGATTTAAATAGTATTCATAGTGAGAAGAGTAAGCACTCTTGTAGACAGAATAATACTGATATTGCAAGTGCTAGAAGTAGCATCACTTCTGAAAAGAAACAGAATACTGCTAAAAATACTTCTCACTCGAAATTACATCACTAAATAAATAATATTGTTTTGATAAATAAAATAAGTTAACATATTTAGTTCAAGGCTTTTATTTTGCACTAAATTAATATTAGAATGTATAAAAAAAATTATATAAAATAATGTATTATACTCATTACTATTTATAGTCATGCTATAGCAGTAAGAAAATGGTATACTATATTTTACTATTGAATATCCAACACAGAGCAAACAGTTTTTATTAATGGTGTTTACCCCATGTCTCATGCTTCTGATCATAAAAAATTAATCAAGTAATGCTTTTTGTATTTGGATTTACTGTATACAGCAAATGGCAGAGGGTTCAAGGTTTACAAACCTCATTAATGAGTTAAATGTTTATTTTTGCAGAGTAAAAAATAAATTTGAGTTTAATACACATTATATGAAATAAATTGAATTACACACCACCACAAAAATTGAAATTAAAATATATAATTAATGACCCTCTATCCTTTATAATTATATTAATATTTAGAATATAGAAAACAAAAATTTTGAAGTACGTATTAAGATTGTTTGTAAACTCTATTTTTTATCCATATCTGGACCACAAAAAGATAAAAATGCCTTTTAAATGGGATTATGCATATTTTTGTGTGCAAGTTAACAGATTTACCCACAAATCTAACGTTTACCAAAATCAAATATTCACCACCACAATGTTTGATATTTTAGTGTTCTTAGCAATTTTTTTTTTCATTAATGCTGTAAATGAAAACTAATATGGGTTTTCAGTAGAAATGTAGGTTATCTGAGTACATAACCCAAAGTAAAAGGTTAATAGTATCCTGTGCATGACATCTACTGCACTTGAACTCTCAAGTATCTTAGTAAGGCAGCAGTGAAAGTGTAGCAAGTGTCGTGCACAAGGTATTATTATGTACCTCACTATAGTACCAACACCTGAGAGTAGACAAATGTAGTAGGTGTCACACAGAGTACACTGTATTACCTAGCAAAGCACAGCAATAATGTTTATATCAATAGATCTGCTTTCATGTTCACACAATATGGTAATCATGACAGTTTAAATGTTAAATAAATATTATAGTTTGTTCATAATACTTGGCTAACATGCACCTATTCTCCCGCACACCTTCGTAAAATTTGTATAGGAGCAAAAAAACTGCTCGCAAAGAAGAAATTTTGGGTAAAATCAGGTACAAATTAAATCTACTTGTATTTTTTTTTCTGGATAAACTACTACATTATTAATTTCCCACTCCACATAATATCTTCCCTCTAACATAAATATGCAATTCCTTACATTTTCTTACGCCACACTAATGCTTTATTATTAGCAGGCAAATCATGAATTTTTTCTAAAGTAAAACCAACTTCACCGGCTATTTTCTTGAGGTCATCAATATCTCTAAGACCCCACTCTGGATCTCTCTGCTTGAGCATTGCATCAAATCTTTGATTACTTTCAGGAGTGATGATACCTCCTTGAGCATATGGCCCATATGTAAATAAAATTCCACCTGGACGTAACACAGAACCACTACCTTTAAATAATCCAGGGGTGCAAGCAGTTGTTGAAATATGGATCAGATTGGCATTATAAACTAAATCAAATTTACGTCCATCAAGAGGCCATTGATCAGGATTTGAAGCATCAATAAGAATAGGTGGAAGTACATTAGTTAGACCAGAGTCAATAGTGTAAGCTCTGATGCTATCAAAAACTGAGTTGTCGTATTCAGAAGGTTGCCATTTCGTCTGAGGGAAGTGTTGAGCAAAAAAAGAAACATGCTGCCCAGAACCAGATGATACCTCTAGACAATCCAGTTGAGCATCTCCTTTGGTTGCGGCAAGAGTTGAAATATACAGCTTCAAAACCTCCACGATTGGCTCCTTGTTTCGATCTGCAGCTGATGCAAAAACTTTCCGGTTGAAAAGTTCACTGTAATAAATCACACAATTAATTACCTGGTTATAATAATAATTTATTTTTATTGAGGCCACAAAAGGTACATACCCACTTACATGGTCATGCATGTCATTCAAGTAAACACACTGTATAATATTATGTAAACTACAGTATATTATTGGTAGTTTTAAATTACATATTTATTGTATCATTTGTGAAATCATGGTGTATGTATGTATGTATATGTATGTACAACGTATATACATGTCATTTATTTGTTATATGATATATATACACAAATACACATATATACACCGATAGCGCCACATAATTATTAAAACTAAACCATAAAAAATGTATGTAGTCGCTCAACATGCCTGGGGATGATGCCGACACTTTTGTTTTTATGCAAGCATGCTAATGCACGACATATAGCGTCAATGCATCAAACAGATCAAAGAAATATAGGCAATGCATTACAAACGTGTGTGGTCTCTATTATTACGTACCATGTTTTTTTTTTCTTACCTAGTTTGGCTTTCATATAGAGGAGGAGACATCTTACACTTCCAGAGCTGAACTAACTTATAAAATAATCTTTTTAGATGATATCTTCTCATGCACTGTTGAAGTAATATGTAAACATCAGTGATGTAAACAGTGTGAACTCAAGATCAGCACACGCAGACCAGAGACCAAAATTTAAGACGATAAGATAAGTGGGCGTTGACCAAACATCACTGGTTGGTTTGTAGATAAACAAATACAAAGAGCGGGATATTTTTTAAACAAGCTTGCGCAGCGTTCGCAAAAAAATGCAAGGAACATTGCAACAAATGTTCGAAATCACTTTGCAACTGGGACCATGCTCATTCGAGAAAACAGTCTCAAACCAAGACCGCCCACTATATCCATCGTGCAATCGAGTCCGCGAGCGAGACTATGACATTGTTTGCAAGGTCCAAATTTATATAACAAATAAAATAATAGACCGCTTGCACTCATATTTAAGAGCCGCCATTTTGTTGGTCAGGAATACATAGGCCAGCATAGGAAAAACATCATTTTTATTTTTTTAATAGCAAAAGAAGCTTCAAACCTCAACCTCAAACCTCAATCAAGATGCTTAAAAAAAAATCTGTTTCTTTGAAAATTTCATCTCTGCATGTTACCGCGGCGTGTATCGCGGTTGCTTTGCAGCACAAGAGCGCAGGCGGTGTGAAAAGGTGCGCTTTCTCTGATTTCTTCTTATACTGATGTAATATTCGGCATCGCAACAATCGCAAAACGTCATGTCATGACATAATTATCCTAATACATAATATATATACACACAATTTTTTCTTCTTATTTTTATTTATACCTGCTGTAACTGACTTGATGAGACTAAATTAATTCAAGAGTTCCGTATCGGCAATGCTGGAACTTTTAATATGTATTAGCTATAGGTATTAGATATATAAAAAAATAAATCATTATATGGCCAACTAATGCAACTATATATGTTACTATACTGTACTGTATAAAGAAGAAGAAGAAGTAAAAAAAAAAAAAAAATGGTATACCGACTCACTCCCAAATGGATGGGTTAACAAAGATCGAATTTTTTTTTAGCTATAATATATTATACTCATTCTCGTTATGTTATGTATATAATGTGAGCTGACATATTACAGTCATATGTTTGAGATTTTATATGAGCAAATCATAATATAATGGAATAGTAATGGAATAATATATATAGGCCTATAAATCTTAAGTCCTGTCATAACTTTCACTTCTCAAAAAAAAAAAAAAAAAAAACTTCAAAAATTCCAAATAATAATACAAAATATATAAATTATAAAATAAAAACTATTAAATTACAATTAATAATAATGTATATTACAATCAAAAATTCTTGCCCGATTTCAATAACACAATTAATACTTGTCATAAATTTCATAAATAAATGAGTTGCGATTTTGAGAGTAAGATTTTAATTATTATTTTCAAAATTCGTCCAAAAGGCAACTAAACGAGAGAATATTATTAAATTAAACCCAAAAATCCCTGCAGATCTCAAACTGTATAAATGCTGATTCTCGACTACGTAAGATTTTATTATTATAATATTATTAGCATAATATTAAATATAGGGTTATATATACCTTGACTGCATTGCATACACAATACATGCAATAAAATGCTTCTATTATTATTATACTATTATTTGTGCGTGTCCAGTAATCATATCCAAGGGTATAAATATAGTTGCGATAACAGCATGATAGAAACCTGCATAATAATAATAAATAAAATAGGAATAAAATATGGATGAATCATAAATGAGTTCTTATATAAGAGTGAATAACAACAGCGCATCAGCTGGAATGTCTCTAAAACCATATGCCCTGTTATAAAGGAAGTATACGTCAATCAATTTGAAATTTTGAAAGTCTATAGTTACAAAAACTAATAAATAATAGCCTATAATGTGTCTTTAATTTAGTCTATGACAAATCAAATAAATACTAGACTAGAACATATATCATTAACAAGAAACATCATGCACAACATCAAAATTAATGATTCAATTATTCAAACTATTTATTGCAAACGTCATGGCATTATAAATTAAAGCCTCGATAGACAATACTCAGGTAAAAATCGGAGTATTCAAAATGTATTCTTTTTATATTCATTTACTACCCTTTACCTGAGAAGTGTATTGAAACTGTATTCATTTACTACCCATATGTATTCACTCGAAAAAAGGCAATAAAAATTTAGTATTCTTTTTGTATTTATCCAGAAAAAGTATTCATTTTGTATTGAATTTGACACAAAAGAATACAATATGAATACTCGGTAGTATTCTTTTTGTATTTTTTACCTGGATATGAATACCTTTTGAATACTCCACATTTTTGTCTGAGTATAGCAATTATAGGTATCCATGAATTGATATGCAAAGAGCAAAGCCGTATAAAATTTGTTCAACTCATAATATATACTGATAGACATACATTATGCCTTACCACGACATTGTCTTAGCTTGTTATATAATCAATTTTCATTAATTTTTAAGATAACGTACACGTTATCTTCAATATTTTAAAAAAATTATTAGAAATATTGCACCATGATATACGTACATGATCGCATAACTCATATGATCGTCACCTATGGTGATTATCTTATCAAATATCCGATGCTATCAGTTTGAGGTAGCGAATGGTCCTTCTATTCTTATACGTTGAAAAGACAATTCACTGCTTATTCTATAGCCACCTGGCTGAGTATAGCTGAAAAAGAAACTCAACGCATTGTAAGTATGGGGAAATATATTAATCAGCACGTAGAAGCTGTAATTAAAAAAAAATTGTAGTGTATTGCACAAGATTTACTGCTTATTGTTATTTTTTATCTTACTTTTGGTTGATTTTTTAAAATTAATTTGTACTGCGTACTAAAATTTAAAGCCTGCATTTGCATTAATTAGAAATAGTATTGAATTTTGTTATTGATTGCAAGCCTATTAACAGAGGTACGATTCATCAAAGTAATTAAAGGCCTTAGAATTCCTAATTATGATAGAAATCTTAGGATCTTAAGATTTTTATGGCCTTTCGGTGCCTATAAGTGTTTATATGAATTGTACAAAATAATAATAATGTAATTATAAAATTTCCAACTTTTGGGGTTTATAATTAAATTAATCAATAGTATGAAATAATTATAAGATTCATTTAATTAGTAGGTACGTGATAACTTTAACAGCCTTCTATGTAATTTTCTTTTACCTGTATATTTTACAGTGCGATGAGTTGGTCTCAAAAGAAACACGGAGATGACGAAGATGAAACGGGAGTTATTACTACAAAAATGAGATCCATAGATGCCGAATGGCTAGAAGATGGCAAGAAAAATGGTTTCACCAATCCTGCCTTTGTGTGAGTATTAATAAAAATATATTATTATATGTAAAAATTTCTATAAGTATGAGACTTTAATTTTCTAATGCAAATAGTCAAAAAATAATTTAAAATATTACACGCGTACTGCATGCAATTCACTCTCTCTCTCTCTCTCTCTCTCTCTCTCTCTCTCTCTCTTTGCGTGAATAACTAGTATTTTTTATTATACAGTATATGTATGTATGTATATATGTATATATATATATTATACACACACACAAGTAACTATACAGTAACAAAATATGCTCCCAAGTTGAAAACCAATTCATTTTCCTATACATAACATTATTTTTTTTTTATTAGATTGCATAGGTTTTTAATCTATGAACTTCGATTGTTTCCATTTGCAATTGAAATTTAAAAGTGTGTTTTTATAAATGGAAACATATTCTTTTTTGAACAGAAATGATTCCAAGGATGAAGAAGAAGAAAAGCCAAGTGAGGGTCCTCCTGCACCACCTCCTATTAGCTTTTTCAAATTGGTAATTACAAAAATTAGTCCTAAAAATTTTACCATATAGAATTTATTTCACTTTATTTCATATTTTCTTTTTTAGTTTCGCTATGCTACGAGAATGGACTTGATTCTAATATTTGTTGGACTACTTGGTAGTATTGGAACTGGATTATGCCAGCCAGCAAATGTTTTGCTGTTTGGAGAACTCACAGGTGCTATGGTAGACCAAGAACTTCCACCCAATATGACCTTCCCTATGTGAGTAAAATACTTTTATATAACAACTGAATTAAAGTTGAGATTACAATCTATTCATTGAAATTTGATTTATAATTTTATCGGCAAGTGTACAACATGTATGTTATTATATTAGTATGTTGAATCCTAAAGATTTCGATACTAGTTTTCATCTATACGTATTTAAATTTATTAGCTTTCTCTTAAACAACGTAATATAATTTCTGTTTATAAAATATATATTTCTAAATAAAGAATGCTTGATAGAATTGCTATATAGTGAAAATAATCACGATTTTCCTTTTATAATTATCCTATTTAAATTTAAAAGTAATATAGAGCATTACGTTTTTAGAAATATTTGAACTGAAAATTCTAAAATAATTTTAAACCAACAGTATAATATAAAAGAAATATATCAAGATTCAAGAGAATAAAGATTGCACTTATTATATAGATAATGCGTAAGGCTTATCTTGTTTATAATTAAACACTTATCAACAGACAAAATTAAATCGGAAATATTAGAAAATATTAAATTTACAGCAAGTATTTTTTTGTTTGATGGTGTAGGTATTAATTTAAATTAGAACATAGCTTTAATAGACTCATGATAACGTACTTCACTATAGAAAATATATAGTACAAAATGCAAACGTATTTGATGAAATATAATATTAAATTACATAAGTCTAGACTAGACACGTTACATAATCACTTGATATTTCTGAAATACATGAATCAGTTATATAAACGTTATATAACATCTAACATTGCAGAATTTTTTAGTTCTTTGAATCACCAGTATAATATACTGTTTAATGAGTAATTAAATCCCCTCTTTCATAATATTTCTCAATAATATCAATCTACATATTTTCATTAGATATTATATACATATAAATTTATAACTGATATTATGAATCATTTTAATTTCTAATAACTAACAATTGAAGTATCTGCAAATTTATCGTATTAAATTTGTAGACCAAAAAATAATGAATTATTTAAATTTCAGCTTAAATTAACTCTCGCAGTGCTTTTCATATATTAAAAATTAAAATAACTTTGAAGTTATAATTATAAGCCTCATTAATATGTACAATCTATACAATTTATAGAAATATAAGCGTGTTAATTAATACTCATTATAATATATAGAATGTATTTCTTCATTATACGTTATATACATGATAAAGCGGTAAATATATTTCAATCTATTTTATATTCCAAAGTCTTACTTATGTATAAATTTCTCTTGCTAAAATTAAAATATCAGACAGTAAACGTAGCATAAATTTTTACAAAATATTAGTTATAGTATATTAATAATAATGAGCAGAGTTTAAAATATATACGTTAACGTTAAACGTTTAGATAACGGATTATTAAAACCAATCATTTTGCAAGAATAGCTTTGTAATACTGTACTGAATACATATAACGAGACTAAAGAGTACGTATAATTATACTTACTATAAAATATATTTAAAATATTCATTTTAATAATAATAAGAAGAAGAACAAACTTTATTTAAGGCACATACTATAACGGGGATTTTCAAGGATTAATGCATTTTCAACCCTCTATTTCATGAACCTTGGCCATAATTGTAGGCCAATAGGTAACATATAAAAACAACAAATGTGACATAAAATACCCCCCCCCCCCAAATCAGCAATTTAAACTAACTAAAAGCAATTGTAATTTTCTGGTAATTGTTACTCAAACACTGCACAATAAAAAAAAAATATATTTTTTTATATATTTTTTTATTTTTTTTCATTTTTTGCACATGCATTAATATGCACAAGTTAATAATAAATTAAAATTACAACAAATTATGCTTGTATTTAAATTCGAAACATTATACTAAAAAAATGACTAATTTTACAGACCACCAGAAGTGGAAGAAGATTTAATGGAAGTATTCATGAAAGAAATTACGCAGTTTGCTGTCAACAATTGTATCCTTGGAATTATTATGTTCACCCTTAGTTACGTAGCAATTACAGCCTTCAATTATGCAGCAAAACGACAGGTACGTTATTTTTATATATTTAAAGTTTATATAATTAGTAATAAAAAAAAGTAATTGCCACGGGCATAAACACAATGAAGTATCCTAACCCTAACTATTTATTATTATTTCATTATATAATTATTTATACTTATAATAGCATATATATAAAAGTATAATATATATATATATATTTTTAAAACCTTGGGGATATAGGGAGACGGGAATATGATAAAAGAGTAAATAAGTTATCAGTTAAATTTTTTTATCAGCAAATATTATTAACGCAGCTATCACATCTTCAGTTTTATGCAAAAGAACATGATTTGGCAGTTTCAACTCTTATCAACTAAAGTTTTTTTTTTAAGTAGACTACAATGTAAAATACTAATAAATACAATATAATTTCAGATACAATTATTGGGTACGTGATTAAGAATCGAAAAACAGTTATTAAAATTCTTCGTCTTCTTATTTTTTTTCGATAGTGTTTTCTCATACATTTTAGTTGATGTCGATCATCTTTTATTTTATAGAATCTTCATTCCGTATAATATGCATGCTTAAAAAAAAAAAAAAAAAAAAAAGTTCAAACTAATTAACGAATTTCTAAAATATTATTGTAAAATTAAATTTCTAATTTCATTAATGGTGCCAAAATTAGCCAAACAGCCGACAGGTACAAATAGATGCATCATAATTTGAATATTAATTAAGTCTGTTTTTAATTCATTTATTGCATGACGAATTTTTTCTGTGAGTACCTTTTACTCATTTATATCACAATATTGCAAAATTTAAAATTATTTTTATTGATGATTCTTTTTAATCCATTTCATTTGAGCAATACAATTCATTTTCCTTACGAGTTTGTTATGAATCTTATTGGATTTATAATATTAATTTTAGATATAAACTCTCCATGATAATTTAATTTATAAATTTTAATTTTTTTTCCCGTCTTTTATTTCTTGTATTAATAATATGATAAAAAGTTTCACTCTTCGTTCTTTTACATTACAAACCGCACCGCAAGCTTTACACAAGTTCCAACTAAATACAAAGTATGCTCAAACGTGTTGTAAGCTAAAGGGCTTATATAAATATTACTAAATTATTTAAAACTTAAAAAATTTATTGTACAACTTACTGTTAGAATAGTGATTAAAAAAATAGTTAAAACAAAACCACTCTTATATTTAAGATTATAATTTTTATACGTTCTCCATTAGATTATAGTACAAAATTATATAAATTAATATTATATAATACAACATTCTAACATTCTTATAGAGTCATGCAATTCGTCGATTGTACCTTCAAGCAGCTTTAAGGCAAGACGTAGGATGGTATGATACCAACCAGACTGGAGATTTTGCAAGCAAAATGGCAGAGTAAGTGCATACTTAACGATGAATTTTAATATACTTCATGACTATGAGGGTCAATTCTCTCTCTCTCTCTCTCTCTCTCTCTCTTAATGACGAATCAGAAAAACCAAGCCGTGGAATAAGAACCACGTAACTAAGAAAGGTTGTTACAAGTGGAAAAAAAATGTCAACATTTTGTTTTTTAATACAACAATTAAATTTCTTCTATAAATTTTAATGACATACTGCAACGAATTAAATTTAAAAATAGCAATTATTTACAAAATTTAGGCATGCCTTTTTTTATTATTATATTTTGCATTAGTATTCTGCATTAAACGCTCTGTATTATTTGTAACACTAATGGCCAAACTTTAAAATGAAATAATAATGTCATTTAAGGTTAAGAAAAGTATTGCATAACATTCTAAGCTTCGAAATATTATACCTGCATTCTTGTATTTATTATTATTATATATTATACAAAATAATTTATGAACTGATTTTGCTAAGTAACTACTAAAAAGCAGCACATGCATTATACTAACATATTTTATGCCTAATCACAAGAAAGAAAGAAAGAGAGAGAGAGAGAGAGAGAGAGAGAGAGAGAGAGAGAGAGAGAGAGAGAGAGAGAGAGAAATTATACAAGAAAAATGATTATAGTTTGAAAGAAAATTATTCAAAAGTTAAAACGTCAATAAATCATTCAAAAATCATGTATAAAAGAAATCACCACTTTAACAAAATTTAAATTATAATTTCTTACTTGGAACTATATAAAGGAGCAGAGTAGTTTACAAATCTTTTCACGTACAGTACCACACATACACCACACGATTAAACATCCGTGTTCCATGTATACGCCATTATACGCTGTTCTGATGTAGACAATCTCGTTACCCTCTGACTGAATGCCGCGTTTGGAATAGTTAACACACTCTTTGTTAACATACTTTCTTTCATAAAATTTTTACTGATCATTTATAAATAGAAAATGTTTCTAAAAGGCATTTCCAAAAATTCACTTATCAAAATGTACAAGATTGTGATAATATTATAGTATTTTACCATTTAAATTCAGCGCGTGTTTTTCTCATATAAGAATAACAATGCAAAATTATAGCGTGAGATTTTGAATGGAAAAATATATTATTTAACAGTAGAACATTTCTTAACAAGATATTTGATTTTGTTAGATTTTTTTTTTTTTTTTTTTTTAATATTAAAATAATTTAAAGTTATAATATCAACAATATATAGTAAAATGTTGCATAAACATTCAACCTCATATGCTGCATACAAACGAAGTTATTATTCAATCATAAAAACATAGCGAGTATTTTTTTGCGCTCGAGGCAAATATACCTTTTTTTTACTTTTCCATTGCATCACATGTGTATATACTGACAAGGGGTTTGTATTGTTTACACATGAAATTTAAATAAAAATTATGACGACAGTAAAAAATTACTATGGAAACCACACAAAAATTAGATGTATGATAATACAATATGAAATAGAGAGCTCATAACATAACACATCACATAATACTATTATGTGCATTATTTGAAAATGTAACACAAAGATTTTATGATGGATTAATAATAATAATAATAAAAGTTTTTATTAAGAGGCCACAAAAGACACATATGTGTACATATAAAATATTTTTTGTTAGTAGTCTTATGTTTGGTTATGTAAACTATTAACTATTGAATTTCTAACTACCACACTTAAAATTTAGCAACAGCTTGTATTGATATCTTCTTCTTTTTTTTTTCTTTTTTTTTTAATAATAATAAGGCCATAAGGTTATATCTTATCAATTTTTTATTAGTAAAGATAACACTTTATATTTTTGTAATGTCATGCTAATACGTAATATTTATAATATATTATATTAAAAAAAAAAAGCGTAACAATTATAACATTTAAAAAATAAAAATGAACAAAAAAGGTTAAATTATTATGTTCTACTGTATTTTGATAGTAAAATTTCAGCAAAATGAAATGAAACCACCGAGGTTCAATTATGAGGGAGGTCAAAGTTTTTAATGGCCAAATTAAATTTATATGAGCGGTACAATTCAAGTATAATTTAAAATTAGCTGATAACATCCTTGTTCAAGCTACTTTAAAATAAAATTATGCTGATATAAAAGATTGAATCTCACAGCAAATAAACTCAAGTAAAGAATAATACATAAATATATGGTTATACTTTAACCTATACATACATAATATGAAATTATTTCAGAAACGTGGCTAAGCTTGAAGAAGGGTTAGGAGAAAAGGTTGCAATGTTTATACACTTCATAGTAGCCTTCTTCGGTTGCCTTGGACTAGCATTTTCTAAAGGCTGGGAACTTACACTTGTATGTCTCGTCTCTCTGCCTGTTACTTTAATCTCCGTAGGAATCGTTGCAAGGGTAAGTAAAACTATTCATTACTTTTTATATCTAATTTTATATATTGGAAAATTTAATCATCAAAATGAATTTCATATTCTCTTTAGTTTTATAAAATAATAGCAAATAGTTAAAAAAAAAAAAAAAAAAAAAAAAAAAAAAACTTATAGCAGAATAAATAATAATAAATAAATGTTGAATCCAACAGGTACAGTAGGATACCTAATATTTTTGAAAGTAATTTTGACTTTGGGTGTTTTCATTGCAACATTAGGTCATTTTTACTTAAAGCCATAGACCACATAAAACAACATGTGCTTTTTATTGAATAAACATGAAATGGGATCTTCAAAACTGATGACAATTTTTACCAGATTGTTAATGTAGCCCCACGAGAGAGCGTGAAAAAACTGTAAAGTATGCAATTTGCGTAAAACTTCATGGTTATGACGTCAGAAACATGCAAAAATTAGTAAGAAAATGTTGTGCGGGTTGCATAAATTGAATTTTCTGATCACTGCTACGGGGCTGTTGTTGGGTTTTGAGACACACTAATGTTATTTATGTAAATCCCATGAAGTGTTTTGTGATAAAAATGCTTATGTTTTTCTCTGGTCTATTCCTTTAATTTAATACAATTTAGAGTAATTCCTCTGATAAAATAGTACATAACATGCAGATTTTTTTTTGAGCATGTTGAGAAATAGAGTATTTTGTTAAAAAAAAATTTTCTGTTTTGATTATTGTAATTTTCCATATTTGTTGATTGATTAACGTGTTATATAAAATTGTTAATTATATTTTTGGTTTAAATTTTGTAGATTAGAGTTGTCAAACCCCCTTAATACCATATAAAGGTTCTGCATTATTATTAGCTTATGCTATCATTCAAACACAATTCACTCATTTGATTTGATTTGATTTGATTTGATTTTTTTTTTTTTTTTTTTTTTTTTTTTTGCACGTGTGATTTGTTTTTTTTTTGCATGTACTGTGGTAACAATGTCCTTTACTTGTCTTCCGACTCCCTGTATAAATTTGTAGACAAACTTTTACACTGGCGCCGCGATTGGCAGCCAAAACTACTATATTACAAATACTGCTTTACAAAGGTTTGAGGTCTTGTTGTCACTTGAGCGAAAGAATTCTGAGTGGTTATCTCTGTTAACGTCATACATTACATCGTTTCTGACCTTTAGTCAGCCTTATCAATCCTTATCACATAATAGTTCAAATTGCCCCCATGCGTATCGCAAGTGTTCCCTATAGAGGGAAATTTAAAACAGCGTGTCTAAAAAATCAGCCAAGAGTTGGAAGACATGTAAGGGACATTGCTGTGGTAATATATTTTACTATTTAACTTCAGCGCGTGTTTAACTCATAAGAATATCACTGCAAATTTAGCGCAAGTTTTTGAATATGATAAAATATATGTTCACAATTGGATACTTAAATCGATACTCAATCGGATATTTTATTTGTCTAGCAGTTTTCTTTTAGTAAGCAACTATGTTTAATATCAAATATAAAAATTTCTTTTTACAAGATAATCCTAATCTCATTAGTCACTTTATTTTACCAACCTCGTTGAATACTGTATACAATAGAAATATATCACAATAATTCAATATCTTTGTAAGGTATATAAGGTTTTGAAACATTTTTTTTTTTTGCTTTTGAATCTGACTTTGAAAATGATATCTTTGTATTGTAAATCATTATTTTCTTTCAAATAAACATGGTAGTTGGATATACAGTATCATAAAACAATAACAATTTCTTCTAACAGCGTATAATACTGACTGAGTGTAATTGACACAAGTTACAAGATATACAGTAGAGCAATATAAATTATTATCTTTTAGTTTTTTTATTTATTTTTTTTTTAATAATGTAACGCACTTTGTTCTTATCTGAGTAAGGACCATTTGATCTGTATTTATTTGAACTCGATACACTATGGTGCAATGTAATATATCATCAATTGTGTGTAAAATTTTATCGTTCAAACAAGTTATCAATTCAATGGTATTATCGGTTAGGATTTTCCTGAATAAAAAATGTACGCAAATATTTGTTCTAACGTTATCAGCAAATTTTAAAAGAAAAAAAAAAAAAAGAAAAACTCTTAATATTTTAAAATTGTTAGTGACCCAAAAAAAAAAGCCATTTCACAAATTCTCAGAGTTTATTGTATCATTATGACTATATAAATATAAGAAAAAAATGCAAAAGATTAGCCAGATTTGTAAAAAAATAATAATAATAATAAAATAATAATCCCATAATTTGTGCAGTATGTGAGATTTTCAATATTACTTTTTTTAGTGTTTGAAAATGACCAATGACTATTTATTACAGGCTTAAATGTGACCAATATTAGAAATTGATATTTTTGTCTGCAAAAATAAAAAGAAGTAACACACTGTCAGTAATTCTTTTTTTACCTATTGGTAATACGAGTACAAATTTTACTATTGTTTTAGGAATAAATTGACATTATAAATTGAAAAAGCTCAGTTTTTTATTATATTGTAAAATCAAAATTTTTTGTTACTCTGAATGTTGCAAAACTTTTGAAATGAGAGTATTTATTCTCCACTGTCATTAATTTAATTTTATTCATCAAATACTTATAATGTTCCATAATATAGTCTCATGGAAAAAGTTCATTATTTTCAGACGCTTCTATTGCTATGTTTCATTTTAACTATTATAATTTTTTGCAATTATTAATTAAAGTTTAGTTAAAGATTGACTTTTTAAATTTAATGTTTAGATAATATTTGAAATATTTATTTTTATACATGGATTAACTTTGAAGTTTTGATTTTCTGGCTCGTTAGTTTGATGTCTGCTGGAGGCAGGAAGGTGAATACAAAGTATGAGGTATAAAGCAAGCGACAAGCTAATGGAATGCGAGTATATAAATTATAAGGATGTAATTTCAAATAAAATACCACTGATATATACCTTAACTGATAAATTGTTAAATAATACCGTATTTAGTTTTCATCATTACAATTAATGTTTAAGAATTTAACAATTTAATCAAGTTATAAATACGTTTCAGAGTTATATTCAATTTTTTTATTATAGTATAAAAGAGAGCAAACACAAATTAAAATGACTGCAATGAAATGTAGTTATTAATAATAAGCTGATATTATCGAACTGTTAACAGTATTTGATAAATTATATGATCCTATAATGAATATAATAACAGTTTTCTTAAATTTACGTGGTGTTTGTTTCAGATCACGTCGTCGCTCTCTCGGAAAGAACTTGAGGCTTATGGTAAAGCAGGTAGCATTGCTGAAGAGGTGCTTAGCAGTCTCCGAACTGTGGTGGCATTTGGTGGACAAGGGAAAGAAGCAGGCAGGTGAGTGACTGAGAACACCCTGGAGAACAAACTGACAAACAATTATTAAAACTTGCTAATTTAATGTGGACATCTCATAAGCTTTTATAACGGATAACTTTAAATTAAGTCTTTCATAATCTGTTAATTAAAAAATATCCAATTTTTTTGGTTGTATTTGCTAAAGTATATGTATATTAAAAGAAGATGATTTCATTCCTGTGCATTTCATTAGGATTTTTAAAAGCTTTATTAACATTATGATTTTTTTTTTCAGATATGGAGCAAACTTGATTTATGCCAGAGATAATAATATTAAGCGTGGTTTCTTTACTGGGATTGGTTTTGGCATGTTATGGTTCTTTATTTACGCAAGTTACGCACTTGCTTTCTGGTATGGAGTTGGACTTATCTTGAGAGATCGTGACTTGCCTGCTGATGAGGCTGTTTACACTGTCAGTACCATGGTCACGGTACGTAAACAAATAACATCTTCTTAGCTTATTGCTGTAGCCATTACAGCATAATTGTATTATAATATATGTCAAGCTTAGTAAAAGTAATATATAAGGATTTGGATTTCCAAATAGAAGACTTGCAAAAAGAGAGTTTAGAGGAAAAAAAATAAACAAACACAGATATTAACAAAACTAAAAAAAAAATGCTAGCAGACGACTTTGTGTTCCTGTCTTTGTTACGCTTTATTATGTGGGAATGAAACAGCTATAAGCTATAACATAAATTAGAATTGAAACTAGAATATAGCTTACGGTGCTTTAAAGCTTTTGTTTTCCTAAATTTTAACTAATTTGGTATTAAATTGTATTTTTTTGCTCAATTAACTTTATAAATTCAGGGAAACAATAGCTTTTGAGCTTCAGTAAGCTACAATTAAAATTTCTAACTGAAGCTATATTATAACTGCTTCATTCCCCCATAAGAAAGCATGTTAAATCAAGACAAGAACACAAAGTTAGCTTTTTTTTTAGTATTGTCGGGCTCACAGATTGTTTATTTTCTTACTAAACCCTCCTTTGCAAGTATTTTATTTTATAGTGGGTGCAAAAATACTATTGTATGTTTCATTTAGAAAATTATAAGTTTTTAAAAGTTAGATCGATAGTTAAATATGCAATATTTAATATAATATACAATATGTACTTAATATAGTTTAGTATAAATAACCTCATTTTAAAATAGAAATTGATTATTTCTTAAAATTTGAGGATAATTATTTTTTTGCCATAAGAATAAAATGGTTGCATATGGCCAATTTCATTTAATATGACATTTTATTTGCATACCAGTCAAAGTATTGAACTTATCGACTTTTTCACGCAATGCAATGTAATATTCTTTTGTTTAGATAAAATTTTATTGAATTTGAAAATACAAATTGAATTATAGAATTAAAAATATTACAGCGTGATAATGATAATGAGTTCAAGTGATAGTCTGTTTACACATAAATATAAAATAAATATATTTTGTATATTTTTTTACTTGTTTCCATTGATATCTATGTAAAGGGAATTAATACAGAATTTTTTTTGACTTGAGTAGCTGATTATGTGTTCAATTATCATTATACATAATATATCAAGGATATTCAATACATGATATTTCATAAAATTTTATTGAGTATAATACAACAGTATACATTCATGCCATATAGCATATTAATTAAATTTTACTCTTTGTACTAACATAATTTCCTGACATTCGAAATGAACAGTATAAATATAGATTATGATGTGCACAGTATAATATAACATTCGTTATTGATCCCAAAATTCTGCATATTGCAAATAATATACGTCAGAAACATGTTAGTTGTGTGTTTTAACACACAACTAAAACAATACAGTAAAGATTTCAGTTTATATACGTTTTATGCTTGATAAATTAATCATGATGTAACATCATTTCATGATATCATGTTTACAAAGACGAAATGTCTTATTTATGAACTGCATGCTTGATGTTCATTGTCTCAATTTTACATTCTATAATAATTATAATGTTACTGAATGAGTTACGTACTGCACTGAACTTTTAAGGACTCTAACTTCATTTTTCATTATATGACTTTGGCAACTTTATAATATATTGTTCTTTCAGCTTTTTAGGGCCTCTAGTTAATCTGGCAACCTCTAGTTAAACCTTAGTTATTATTATTTTTTTTTAATTGTTGCAACAACAACAACTTAACACGTGTAGTTAACAACTTACCTAAACGGTTTAATTAGTTATATTTAGTGTTGCAACATATGGGGGTAGTCAAATAAATAAATAAGTTTTATATGAATAAATATACGCATTCGGAGAATAGGAGTATAGAAGGTATATAATGTAGTGTACCAACTTATATTTTTCAATCCATATAAATATAATAAAATATGTAAATGTCAAAAAAGCAATAAAAAATTATCTTACAAATAAATGAAGCTTTTTAGAAAAGCAACAGAAAAGTTTTTTTTTTTTTTTTTTTATCACAACTTTTTTTTAAGTACACTTTTTGTGTAGAATTCAATAAATAAAAATAAAAAAATCGATCAGTGCAAAACAAAACAAAACAAAAAGAGTTTATTTTTACAGGTATTTTTCGGTGTGATGATGGGATCAATGAATCTTGGAATGACTTCACCATTTATTGAAGCCTTTGGCATTGCTTGTGGTGCTGCTGGTGCCGTTTATTCAGTTATTGAACGTGAACCAAGTATTGATAGTATGAGTAACGAGGGTAAACAACCAGAAAAAGTAGAAGGTTCTATCAGCTTTAGAAAAGTACGTTTTAATTATCCTTCACGTCCTGATGTACCAGTACTTCATGGACTAAATCTTGATATTCGACAAGGTGAGACAGTCGCGTTGGTCGGTTCTTCTGGTTGTGGTAAATCTACGTGTGTGCAACTAATACAACGGTTTTATGATCCTCTTGAGGGCAAGGTGAGGAATACATTTTGTCAGTTTGTTTTCTTATCTGTTTTGTAAAAAAAAAGAAAAAAAAAAAAAAAAAAAAAAGAAAAAGTATTTATATAGTCCCCTTATGTGTTGTATGTGAACAACAAAATAACAAGCACGTGAATTTTTAGCATGGGTATTGCAGTCGTGAATATCCAATCTTATATATATAACGGTATTGAATACAATATATTATAGACATACGATTCAATGCCAAAACATTTTTTTTAACATTTTTTGTTACCGAAAAATATATAAATGTAAAAAAAATAAAAAATAATAATAATAAAAAAGAAAAAAAAGAAGAAGAAGTTATTTCATAACTATTACAACTTCTATGAAAAGCTTCGTTATTTACTTGTTCAAAATAACGACTTAACTTTAACATTCTATAATAAATTGCTTCAGGTTTATAAGAGTTTATATCATTTGGCACACCATTTTTATTTTTCGTTATAGATTATATAAAGAAAAAAAAATCTTTCACAAGAGTTGGTTGTCAGTTTTGATCGAATAAATTTGTAAGTTCTCAATTTCAATTTGACTTGATTAGATCGAATTGGATGGTCATGACATTAAGGAATTGAACGTGACCTGGTTACGCAGTCATATTGGGGTGGTGGGTCAAGAACCTGTCCTCTTTGGAGCTACCATAGCAGAAAATATCCGTTACGGAAACGAGAGCGTAACTATAGATGATATTCAATTCGCAGCACGTGAAGCAAACGCCCATGACTTTATTATGAAACTGCCCAAGGTAAGACTATAATGCCTTTACTCTTATTGCAGGATTATATCAAATCTCATTGAGAAAAGAATATTAAAGAATCTCAGTCTTTTTTTAGAATCATGGTTTATTTTTATTATTATTTTTAGATTAAAGAATTTTTGTGTGGATGTTGTATTAAAAAAATATATTTTTGTATTTCATATTGTATAATATATATATATATATATATATATATATATATATATATATATATATATATATATATATATATATATATATATATATATACATATATATATATATATATATATATATATATATATATATATATATATATATATATACATATATATATATATATATATATATATATATATATATATATATATATATATATATATATATATTATACACGTATTTATATATACGTATAAATTCAATACACCTTATTTTCCAGCAATACGATACTCTGGTTGGTGAACGTGGAGCACAGTTATCGGGAGGACAAAAACAAAGAGTTGCAATTGCGCGAGCTTTGATTAGAAAGCCAGTAATTTTGTTACTTGATGAGGCTACATCAGCTCTAGATACAAGTAGTGAAGCTAAAGTACAACATGCACTTGATAAAGTTAGTATTGTCATGTAAATCTATGTGACGTCACTGGTGCTCAATTCATAATATTCCAATTTATTTTATAGGCAAGTAAGGGACGTACTACAATCATTGTAGCACATCGACTCACCACAATTCGAGGTGCAGATAAAATCGTGGTGTTATCAAACGGAGAAGTGGTAGAACAAGGCACACATGCGGAGTTAATGAATATTAAAGGACATTACCATGAACTTGTTACTGCTCAAGTCTCAACAAATATTGATAGTAAGGAATTTATTATATAATCAAATAGAAAAAGAGACGGAAAAGTGTTTGGAAGAAAAACGGTATCTTTTAATTCTTTAGTATAATAATATGCTCTGCATGTCTGTATAATTGATTTATTTTGTTATTTTATTTGTTTTGTTTTGGTCGTGAGGTTAATTTTAGGTACTTTTGAGTGTTTTATTAAGAGGAAATGTTATGGAATCATGAAAATATGTGTGAGCATGATTGATTGATTAAATTTCAGATTTTTTGAAACATTAGATTTTTTTTAAATATACAGATGTGAACAGAGGTTATAAAAATCGCATTGCAATATTTGCACAACATGATAGATCTATTTCAATATAGGGCGTGAAGATATCCACGTTCAAAATTTCTGAACAATAACTTCTTTTTTTTAATAATAATTAAATGAATTGATAAATAATAAATCTCTATTAGAAATTTTAAATAAAATATTTTGGTCTAAAATAACTAAAAAAAAAAAAAAAAAAAAAAAAAAACTAATTATCGTACAAACTACTGGATGTTTAAGAAATTTATTTTTTAATTATGAAGGTAAACCAATATGTTGGAAGGGTGTATGCGTATGACGTCATGTTTAATGAGCTTGGAGGTCATATTGGAGTAGTGAATAACATTGCTGAGCATAGGACAAACGTAAGCCAATTGTCTTTAGGAAATTGGTTAATTTTTTGTTACAGCTATTTTTCTCACATCCTTGAGATACTATAATTTAACATATTTACAGCATTAATTCTCTCAAAACTATTGCATGGTGTTTTTAAACTGGGAAAATGAATTATTTTCCTATGCCACCCATGTTATTGAGTTATCCAACATGGCGTTGACTTTAACATGAATGCATACACCCTATATTCAACGTCAATTCCTTCATGATTTGTATAGTATAGGATTTAAAAAATTAAGTACTTGGGCTGTAATATAATGGCTAACAAATATATGATAATTTACAATATAGCTCCAGAGGATGATGATGATGAAAATGATAATTTGACTAGAGCACGCCAGATCAGTATTAATAGTGAAAATAGTGAGGATGTACCAAACAATATGCTCGTTCGTTCTGAATCACGCACCAGTCGTACAAGTCGCGGTAGCAGTCAAGGAAGCAGCACTTTGGTGAGTCAACAATAAGAGAAACTGAATCGATCTTAAAACGTTTTTAAAATGATTGATTCTAACATTCAATATAATATAATGTGAGTTTTTCATGGTCACGAGCATACAGTATATAATACGACCCAAAAAAATAATAATATCTGCGATGTATATTGCTTTTATATAATATAATATATTATAAAAAAGGAATTATATGACTTTGGAAAAATAAATGGAATCGATACTCATAAATTACATATGTGTTTCAAATAAATTTAGCAGAAGTAACCAAATTCAAATGTCTTTATTTATGGTTTAATGTTAGGCGTTTTTCTTTTAAATTTATTTTATTTTTATGTTTGGTATTATCTTTGACCACTAAAACTTGAATTATTAAGTTTTAAACCCTAATTTATTAAATATTTATTTCTAGACTATGTATAAATATTTTACTATGTAGTATGACATATTCATTTAAAATATTATAAAGAATAAAATAAAATACTGCGTACTGCGTAGATGATTTTTTTGTTAATGCGTAAAAGTTTTTAAATTGCACTTTACGTAATAAATAAAATAAAATTATACCACTGGAGGCGTCATAAAAAATAATGTTCCTTTCACAGAATCTGAGAATAGTCTCTGATGGGAAACATTTTTTATATTAAAACGTAACATGATGAATATTTAGTTATACTAAATTTGAAAGTAATGTGATATATATTATGTACATGAAACAAAGTGTCGTATTTTGATACTAGATACCACCGCACACGCATCATAATACACTTTGTTGGCATCATTAGAACACGCTTACAATATTTTAATTTTAAAATATAGAAAAAAATAAATTTGTACAATATTATTATTAGTATGTCTACAAAAAAGCAAAATAATTAATAATTTAATTAATTATAAAAAGTTTATATTGTGCACATTGAAAATATTTTTTTCTTCGCGTTATGAGAATAACTATGACTACAATGTATTCAGCATTTTATGCTTAGTACCATGTTATTAAATGTATTTTTAATTTTATTTTTTAGAATATTGAAGCTACATTGGATGATGATGCTCCTAGAGTATCAATGAGAAAAATTTTAGCAACAAACAAACCCGAATGGCCATATATTCTTATAGGATGCATTACATCAATTATAGTCGGCTTTAGTATGCCCATTTTTGCTGTCTTATTTGGAGACATTCTTGGTGTAAGTATATTTAAATAAAATAATAAAAATAGGCAGAAATTTGTGCTTATATTTGTAAAAAATAATAATATATATATATTTTTTCAGGCTTTATCAGATCCTAACGAGGACATTGTAAGACACGTTTCTGATGTATTTTGTATCTTCTTTTTAATCACAGGCGTTATTATTGGAATCTCCACATTCTTCCAAGTACGTACTGGAAAAATCTTTCGATAACTCACATATAAATTTTATTATAATAAAATTCAAACTCTTTCAATGTACTTTACATATATCTTGAAAAACTTCTATATTTGTTATTTCCCTTTTATGTGCAAAAAAAAAAAAAAAAAAAAAAAAAAAAAAAAAAAAAAAAAAGTATGTTAAGCTTCAATATATAAGTTTTATAGTAAAAATTGTTAACATACATAGATATGAATCAATAGAAAAATACTAAAAATAGAGATTTTTTTTTTCAGTTCAGTAAATCATTGCTCACTGAATATCTTATAATAATAATAATAATTGCATGCATTATACTGAACATCCATGTTATCATAGAATATAATATTTTCATTCAAAATTAAAATTGAAATATCAAACATGTTTACATTCACGCCATACATCATTGAAAATATTTATGATAGCATAAAAGACATTGATACATAAAAATATAGTAAAACTGTGGCAATTTATTTAAGTTCACTAATTTTTTTTTTCTGCACATTATTTTTTAACAACAACAGCAATCATTTAAAAATTACGAGTCATCAACTTTTTTTTTTTTTTTTATCTGGGAAGTGTTTTTCATAATTTAAAAACATGAACCAAAATTAATCAATGGTATATTTTTAATATTTTATTTACCTCATTTATGAATATTAATTGATATTGGTTTTATTGTATTCATGAGTTTCTCCATTGTTAATAATAATAAAGTAGTTTTTATTTAGAGGCCACAAAAGGTATACAAGCCCAATAGCGTGGTCCTCTGACATTACAGAAAAATTTGCCATAGTAATAATTTACATCATTATTACATAAATTCCTACTTTATAGATGTATACATTTGGAGTAGCTGGTGAAAGACTTACTATGAGACTTCGTGATCTTACCTTTGCTGCTATGTTAAAACAAGAAGTTTCATACTTTGATCGTGAAAGCAACAGTGTTGGTTCTCTATGTTCGCGTCTATCAGGAGATGCAGCTGCCGTACAAGGAGTAAGTTATCAATCACTTGCTACGCAATTTATTACTTTTTTTTTTTTTTTTTTTGCTTACTTGCTTCCTTGCTTGCTTGCTTTTCGAAGGGACTGTGACAAATGAGCAATATATTTCTCAATTTGATAAAAAATATATATATTTTATTGTTGTTGTTTTCCCCATTCAATAAATAATACTGCCTAAAAGTGTTGGATATAAGGAAGCACTTAATAAATTTTCATTACATAACCTACTGAAAGTTAATATCTTAAACAAATGTCATATAGGACAAAGGAATAGAAAATAAAGAAATATTTGTTGAATAAATTCTATTTTCAGGCGACTGGTATGCGAATTGGAATAGTTCTACAATCCATATCTACATTGGCCCTTGGTTTGGGTCTTAGTATGTATTACGAATATCGTCTTGGACTTGTAGCTCTTTCATTCTCTCCTCTAATCATCGTATCTATGTTCCTTATGAGACGTATGATGGAAGCTGATAAAAATAAATCTGGAAATACCGGACTTGAAGAAGCCACAAAGGTTAGTAATTGTTTATTATAATGGGAATAATAATTTGCAAATGAGACCTTAATTATGATATACAGTAAGATATGTACTGTAAAGAAATTCAAGCATGCATGAAATAAATAACAACATATTTAAAATAATTATTAAAATGATTTGATTGTTTCACACTCTTTATAATAGATTAAACTGTAATATTTCTCGATCAAATAAAGCAAAATGCTGAGAACGGCTCTTTTAACTATATTGGCAAGTAATAAGAAAATATGGAGACGAAGAAGCTATGCAATATAATATCAAATTTTGAGTGCCTTGATATTGATTTAGTTTATCCGATTATTTCAGTGAAACCAAACAATACTAAATCACATAGAATTGATATATTATTTTCTTAGAGAAGCAAACTCTGCTGTTCAAGCGCAAGTAAAGTAAAAATGCTGATGACCATTATTTAATTTATTACAGAAAAAAACACAATAAAAAAAGAGAGCACATTGTATAGCAACTTATTTATGTTTGGACATTGGTGTATAAAAGTTAACATAATTTACATTTAATATAATTTAAGTTTCATGTACATTTATGTACGTATATGAAATTTACATATAAATACCATAGTTACCTTTCGTATACAAAATAATATTTATTCGTGGTATTTAGATAACATACGTCGTTGTAGGCTATAGTCTGACCTTTATGCATGATATACACAGAGCATCCTTATCAAAGAAAATTTATATTTCCATCAAAAATTAATTAAACTTTTTTTTTTTTTTAGTTAAGGAGTTCATTAAAACTTCAAAGTAAGAAAATAAAATTGAAAAAATAAATAAAAATGTATTGATATTTATTAATACTTAATATTGATGATGTAACATAACGAATACTTTCATAATTAATTTCTCTTTAAAATATCATCTGTCATAAGAAAATTGAGTTTCCGTTCTCTCTCTCTCTCTCTCTCTCTCTCTCTAAATATGACGTAATACATGTGACGCACTTTGGGAGGTGAAGGGAAGAAAAAGGTGATGCATATACCTTCTAGTGGTAAACTGATAATGGAAGTGCCGTCGGCCTAAAGTGATGTATAAATCTAATTAGTTACTGCATAATGAACTTTATTGACTTTTGTATCATCCATTTTAGTCTCCATTATTTTACTTTATTATTATTTTTTATGCCTTCTTTTTTTTATATATTTAAAGATAAAAGCTTTTTTTCCCTCAAAAACCTTTATAAGTAGGTATAATCGATTTTTTTTCTTTTATATATGATATAAAAGTTACTATTTAAAGATTTTTTTAGTATTACTTTAATCTGGTTATTATTTGAAATAAGGAAAAAATTTACAAAAATAAAAATGCTTTTATCTTTGCAAAATATAATTTGCATGATTTTCTTTCAATTCTTTTTTTTTATATATAAGTTATACTACAGGGGGAAATTGCTTATTTAAGTTATGAGAATTATATTTTGTTTTTATATCCGTTACAGACCGCCGTAGAAAGTGTTGGTAATATACGAACAGTAGCTGGATTGTGTCGCGAGAAATCTATCTGTAGTGAATATATGATCGCCTTGACACCTGCGTATATTAAAGCTAAAAAATCATCACACATCAGAGGTGTGGTATACGCTATTGCCCGATCTCTCATGTTCTTCGCGTATTCTGCATGCATGTACTATGGAGGTACACTGATCAGAGATGAGGATCTGGACTACGCAATCGTCTTTAAGTAAGTTATAAATCTAATAAGTTTATATTTTACTTAATATTTAATTCATAATACTAATCATAATAAAGTAACGCAGTTTCAAAATATTTGTGGTAGTTACAACATTAATATCAAATTTATAAAAATTATATATACCAATACAACAATATTTTTTCTCTTTACATATTGACCAAATATAATAATACATTAAATACACTGAACCTGAATTTGAGACGTTTACACAATTTTATAGGAACATTTTTATAACTCCTTTATATTTATATGAACTTTTTTTAATGTAAAAAAGAAGACTGTTTTAATTTACTTTTCTTTTCAAGTATAATTAATGAAGTTTTACATCATACCAGTTTATGACGCAATTGCATTCAAAAGATAAATTTAAAAACTATTTATATGTTTAAATAAGTATAATATATTAGTGTACAGTATATTCTGGTAGCTTTATTAAACTTTAAATATAATATATATTATTTTCTTGAATACGACAAAATTCATATGTTTCTCCCATAATGTTATTTAAATTAAGTTATGTTACGTGTTCATACCTATCTCAATGTGATTTGCTATTGATGCTACTGTCATGGAAAATATATACATAGATAATAAGATTATACTTTCTTACAAAAATATCAAAGACTTGTTTGTAAATATATCACTCATACGTCACTACCAAAGTGTGGAATAAAAACGATTTATTTATCCAAGTATATTTATCGTTTGCCTTTATTATACTGTACTGTATAGGAATATAGATTAGAAATTATTATTGAAGATTAATCTATTTGACGATATTAAAAAATATTTTATGGTTGCAACAGATTAAACTTGTTCTTTGCTAAAATTATGTCTTTAATTTGTATCGTTGTAAGATGTGAATGGAATTAATACCATGTAATCTAAATGTATAAAAATATATGCAAAAATATATAATAAAGTTTTACAAAATGTCAAACTTATTATATAATACTATCAAGCACATTAACTCAATGATATTTTAGCATAATTTCTTATAGTTTTAAACTCTCCTCATAAATTATTTTTCTTCTCACTTTCCATTACTTTATACTAAAGCCCAAATTTTAATTTAAAAGTTTGGACGACGTTTGACATTTCACACTTTTTGAAGTAATTCTTATGTTATATATATATATATAAATCCAGAAAAAAAAATCATAAAGTTTTTAGCTTTAGATTTCAAGTGCCATGTAAGTAAAATACATAAAGAAATAATCTAAGAAAAAGAAAAGAAAAAATAAAGAAGAAGAAGAAAAGTTTTCTAACAAGTTATGTCATATAATATGTAAGAAAAAGTTTGATAGAGATGTTTGTTTATTTTTAGAGTTGCTCAAGCATTGATTATGGGTACAGTGTCTGTGGCTAATGCAATGGCATTTGCTCCCAACTTCTCTCAAGGACTTGATGCTGCTGCAAAAATATTCCAACTTTTAGAACGTAAACCACAAATTTATGATACCACAGCACAAATGGAACACTGGGTATGATGTCTTTATATATTATAATAAAACTATAATAAAGTATACACAATAGTACATTTTTTTAATGTACTCATAAGTGATAAAAAATAAGATAGGTAAAGCTTCCTCCATAAAGATTAAAAGATTAATAGTACTTAGAAGTAGTAATAATAATAATAATAATAAAATGGTTTTTATTATGAGGCCACAAAAGAAACAAGCCGACTAGCGTGGTCCTCTGATATTACAGAGCAATTTGACAGAGTAATCATAAATACCATACATAGAATAGAATAGAATAGAATAGAATAGAATAGAATAGAATAGAATAGAATAGAATAGAATAGAATAGAATAGAATAGAATAGAATAGAATAGAATAGAATAGAATAGAATAGAATAGAATAGAATAGAATAGAATAGAATAGAATAGAATAGAAAAGAATAGAATAGAATAGAATAGAATAGAATAGAATAGAATAGAATAGAATAGAATAGAATAGAATAGAATAGAATAGAATAGAATAGAATAGAATAGAATAGAATAGAATAGAATAGAATAGAATAGAATAGAATAGAATAGAATAGAATAGAATAGAATAGAATAGAATAGAATAGAATAGAATAGTTTCAGTAGTTGATACTCAAATACATCCAGGTAAATATGAACACTTATTGATAGAACATTATACGTATTGAGACAAATTTGAGACATTAATCAATATTGAAATAATATAGTAGTGATCCTTCATTGCTAAATCATTGGCAATAGTCTGGCTTGATTATTTAAAACATAAAACAAAATTAAATTTAAAAAATAAATCTTGACCTCGTAATAATAAAATGGATAAATATGATAATTTACCATGGCATAAAAATAAATGTTCAATTGCATAATGTCACGCATTCATATGAATTACAGGAAGCAAAGGGTAGCGTATCTTACAATCAAGTAAATTTCTTCTATCCTACAAGACCAGCAGCCCCTGTACTTCGTGGTTTGGAGTTACTTATCAAGCCTGGACAAACTGTAGCACTCGTAGGCCCAAGTGGTTGTGGAAAATCTACATGTATACAACTCTTAGAACGTTTCTACGACCCAGTTTCCGGAAGTGTGGTCAGTAAATTACGTTCTTTGTACTCTCTCTCTCTCTCTCTCTATATATATATATATATATATATATATATATATATATATATATATATATATATATATATATATATATATATATATATATATATATATATATATATATATATATATATATATATATATATATATATATATATATACATACACAGTACACACACACAAAGTTATAGTATGTAAATACAATAACATACATACTAATTTTATATAATGTGAATTTTGATTTGTGCTCTTCCCATGCCACTAAAATTTACTCTTTAATTGAACATTTTCAAGTCAATATTAAAGAGAATGAAGTGAAGTAATAATAATTTTTTTATTTTTTACACACACACACATACTGTAATAATATGTTACTCAAATTTTTGTGTAAAAATACATTCTAAATGTAATCCAATTATATATTCATTTAATAAATTAGTATTTAAATTTAGACATGACAAAAATAAAGTAAAAATATACAGTAAAATATTTTATACTTATCATGTGAATTGTAAATAAAAATAATTTTTATATTTCTATACAAAACATTTTTGTTTAAAGTATAATCCTATTAAAAGTTAAAATATATATGCATCGCTTAAACTTTTAAATATATATTATTTATATATTCAAGATTCAAAAGAATAGAAGTAAATTTGATTGGAGGATGATGTCCTTTATTTATATATATAATAAACAAATTTTACACAAAAAGTTAACGATGTACTATCTATAAACAATAATAATTTGCAAACTTTTCTGTCGTGTTTATTCAAAGATTTGTCATTTAAGCCGAGAAATGAAATAAATAAACACTAGTAAAATTACTGTTTTTGTGATTGATAATATTGTTTAACTTTGGTACAAATTTCTATTTTTGGTATAAATGTAAATGTTTCACTTTAAATAAACAATTACTAATCCATACATTTTGATTTCATAGTATATACGACAGTAATTACATATAACATCAACATACACAAACATATACCCTATTTTAACTAAAATAAAATTTTGACACATTTCAATAAAAAAATATTATCTGTCATATTATAACACATATAACCATAATATTTTTATCACGTCATATAAAATATACAATATAATTCTATACAATTTTTCAACTTGTATTAATAAAAATACACCCTTTTTTTATTGTATTTTCAGACATTGGATGAACGCGATGTTTCAGCAGTTCCATTAGCATCGTTACGTTCTCAACTGGGTATTGTTTCTCAAGAACCTGTATTATTTGACCGTACGATCTCAGAAAATATTGCGTATGGTGATAATAGTCGTGAGGTGTCCATGCAAGAGATCATTGAAGCAGCCAAGCAAGCAAACATCCACTCGTTCATCACTTCACTGCCTCAGGTGCCTCTCTCTCTCTCTCTCTCTCTCTCTCTCTCTCTCTCTCTCTCTCTCTCTCTCTCTCTCTCTCTCTCTCACTGTGTGCCTCAGTGTAGAAATCAATACTCTGACGTCAGAGGGGGAATTACATTATTAGAGTTAGATCCCATCTCGCAATACCGGATATATTAGGTCCAGTCTTTTGCCTTTTTTTTTCTCTCTTCTACCTATTTTCATATTATTTTTTTTTCCTTTAGCAAGTAGAGGTATTTTTCTTCTTTAAAAAGTTATTATTATTAGATTTTTCCAATAATATAACAAGATTAAATTTCAAACTGGTATCATATATGTATAAAAAAATATTTATTATATAATAAGATTTTCTTAAAGGTTTCCGTTTTAAACAAATTTCCGGTATAAGCAAATGATGTTAAAAAAAAAAAAAAAAAAAAAAAAAAACTTTAAATAAAATAACTTTTTTAAAAAAAGTTTATTATATGACATATATGAAACTTTACTTTTTATAATGTATATTTTCATAATGTAAGTTAAATAATATTAGAGGGTTGAACAAACAAGCAACAGTTTTAAAATGAAAAGCTTTCAAATTCGTGATGTGTAGTTACTAAAGTAATATTTGTACATTATTTGAAACCTAACATTTTAGTTTCTATTTATTAATATTATTTTACAAAGTTAGACTATAAAATTAAATTCTATAATTTATAAATAACTTTATAACAACTTAGTTTTCTATATATATATAATAAGTTAACAGGCAAGTCCATTAGTCCTATTTTTTTTTTTTACTCATAAACGCAAAGGCTAGAAATAAATATTGTTAAAAAGAAAAGAAAACGTTGTTGATAGTTCAGTTATAAAAGGTAAAACACTAGAATTTTTGTTTTTTTATTGTTATTATTTATTTCGACGTTTTGTTATGTTATTTATCTCATGAGATTTCATGACTGAAGTCTAAGACTTGTGCGTGTTACAGGGTTATGACACGCGACTTGGTGAGAAGGGTACACAGCTGTCTGGAGGTCAAAAACAACGCGTTGCTATTGCTCGGGCTCTGGTGCGCAACCCGCGAGTTCTTTTACTTGACGAAGCCACATCTGCCTTAGACACGGAGAGCGAAAAGGTACGTGTCTTAAATATGAAGCACGTCTTTTCTAAGAACACAAAATAGCTTTTGCCTGTCTAAATGTAAACAGTATTTTTTTTCCCGATACTAAACATTTATTTGATGAATTCTTTCCTATCATGCATTAAAAAAAAAAAAGAAAAAAAAAAAAAAAAAAAAACTAAATTATTTAAAATATTTTGAGTGTAAAAAATAGCACCTGAAATTCTTTTGTAGCTATAAAATATTTAATGCATACTATTTTCTAGGTTAAACGTATATTTTGAGTTCAAGGATGCGTTTTATATAAAATATGCTCTTAATATTGCGTGAAGGTCTAAAATATTACGTGGTTAGAATTGATTAAAGTTATGAACACAATAATATTTTTACTTCAACATTTGTTGTTGTTGTAAACAAATCTATATTATCATATTGCATATCAAATACCTAGGTAGAGAGAGATTTTATGTTATTGTAGGTTACTGTCTTGTAATGTCCAAAAAGTAAATTTATACACCGTGCTTACATGAAACAAAAAAACAACCTTTTATTTACGAAAGGCTTAGAAGTAGAGAGTTAATCTCAACTTAAAGTGAATGCCAACTTCTCTAAATACATAACAACATGTAAGTTTAGTTAACTAAATGGTATACGTATACTTTATTTAAACAAAGGATGTTATGTACTTTTGTCATGATGTATAAATAGTATATACATAGTTAACTATGAAATCTCACAAAATTAGCTTTTTGAATATACCACGTGACTTGAACTGAAAAATGAATCAAAATAATATAAAATAAGAATTTCAACTTCTATATAATAAAATACTTTTTCTTTAGTTAAAATTTAACAGGGTGGAAATATTTGATGAAGACAGCGATTACCATTTAATGGTTTTTGGCAAGAGTACACACTAAAAGATAGAGAGGGAGTAAATTTTTGTATATAGGAATAAATCAATTTTTATTCTCTAAAATGAAAATTTGTCAACCTATAGTATATAACTTTAACATCAGAAAAATCTTTATATTTATTTATTATAGCAGCAGCATATTTATAAGTTTATTTTTTGTAGTGAATTTAAAAAAAGAAAAAATATTATATAAAAATATAAAATAATAATTGACTTTAAAATTTTATATCAGAATTTTTTTAAAAAGTAATGTAAAGATAATATAAGGTAAAAATTAATATTAAAGAGCATTACCACCGCGGATACACCTTTTGGCGCGAACGACCTTGTTTTGGCCAGAGTGTATAGTATTGCATACATAATATCTTATATAATGATTTTTTTTTAAGAAATACTTGTAATTATTCAAACAGAAAGACTTTTTCCTTGAGATTAAAAAAAAATTATTATGGTGAACTAAAAAGTTATATAATTAATCATATTAAATTATTGGATTGGATTGATGGTGTTATACTATACACCTTGTATATAAGAACTGCTTAATCTTAAATAAAAATCTCTATACTTCATTAATCTTGTTAGCTCTACGGAAAATGTCTAACTTAAATATAAATCTACTTCCATTTTTCATATTCTTCACTAGTGTTCAGGTGGATCAATTTTTATTTGGGGAAAAACGTACAAACATTTTAATAATAATTGTAGAAACTAAAATAAATTAAAGTCTAGGGTCAATATAAAAATAATAATAATAATAATAAAAAAAAAATGCTGTTGTTGCTGTTTTATATTTTCCACGCGTGAATTTCAACCATCATATATATATTATATATTGCTTTAAATTATTTATTGGTAATAAATTTTCTCGGACAAAATAATTCATTACATCTATGTATTTTAAAAATTGATAATAAACTAATATGATTTTTTTCGTATGTAAATCAATAATTAAAAATGCATTCATGACAATTATTATAAATCTGATCTCATATTCTATAATTGATTAGAGGAAGCAGGATATTTTTTTAATCCTTTTACTATAATTTTTAAATAGAGGACTTGCATATATTTTCATTCAAAAAAAATTTAAAGACATAGATGTATACTTCCAAAACTTTGTCTTATCGGCAAGTTCATGCTTTGTACAACTAATTATACACCGTAGTAGTTGTACTTTTTTATAAAACTTATATTTATATCCTTTTTTTTTTTTTTTTTTTTTACAAAAAATTAAGATGAAGTACTATTAATTTTCATACGACTATGACAAATTGTACAAATTTCGTCCTAAGATTTTTTTTTTTTTTTTTTTTTAGAGAAAAGTATGTAAAGTATACTATAAAATAAATTAATATACAGTTGTTTTGGACATAGAGAAATGAGAGTGAATACGCTGTGTACAAATAGGTATGAACTTAGTTGATTTATTTGAATTTTGTATGGCAGGTGGTTCAAGAAGCTCTGGATAAAGCGAAGGAAGGTCGCACGTGTATCATCATCGCTCATCGTCTGTCCACAATTCAAGATGCTGACAACATCTGTGTGTTAAATCGCGGTCGTATTGCAGAAGCAGGCAAGCACTCTGACTTGCTTTCTAAACAAGGACTTTACCATCGTCTTATTGCATTACAAAGAAGAAAATAGTAATAACTTTTATAATATATATACAAATAAAATTTATTGTGATGTTAAAAATTTGTGAATATAATATAAATATAAGCTTTTTTTAATTTTATTTTTTATGAAAAATAGTATTCATACTTTTCCTACGTTTGAAGGTGGATTCACATATTATATACCTCTCTCTGTTACTTTAACTGAACCACTGGCCACTGAACCATTGTTACCTGTTACATTAAGGTAAGACCCTACCTTTTACTATGTTAAATGAGTGAGCTGCTATCATGAAAAAGACTAAAGTGGAAATCAAGACTTGGGGTTTAGCAAAAATAAAAAGGCCATGTGAATGCACCTTCAAATTATCATTATTTACAATTTGAATCTATAATTTCATAGGAACGCAATATAAATTTTCCAAGCACATTTTTTTTAAAGTTAAATTAAAATTCTTGTTTGCAAACCCTGATTTCTCTGCTCTGTAAACAATGCACATTGCATTTACTGAGCTATATTACTCATGCGATTGTCCTTTTTTACCATTAACTATTGAAGAAGGTTTGCCAACAAGTCTTTGTAAATTGGAAGGTTAATATACTTTTTTATCAGAACGATCAAAATTGAAGTTTAGAGAGATGAAAATAATAAATAATGTACAATTATATAGTAAGTATTATACATGAATTCATTTATGTTAAGAGTTAAAGTATAGGGTAACTTTATGTGGATGAAGTATTGATACATATAAGTTGATGATATTGGTACTTAATCAAGTTGTGCTATAATGAGTTTTAAATGTATTAAAATATCAACACTTGAATAAAATAAATAAATAACTCTGTATAAAAAAAAAATAGAATTTTTTATTATATTTAAAATGAAAAGACCTTGATGTTTCCATTCCAATCGAAGAAAATGTACGAGATGTTTCCAGATTCTAGGACTGCAATTTTCTGTCTTGTTAACCTAGTTTTCAATTATTGAATATATAATTTATATTAAATCTATCTTTTGTAACGTGAAAAATCTATCATATCTTTAAAATACTTTTCATTGAAATAACTTTTAAGTTTGTAAAAACAAAACGATATAAAAAAATTTAATTATTAATGAGAATTAAAAAAACTATACTGTATAAAAAAGAAATTTATCGAGAAAAATTAATCATATCATTATCAATAAAAAAAATAACAGAAAATATACCATAATATTTCGTTGTAAATCCCCAACGTGTTGGAAAATGCAATTTATTTTAAATGTATGCATTCGTTGAAATTTTTGATATCATGAAAATTCATTTTGCTTCAAGCTTATAGTATAGTAAAATATTATGATATGATAAATATAAAAATATATATTATTTATGTTATTGCTTTTTCCCTTTTTTTTTTTTTTTTTTTTTTGAATAATATTGTAGATGCTTATTTTAATATATATATATATATATATATATATATATATATATATATATATATATTATATGATATATCAACATGAAGGCAGACATAATATATTTTATGCAATATCACTGAAGTCTTGCAGGGTAGATATATGAGATTATAAAAATCTGACATGTTAAATAATGTGAAGAGAGAACTGATGGTAGGCTGTTAAACCAAGATGTTATATTAGACAATTTTTTAGTCACAATTTTGTGTCCTTACATGTGACGTCACTGTGAAAGAAAGAAAAAAAAATCCTCTTGGGAGCTTTGAAAGTAAAGAAAAAAAAAATACAAAAAGAAAGGAAGATAAGATATTTATATATATAGGAAAAGGAAAAAACACAAGGGATGTAAAAGTGACTAAATTTTGTATGCGAGGACCACAGCTTAAACTATAGCAAGCAATTTCTCTTCGCTTTGTCGTTTGTTGTTGCATCTATTGGAATTTTTTAGCACTTATTCTTTATTCCCAAGGAAAAATAAGAGAAGTTTAACGTTAAGAAGAAAGTAAAATAAAGATTATTATATGTATATAGTTTTATACGCACTTCAGCAAAAATTATATATAATTTAATACTTTATTTTAATGATCAAGGTTATAATTATTTTATATAATATTTGATAAATATAACTTTAAAAAATATACATTATAATATATTTAAAGATGTATTCAATTCCGTTTTTTCTTTTTATTTTTAGTTATGTAAAGTCTTCTTTCTTAGAATCAATTAATCTTACTTTTATACATATACTCTAACTTTTGCATTTATAATATTAAAAAAGATATAAAATGCTACAACTCTTATCTCTTTTGTTAACCATTTCAATCAAAGTATCACCTTTGCTATTCATACAGTATTATAGCATGTATCCCCTCCCACCCCTCTAAAAAAAACTTTCTATATACTCAAAGCAATTGTTGAGATAGGATTTCAGAAACAAACAAAAGAGTAAAATGTTTTTCATATTATTTAGCATTTCAAATTTTCATTCGAAAATCTAGAAGTTTCCCTTCATTTTAAAAGATAAATACAATTGATTTGAAACATCAAAGAATTAAATAAAGACTGAATCTAACAAGTTCTTTGACATTTCCCACATACAAAGTACAATGTATATTATATATATATATATATATATATATATATATATATATATATATATATATATATGTATGTATGTATGTATGTATGTATGTATGTATGTATGTATGTATGTATGTATGTATGTATGTATGTATGTATGTATGTATGTATGTATGTATGTATATATATGTATAGTGAATCTTTGTTTTATACTCAATATATATATATATATATATATATATATATATATATAGCAAGAAAAACATTAATATTTTGAATACAAATTAATCTCTACGCTATCACATTTATTTGTATGACTACATTCACACGTTTCTATATAAATATATAGATAGTATTGTATAAAGTTTAAAGCTTTAAAATTTATATTTTTGTTCGTGTGTATTTAAATCATCATATATGTATATATATTTAATACTGATAATACTTAATGCTAGTTTAAATTTTACTATAGGGAAAATGTCAACCAAAATTACATACGCTAACGTTAGCTAGCTAGTATGTTGTTTAGCTCAGATATTATAGATAAAGTTCATACATTCTATACAAAAGCGAGGAAGTATTATGTAGATTTGTTTTTAATGTATAAAATGTTTATAGAAATGTTTATTATACAAGGAAAAAGTTAGTGAGCAACTAGAAGTATTACTATATAAACCGTTAAATGTAATGTATTTTTTGCTATATTGCTTCATTATGCATTCATGCTTTGTTTATGTATATAATTTAAAACAAGAAATAATTATGAAAAAAAGGTAAGCAGTGATCAGGTATTGTTAGTTGCAAGTATAAAAGTATATAAAAAAGATGAGGAAACAAGAAGTATAAAATGATTTTTTCTATTCATTACTCAAGACGAGAACAAAAACATCTCGAAACGGCATTGCTTCATACTTTTCATTTTTTATTATTTATAAAATACACGATATGAGTAACCATCTCTCTCTCTCTCTCTCTCTCTCTCTCTCTCTCTCTCTCTCTCTCTCTCTCTCTCTCTCTCTCTCTCTCTCTCTCTCTCTCTCTCTCTCTCTCTCCAGGCGTTCGTAAAACTGTTGCCTGTAGAGAAAACATCGATCTGAACTCGTTCTTCTGCCCATTCTACTCTCTCTCTCTCTCTCTTTCTTTCTCCTCTATACTCTTATACTAAAAAAAAAAAATTCCATATTAATGGTGCACATAAAACACACCATTGCCACTGTGTTGTAAAACTGCTGAGCTGTGGAACTTACGCATAGTTTAAGGCCAAGAATAGTGACAGGGGAAAAAACACAAATATTGCAAATTCTATCAATATATTTTTGTTTCTAAGTCACACAAGTTTTATTGTTCAGTTCTGGATAGTAAAATTTCTAAAGAATAAAATTAAAGTGTGTTTGATTCAATATTTATTTCGTACCTAATATATATATATATATATATGTATTAATAAATTATCCTTTGCTTTTTGAGATATTAAAAAATAATAAAAATAAGCAATATAAAGAAACGTGAATTTATTATCAATAAAGAAAATAAAATTTAAAATGGCCTTTGAAACACAAAATATCTTAATATATTTTTCTTAAACATCATTGAAAAAAAAACTTTCTCATTTCTCTCTCTCTCTCTCTCTCTCTCTAGTTTGTAAGGTATATAAAATTTTAAATCCTCTTATTTTTAAAAAAATAAAGTGCAAGAGTTTGTTCAACGAAATCGTATTACATTCGTATAAACAATCTTTTTAAAAAAAGAAAAAGAAGAAAAAAAATCACATGAATTGAATTTTATTACAAAATAGTTTTTTTTTCTGTTGTTATTTGTTTATGTCATATATTATATTGTTTTATTGGTGCTATTTTTTAGTTCTATAGTTCAACAATACATATGTATGGCAGTGATTGACATAAGATTTTTTTTTTTACCTAGCATGCATACTTCTGATATATTTTAGTAAGCAAACTTTTGATATCACGCAACTTAAAGCATTGAAATTTATTTGAAAAATATAATAATAAAAAATAGTAATATAACTTTTGTACCAGTATGTACATATCAATATTTTAATGTGAGAAATGTATATTTCAATGAAAAAAGATACATATAAATACATATATTTATTTTTATTGCGTGGGTGGAGTAAACAACAATCTGAAATTTTGAAGTTTTCTGTAACAACAAAAATTACATCTAAATTCATTTTTCTTCCTTTTATAGTTATAGGCAATGATATGCCAATAATATTAATAACAAAGTTTTAAAATTAATTTGTAAAAATATTATAATATACAATAACGGTTTTACAAATTACAAATTATGCACCATAACAAAAAACAATAAAAAAAGAAGTTGTAAAACAAAGAACATTAATCAAATAAAGTGTTTAATATTTATTATTATATCATTTTTTTATATTTGTAATTTATGCATTGAGAACGAGGATAAACTAATAAATTTCCAGTTCGTACGAAACATTTTATGTAAAAAAAAAGGTATTTCTAAAGCCTTAATATAAAATGTATCAATTTAATTCCCAATTCAATAGAGCTTATACTTTGACGTCTGGTCACTAAAAGGAATGACAAAATGGACTCAAGGGATTGAGTTTTCTTTTTCTTTTCCCTCTCATATAGACTGTTGATAAAGTAGATATTTTGACTTTGATTGAAAGTCACCAAATGGTATTCCACCATATGAAAACAATTTGATCATTACAATAACGTCGTCAGTGCAATAGTTGAATAACCTTTGTCTCTGTAAGATCACCTTCATATAGTCAATCAACAATATTACGCTTTTTTAAAATTTTAAGTATAATGAGACAGAAAAATCTACTTTGTTAAATTTATTTCAAATTTTGTACTATGTGATTTATAGCATAAAATAAAATGATATTATAATGTATAACAGATGAGTAAAATAATAATAATACATTTTCTACACCATAACAACAGCTTGTGCTATAGAGTATTTTATATTATATAATATATATAAAAGAAATGAGTACGCCGTATATAGTATAAAAATAAACGATTTTTTTGTTAGACGACAGGAAAAAAAATCCATTTATTTCTCTTTAAGATAAAATCCAGCAGGTGAGACAATGTAGTTGATTTTGATCTTGTATTTTATTAAAAAAAAAGTGACTATATTATATTATATATACATATATATATATATATATATATATATATATATATATAATATAATATATATATATATATATATATATATATATATATATATATATATATATATATATATATATATATAATATATATATATAATATATATATATAATATATATATATATATATATATATATATATATATATATATATTATTATATATATTATATATATATATATATATATATTATATAAAAGAGTCTACAAAAGGATTTCATTCAGTCATATTTTTATGCTTTAGGTTAAATTAATGCATATGACAGCTGATAAAAACGTAAATAATGACTTTTTTGAGTGTAAAATATTTTTAATTATATTTCCTGTCATATTTCATAGCAAGTTTTATTCATCATTAGTTGTTATTTTTATAAATGAGCAATGTTTTTTATTAATAAAAAATAATAAAATAAAAACAAAGTCATTAAAAAAAATATTTAAAAATAGTATTTTTGTTATAAAAATTATTATTATAATATAAAAGCAAAAGCAGATTGTTACTTTTTACTTTACGCTGTGTCATATTTTTAGATACATTAACTACATAAAAAGTGCTAACGTAAAAGCATTCTTAACCCATTTGCTTGCATAAAGTGCTGTCACAACAAATTTTCTCTATTGTTGTTCTGCGCACATAGTTTTGAAAGAGAGAGAGAGAGAGAGAAAGGAGAGAGAGAGAGAGAGAGAGAGAGAGAGAGATAACGAGGCATGCATCAAAATAGGTCGTGAAATCCTTTTTTTTTTCCTGCTGCATAAATATCCTTGTAACAGATTACTTACAGAAAAAAAAAAGCATTGTAAATACTACTTTTAGTATTTATACCATTTCACATACCTTTGTTTAAGAAGATAGTATTATTATAAGAATAAAAGACATTGATTTTATACGAAGCATTGTTCAACTGGTTGCATATGCTACAGGATACAATTGTTGCGATTGCACAAAATCTCTTTTTAAAACTACTCATGTTGTCATAAAATGCAATAATATTTTAAATAAAGTTTATTTTGTATTACATTTCTTTTATATTTACATTTTATTGTTTTGAAATATTTTTTAACTATTTTCTCAAAGTAGCACTGATGAAAAGAAATATAATATTCCATTTGTATAAAAGTATTTGATTGAATGAAACTATTATGAAATAACGCAATTTTATTCACAGCTGACAGTTTATCGTAACAGACATAAAAAAAAAAAATACTAAAATGATCATAATTTGAATAGGAAAATATGTTTCAGGAAAACTTCTTATTTATTTGACATTAAAATGACCTTGTAAGTGTAATATTATCACAAGTACTAAAAAAAATTCTGTGTAGCAAACAGGAAAAGTTACATAAAAAGAAGTTGAAAGATGATATTGTATAAATTTTTTTTTCTTGTGATCTTATACATATTACATATCAATTCTCTTTGCTACTGAAATTGAATTTACGAATTGAAATTTGAAAGTTATATGCATGTTTATAATACCTTCTGTACATATATCCTACTGGGTCCTCATATTTGAGAAGACTATTCAGCAGTGATGTAGAAAAGGTCCATAAAGGTCAGAAGAAAGCTAAGCTTCAACTACCCAGTTGATAGGATGTAGAGACGTAAGTTGAAGATTGGATATAGAAAAGTTGGGCATGTTATTGGATAATGTCTACGTTGGTACATAGCTATTTTTACTTTAAAAAAAATCCAATTATTGAAAGATATGAATCTGATTATTACTTAATATAAACAGGGTAAAAAAAAAACTGTATTAGCAATAAATATGCTTTTTAACTTTTATTTTATACATAATTTTCTCTTATATTAGACTGCATGTCTAAAATTGAATGAAAATTATATAATAATAGTAACAAGTTTAAGTCAAAGAGAATAAGAGGGAGAAAAAAAAAGTAATAATTTTGATATAATATTTACTTGCAAGAGTTATGTATTGATTTTTTTTTTATGAGTATACCTAGCTATGGCGTGTTTGAAATTGGCAGTTAGGCGTACAAGTAACGATCATCATAGAAACGTTGTAACAAGTGGTGGAGGACCACAAAGTATCAGGTTTTTTCCCCACTTCAAGTACTCTCTATGGAAAAAAACTTTACTATAATATGTATTTTTATGTATATAGAAAATACCTTTATATAAAAATGTTTTATAAAATGAATTTACAAAATATTAAACATGTAGAGTACTATTATACAAGTATCATATAAAATTATAGTATAATCTCTTTGTATTCAAGTATTGTAAGTAATCTTCAAATAGTTTTAATAATAATGATTTTAAGTATATTTAATATTAAGAATACTTTTAATAGATTATATTATATAGAAAATGCAAAGAGCTTATTGCTACAAAAAGTATCCAATTTTTTATGCTTTAGATTTGAGCAAAGAAAAACTTACAATATTTATATAACTAATCAAATTTTCAACTGTATGCGGTGAAGATAATTTTTCAAAATTAAATTGGAGAATTTTAAAGCTAGTTCTAATATTTATTTATTGATAAAGGGTAAAAAAGGTACGTTGAAATTTCTTTTCAGAACATAGTTTATGAACTTTTAGCTTAAATTGAAATTCAGTTTAAACTTTATTCCTTTATTTGTGTAAATTTATAATACCAATACATGAAATTAATGATTGCAAATGTATTTAATTTCCATTTTTCAACAAAATCCTTACTTAACTTTACTAGAAAACCGTCACTGGATAGAAATGTCAATAATTTAATGTGTATAAGTGAATAAATGTCATATTTTACATAATAAATATTATTTATTTTGCTAACTTAATTGTAGAGTTCATTACTTTTTAGACTTTAATATACAAAAAGCACTTATTCAGTATTTTACTTCTTAAGATAATATAGCTCGATTTGAATAATATAATCCAATTATTTTTCTTACTATACTTTACTTTTTAGTTTTTACTTTTGGATATTTGCCAAGATGAGAAAATTTCTTACGATAACTATAATAGAATTGTATTTTTAATTTAGTTTCATAGCTGTATATCTGTTAAAAGTTGCGTGTTTTTAGAGATCCTGACTGAAAACGGATGATATAAAGTTAGAATGATTAATGACTTTCTTCTTCTTTTTTTTTCTCCTTTTCTCCTCCATTCACCCTCTCTGTTTTTCTTTGCTTCTCTCGTCGCCTCAAAGATGCAACATGCGAGAAATATTGATTTTAAAGTCACTCTTCAATCTACTTTAAAATACATTAAGTGCCAAGCTGAAAGTTGAAGATTATGAACTTTTATATTTATGAAGATAAAAAAAAAAATATAGAGAAAGAGAAAGCACTGATGTAAAGAAATGTATAATATTAATGAATGTTTTTATATTTCATATAATATTACTCTATTTCTTATTAGATAATTAAGTTTTTTCTGTAGTGAACTGTGTATGAATGTAACTTGCGAGTGTGTTTACGTCAGTTCCTATATAACTACTTGTCTGAAAGTAATAGGCAAGAAATTAATGATGATGGTTTTCCAACTTTGCAAACACACTTGAGATTAAGATAGAGAAGAAACACTACAATTTAATTCAACTTGTCTTATAAAATTAATATAAAGATATTTCATTATTTTAATGAGTTATTTTTGTGTTTAATTTGCGTCATAATATATTTTACGTATTAAAATAATAATAAAATCAATTGTAAAAAAAATACATTTTTAACTTGAAAATTATACAAAATTTGTGCAAATTATATTTTATTTTTATCTTTGTAGTGTTTAGACATGGTATAAACTAACTCATTTTAATGACAGGTATATTTTTGTCTGCTTGTTACAATGTATGTAAATTACAGTCTGTTTTGAATTTGATACATGAAGGTGATGTTTCGTAAATTTGTATAATGTATACGGCTAATATTTGCATATTAACTCTGTGATTTTTAAATCTTTATTAAGTCATTTTGTACAATAATAAAAATAAAAGTAAAGAACTGCTAGTTCACATTGTAAATATAAGGAAAATGTCTATTCTATTAGTGTACAAATCCTAAAATCTTTATAATGTATATTAATTCCTTTCATCTTATTGATCTTTTTTTTTTTATTACTATTTTTATAATATTGTCAAAAAAGCTAACGAGATTCCTATATAAAGATTTTCCTTCTATTTTTTTTTTTTTATTTTTATTTAATAACTGTAAGTAGAAGAAGTTGAATTCTCTATGGACGTATAGATACCATAGAACAGATCTTTTTAAGTCTGATTACATTGTGAAGAGATTTTCTCATTCTATCATCATTTCTAGATTTTTCGTCTTCTTCTTCTTTTTCTTGTCTTATGAAAATTGTTATCTTTTGAAACGTTTATACTAGGCAATAGTTTCTATTCTACAGAATTGTACTTATTTAAATTAATTATAAAGTTTCATTAGTTAGAAAGTCATCATTTCTTCACTTGAGGGTACATCAAAAAGCACTTTATTACAGTTTCCAGTAAATTACTGGAAGTAATGAAAACAATAACATAACGATGAATGAATGAGAGAAAATTGAAGCTATAGAACAATTATGGGATTAAAATCAACAATGAAGTACTAAAGAATAATATTTTTGCACTATCTCATTCATTAACTCATTTGATTGAACGTTCTTTACAAGCTTTAAACTCGTAAAATTAGTTACTGACTAATTATTTATTTAAAAAAATTGAATTACTTAAAGATTTATGTTAGTTCTCAGCTTTAAGAATTGAGATATTTAAAGAAGAAGAAAAAAAACAGCTAATAATGGTATGTATGTACATAAGAAAGAAATAATATATAAAAAAAAAAATAATACGAAAAAAAATAATTATTAGAATAATTTTCCCTTTATTCATTATACGTCCAATTACATTACACAATCAGAATTATCTTAAAATGGACACATCATATTTACAGTACATTTACATTTTTTTCCACTTTCATATAGTACAATATTTATAATATATTATATATTTACTAAACATCAATTCTTGTGTGAGTGTATTTATAATTAGATTATCAGTGTAAAAACCTGATATTATTTTTTTTTTGGGGCTCAGAATATATTTTTTTCATGTGGGATAATTCTTTATAATTTTTTTTTCTATTAAATTACATGCAGATTTCCTTCAAATATATGTTCTCAACTTTAATTTACAGTCATATATATACATGTATATATTTTACCTCCATTGTTTGACTTTTTTTTTTTACTTATTATTATTATACAATTTAAATTAGACCCGTAAATTTAACACACATAATTTTTAATTAAAATAACATTAATTAGTATTATAATATTTACATTTTTTTTTTTTTTTTTTTTTTTGACTAAGGGTCTACACTACCTCGGGGCTCAACGAAGTATTGTAGAACAGTCAAAAACATTTTTTTTTAAACGTGTACACTACTGTATGGCAATTATATGGTTTAGTGGAATGAATTATCTATAGTTCTCTTTTTATCTCACTTACTTTTTCTACTTTTTTTCTACTTTTTTATTTATTTAACTGTACACTATTATACTTTTTCTTTTTAAACACAAATATGAATTTCTTTAATATTTTTTATGAAGATTTATATTTTTAAAGATTGTTTTTTGTAATATTTATGCAGACTGTTGATTTTTGGTCTGGATTTTATTCACTCTTCCTTATTATATGTAGTGATTTGATAAGTTTATATACATAAATGAAATGAATAAGATGATTAGCATTTTTAGAGTGAAATTAGAAATACATACATTACCTAAAATTTATGGAACACAATATTATATTATTTCTATCGTATATGACATCAAATTATGTTATACAGTAATGTATTTTTATAAATAGATTGAAGTACTGGATATTTATTTAATTTATTGTTATTACAATGAGAGAAAATTTACACTATTCCGGTACATACATTCTTAAAAATATTTAACATATTAATTTTATAAATTTATTTTTATTACCCTGATTTTTTTTTTAATTTAATTTTTCTTAAAATTTTCATTTGTTTCTTAGTAAATATGGTCAAAATCTCCAGTATATTTTACATATAGGATGTGGTCATGTGGTTTAAACACACATTATATATATACACATATATAGAAGTTTTTTTTTCTACACGCATACACGTATACTACTTTCCTTACACTAGGGATTATGTAAAAGGGATGTATAATATATATATATATATATATATATATATATATATATATATATATATATATATATATATATATATATATATATATATATATATATACTGTATAAGAGTACATAGGGTTTGGTTTTTACTTGAATCAATATAACCACTTTGCCTGCTTTTGCTTCTATTACATTTGCCACTTTTACTTTTATATCCCTGTCTTAGTGTAATGCTAAAATGTAAAGCTTTCTAATATAATATTGTTATAATCAATAAAATAACAAATAATAATCTCTCTGTATTTGTTTAAAATAAAAATTTATAATATTAACTAAATTGAAAAATTAAAATATAAAAAGTAAAATATATTATAGGTATAACAGGTGATAAACTCATAAATATAATTTTATATATTATATTAGAATTATTTTATAGGATTGTATATGATAGCTTTGATTTTATACTTTATTATACATTAACATCAAAAACAACAGGTACATAACATTTAATTTTTTTTTTAACTTTTAATATATATCATATATATACAAAACCACTAAAATTCCATCACTGTAATTATTATTTTCAATAATATATTTAAATTATAACACAGGTATTTTTTGACAAGCGTTTATATAATATAGTAAATTTGTATAATATACAAGAGTATTATGTTCACTTTGGTATTTTTGAATAGTTTATTATGATTGTTATTTAATTAAAAAACACTTTCACAGTGTGATCTAGTTACATGCAAGTCATGACCAGCATGACTGGAATATCACTGCATATATCTCACACCAAGATGTCTACTTCTATGTGCTCTCCTTCCACATAACAGTCTTTTAAATGCTTGACGAAATTCAGGACTAAATATTGTATAAATAATAGGATTTAATGTAGAATTAAAATAACCTAACCATAAGAAAAATGATATTAAATATTTATTAAATTCCCATTCATTTGAACATAATGGCATTAATAATGCCATTATAAAAAATGGTAACCAACAAATAACAAAAGCTCCTGTGATAATAGCAAGTGTTTTTGCTGCTTTTCTTTCACGTTTTGAATCTGCTGCTGCTTTTGCTTTTCTTTTTGCATGATTTTGATGTGAAGAAGGTTGTGGTGATACTCCACTTAGACCATCCATTGTAGGTGGATCAGGTGCAAGACCGTTGGCAACTGAAGTTTTTTCAGGACTGGTATTTGTAGATGATACAGTTGTGAAAGCTGTAGTTTCTGATACTGTTGGTGGTGGTCGACATAAAACACCTGTTCCCATTCCAGCACTCATTGCAGCTGCAGCAGCAGCAGTTTTCATACCAACTGCCCTCCTTCTTATCCTTTTTCTTGCAGTTTGAAATATTCTCCAATATAAAAATAATATTACAAGAAGAGGGACATAAAATGATGACATTGTTGCAAATATTTGATATCCTACATCTTGACTAACCATACAGTTATTTTCATATTTTACCCGTTTTTCCCAATCAGGATCTTTCCAACCCAATAATGGTGCTATTGATACTAAAAATGCCATTGTCCAAACAACTAATATCATACATCCTATTCGTCTTGGATTTCTGTGATGAATATAATCAATATCGGTGACAGCCCAGAATCTGAAATCATATTAAAAAAAAAAAAAAGTATTAGTATTTTATTTTCAATGCAATAACATTAAGAAAATATCGATAATATACAATATTATAATATTGCTCTTCGTAGCAATTTAATAACTCTAATAGCTATTTTGATATTCTTGTTAACGCAAACAATAATATATCTTCTAAATTATACGAGTGTTTAAAGTTAAAAATAAAAAAATAATAACGTCAATAATGCAAAAATTATATTAAAATAAATAAATGATGATGCTTAGTATTTCCGTTCTTTTTTTGAACAAAAAATGATAACATTGAGACTTATTAGGACAGAAATCACGTATTATATTCGTTTCTTAAAAGACGACATTTTTTTATGTCAGTGATAAAAAAATATAACTTTGTTGCTAAAATTGTTCTAAATTGAAATACTTCTATATTTGATAAGTCGTTATATATTATAAAATGTTTCGAATTCTTTTGTACAGAATCTTTAAACTTTTAATAGTATTATTAATTAAAAACCATATTCAGTTGTATGAAATGAGCGATTGAAGAGAACCAGAGGTCTACTTTTGTTACACGCTGTTCAAAATTTCTTATTAAATTTTGTAAAATTCTTTCAAAATGAAATAAATTTTCATACATATTTCTGAAATATTACCAGAAGAAGAAACGTAGAGAATGAGAGTGAGTGGGTGAGTGGGTGTGTGTGTAGGAGTGTGTGTGTGTGTGTGTGTGTGTGTGTGTGTGCGTGTGAGAGAGAGAGAGAGAGAGAGAGAGAGAGAGAGAGAGAGAGAATAAGATACGCACAAGAAAAATGTCGTACTTTACAATCACAATTGCCTTTTCAAAATCACTTTTTTTTTTCTTTACTTTAATGATAAAAGATATCATAAGTCTCCTAAAAAATAATTTAGATGAATACTTAAAGCTTTCATACACTATATACAATGAAAAATATCTCAATGTCCCCCTCATATTTCTCATGTGTCAACACTATTAAAAATATATTAAAAAGAAGACAAATTCTTCTTTTTTTATATATATTATACATCTCATGTTGGAAATTTTTTAATCTTTTAATTAATAGATCGAAAAACATTTGACAAATATTAACAAAGAACTGTTATAATGTAGGTATTATCTATAAAAAAAAATTTATTAACAATTTCATGCATAATCTGTGCATAACAGTTTCATACATTATATTAATTGAAACCAATCTCATTTTAAAATATTTTAAAACCAAATACAATGGGCTGAGCATAAAAAGATAACTTTTTATACACGAATCTCTAAGATTTGTCTCTTTTAAAAACAGACTGTAATAAGTTTCATATAATATGATGGTACTATATTTTATTATTATATCTTTGGGGCATGATATCACTGACTGAATATAGACTTTTTAATATATTACCCTTTCTTATGAGGTAAAGATAAGTTATGGCTATTCATTACTTTGAGTACCACATTTATACCAAAGTCGATAGAATATACAACGAGTACCATACACTCTCAGCTTGGATAAATTCATTTAAAATACGATTTATCACTTTTTTTAACGTGACAATCTACAGTCTTAATATGATTACCGTATGATGTATGCTTGTCTAATTATTATTATTATTTGCCGTGAAGAAGTTTTTCTTTTATGCATATATAATGTATGTAGAATTATGAGGTATTTAGAGATTAAGAATTCTTTCTTAGTCAAATTTTGCAGATTTTGTTTTACTAAAAAATAGTTTTTTTTTAGATAACAAACATTGAAGTATGTTTCTTAAAAGAATATAGAAAAAAATATTTGAAACTTGTATACAAGTCAAAACTCTCCGTGTTACTTTAATACAGAAAACAATTTTAAACGGTAAAAACTAAAATGCTATAATTTGTGAAAATATTTGTATCCGATAATTGGTGATACCAGCTTTTGATAATCTTTATAATAAATTAAGATTTTTGATGGTAAAAATCACGTATTTCATAAAAATAAAAAAAAATTATACACGCGTTAAATAATGTACTTTCACATACTACTAATTTTACCATCTTATACAGTTTTAACGATTAATATAAATAGTATCACAAAAAAGGTCATAAAAAGGTCACTTCTTCTACCCCTTCAAGACTCTTGTATTCATTTTAATTTTAAATTAAAAAAATAAATTGAAATTCACTGAAGAATAGTTAAATTTACAACTTTAATAAACATTAATTTCTTTAACACAAAGAAGTATTCTGTCTCGTTGTCTTTATAATATATTCTTACATTATACAGTACATAGTGGCAGATTTTAATTAAAAAATAATAAAGTCTTATTAAAATAGTTTATTTTTCTACTTTATTCATATTTTGATATAAATTGATATAAAATACAAAATAAATATTATGTTAAATATGATATAGCGCTAAAATGAAGTCCCAAAAACTTACAAATTTTAATTTTGAAAAAGGCAATAATGCATGTAGTTGAGTTTGAGTTGTGGTATGCGTTACTTTATCTAAATTATGATAACTATATGTAGATATGTTTTGTTTTTCTTAACAATGGAGGTTATCGGTTTAAAAAATTCTTAAACTATATAATTATGACTTAAAACACGTAAAAGTGTATCTAATATTTCTCATTTAAATTTCTCCGAAATTGGTGGAGTAGTTTTCTCAAAAATCGCAAAAAAAAAAAAAAAAAAAAAAAAAAAAAAACGTATTTTTCCCCATAAGTGTAATGTTAAAGTAGGGGACCCTTAGCTTTTCCTGTGTTTCCTTGAGCGCTAAACTGATAAGCTCTATTCCGAAAATAATAATAATTTGTACAGGATTATTCTCCCCTTCACCTTGAATCAAGTAGGATTCCGGTGTTGGTGTTACAGAAGAAGAAAGAAAAGCACCCATAATAATAATAATAAAGAAAGAAAAAGAAAAAACGAAAGAAAAAAATTAGAAAAAAAAATATTTTACACAGGATATCCCTCAAATATGTCAAGACAAGACAAGACAAGGATGTCAAAACAAATAGCTCATTCTTAATCCGGGAGATATGCTCTCATTTATTCACTCATAATTTTGTCAATACTACTTTATGCAATATAAATAAACCAAACGTCATAAGCTTAAATTTGAAGCTTTATTGTTTATTTAGAAACACATATCACTAAAAATTTTAGTGTTTTAAATTAATTTTGAAAATGAAAGCAAATCTAGCAATAACATTGAGTGAAACTTTTACGTAATTTGCAAACAATCAAGTAGTGCATTCACTTTTTTTTTCTTGAATAAATCTTGTATTTTGGTCACTCGAGTCTTTCTGAATTACAGGCTTGAACTTAAACAATATATCATTAAAAAGACGATTGACTCAAACTCCCCTATATATATATATTTTTTTTTTGTCTGCTTCTGCTCCTTTCTTTTTTCGCCCGTCTTGTTCATAACTTTGATAGTTTGTGTGGCATGAATCTAAAGTTTCCATATGATTTCTTATAATAATAATTTTGAAAATCTAAGTTCAAAAAGGGAGTTATAAAAAATTTCAATTTATATTTTAAATCTCAACGTGAACATTTTATAAGAAAATTAAAATTAAAAAGAGAAAACTGATATTTTAACAGTAGTATTCTCTCTCTATCCTGAATAAGAGTATACAGAATTTTTAATTTTATATTGACTTAAGGGAGTAGGGGACCGACGTCGGCCATTAGACTCAAACTTTTATCGTCAAAAAAATCTGAAATTTTGCACAATAATACTTCAGCTTGAGAAAATTTCAAATATATAAAAAATTTTGGGGGGTCACCGTGCAAATTAATTTTATTTGATTATGTGAAATTTTAAGCCTATAAGGCCCAATATTAATTTCAATAATTTTTTTCTTTTACTCGGGACGGTCAAACATCTTGAAATTTTTATCACGGCTAGATGTGACCCTTAGCTACACAATGACACCAAATTTAGACCCTAAACACGTTTTATTTTTGAGATGTAAGGTCGGTACTCTACTCCTTTAAAAAAAATCACCTATCAAATGCAATACACAAAAAACTATAACAATGATAATCTCTCTCTCTCTCTCTCTCTCTCTCTCTCTCTCTCTCTCTCTACTCTCATTGAACCATAGTTCATTAAAAAAAATCAATTTTAATTTATAACCTATAAAAACCAGTAATCTCATGACATAATAGTATTATATATATATATATTACATCGTTTAAGTATCTACAGCTCAGTACACTTCAAGCATAATTTCATCGTATATACAGCCTACAGTCATTATTTTATCAATTTATTATATATATAATAAATATTTTATATTAAAAATTGGAAAATTTTATACATTAAAACAAGTTTGTTACCCTCTATTTTAATTAAATATTTATTTTGCTTTAAAATTATGTTTAAAATAAATTATGTCTTAATTCATTCAAAAGTTACACATATGATGAGCAACCTACATTTTCATAATGTCAAAATTTGTATCTTGACCCTGCTTGTCAGTTACACTTTCAGATTACTTGAAAAATAAAATTTTATAATAAGAAGCACGATGAAAACTATTTAAGCTGGAAAATATGTCTAGTTAAAATTTTAGTATTTATCGTGAAACTTTATGAAATATTTGACGAATAATTAGTTAATTTTTGCATTTCAATAATATATTATGTAATCAGTAAATTTTCTCACTCTATATTATATAACTTTATATGCCAACTAGAACTTGCTATAAACAAATATTATGTTTATGAGGAAAAGTGTTTAGTAAAGCAGGTAAAGGTGTTAAATTCTATAGTTTCAAGAGCTAAGTTTGGTTCGTTAAATATTCTTAACACGCTTCTCTTGCGTTTACCCTGGTATGAACGTGTTTCATCCCTCAGTATATAGAACATGAAATCGATATATAAAATATTATAAAGTATAGAGATTGGAGAGAGAGAGAGAGAGAGAGAGAGAGAGAGAGAGAGAGAGAGAGAGAGAGAGAGAGAGAGAGAGAGAGAATAAAGACTTTACAAACGATAACTTCAAGTTGAAATTTGTCATTCCATAACTAAACCTTGCAAACTTTAATGTATGAGCTTTTAAATACGTTATAGATTCCAGTTTATAAGTTGAAACCATTGTAATATGTATATATTTTTGTTAGTAACCTTAGTTTTATTTATACGAAATGTTCGGATTGTTTAAGTATTATGCATTACAATGTAATTCATTAGCAGCATTTAAAAAAAAATTAAAACCAATGATGCCTTTTTCTTATTCTTTTCAAAGTTTAATTTTCTGAAACCTTCAATGTAACAATACTGTTATTGCATGTTTTTAGATAGAAAATTAATAACTAAACGTATAATATATATTAATATGTATCAGCATATTTTTTACAAGGATAAATACTCATAAAAAAACTTTGTTTAAGAAATATTACTTTTAAATGCCTTATTATTGTTATAAAAAGCTTTCTAAGAAGAAGAAAAAAATGATGGAATAAAAAGAGTGGAATTCCTAACATAGAAATAATTAAAAAGATTTTAATATTAACATTTTTCTGTAAAACATATTTTCATCGTACATTACATAAAAAAAAGAATAATAAGAAAAAAATATTTAATAATATTTTTCATAAACTTTTTTTTTTTATATAATATTTCTTGTTAATTTTTAAGCTAACAATACGAGTATAAATTTTAAATTTGATTTGTTGTAAAAGTTTGAAATTCTTGACTTTTATATTCATGAAAATATTGAAAAAAATAATATTTAATTATTTTATTATGGTATTGCAAGGCCTTCACAGCACCTTTTTTTTTTAAAAGACCTTGACCATACAAGCATATAAGAATCGTTGAGTAACTCTAGGCTAGAAAACTTTATGACGTGCTCTCTTATGCAACTTCCCCAAACTTCCCCACTTTAAACTTTGCTCTCAGTTTTTAAACACATTAAAAAAAAAAAAAAAAAAAACTTTTTTATCATTACCATTTTTTTAAAGTTCCCTAGAGCTACAATTTAATGATAATATTTTTACATTTTTCTTCTTCTTATGTTTACTGTAAAGCACTAATATGTCCATTTCCAAACATACATGGAGATAGAGAATATTATGCAAAAAAAAATATATATATAACTTCATATTATGTATTGATTATTAAATATTTTATTCAAAATAATTCATATACTTGATATAAAACATAATGGAACATAATTATATAACATTATACATTTTGTTGTATATAAATGTTTGCCTATAAAATTTAAACCTTGGTAAATTTGCGGGTACTTTATGTGTGTATATCGTATATGCATATTATTATAACACACACACACACACACACACACACACACACTCACTAACACACATTACCACTGCTGCAGTGGTAAATCAATATTCTTGAATAAAGGAAACAAGTAATTTTGCAAAAAAAAAAAAAAGAAAAAAAACTAGTTAGCATATAACTATTATAGAATGAACACATTTAACGTGATTTCATTTAATTCTTGAGTATGAGATAAAAACTACTTTAAATTATAATAATAAATCTAGTTTTATCTTTTGGATGACCACCAATGTCCCAAGTTAAATAAATTTGCATAAAATATAATACTATTATAACCTCTGCGGACTAGATTAAAATCATAAATTGTGTTTGTTTTTCCTCATCATTGTAAATAAATAAAACTTTGTAATTTTAACAAACTAATATATCATAGATATGATATTACAATAATTTTATAATATATAAAGTACAATTCTAATTTTTTAAAAGAATTTCCATTACTCTGCAAGAATACTGTATTCTTTTCAATGTCAAATTTGTATACAGCTGAATTAGAATCCGAAGATAACATTTTTATTGTATATTCTGATAGTGCTTATTAGTGTTTTATATATAATAACATATTTAAAAATAAAAAAACTTTCAGTGCTTGAAAAAAAAATCTATAAAAAGTTTGAATAATTGGAATGAATATAATGAAAACTTAACATTTTAAAGAAAATGAATATATTTTTGTCTTTATTTTAGTATCTAATTTAAGTTTTTCTTTTTAAAATAAAAATTTAGATATTTATTTTATTTTATATCTTTTATAATGTTTGAAGTATCTCATTATATTAAACAACTATTTTATTGGACCACAAATAATCATTGAATGAATGTATAAAATTTAATGAATGCTTTATAAGTTTTGTAATATTACTCTTGCTGTGTTATTACATGTTTATATTATATATTTTTAAAGTATGTTTAGAAGTAGGTCAACAAGAGAACAAATTTATTGCAATGAAAATAATGTAAAAGTACTAACGTGTTATATATATATATATATATATATATATATATATATATATATATATATATATATATATATATATATATATATATATATATATATATATATATATATATATATATATATATTCCTGCCTATATAAATAAGATATGAACCACCTAAAGTGGAAACCTAACTATTATACACATAAAGATTCATGTAATTTTTTTCTTTTACTTATGCAGTATAATTATACATAGCAATAAAAAAGTATAATATGAAAAATAATAATTCAAAGAAGAAAAAGGTATGTCGAGCTGTAGAAAATGTAATAATAATAATTAGGTTAACTTATGTTAAAAAAATATAACAGCTTGTTAAAAACAAAATCTAGATGCATTTATCAAAATAATTACAAAAATTAAAACCTAAGAATAATTTTAAAAATAAACATGCCTTTATAATAAAATAATAATAATACTGCAGTCTCTGTAAGTGTTATTATTATTATTATTTATTTAATATATTTTTTTTTTTTGCTTATGTTGTATTTTTTTATTTATATCTTAGGAATGAATTTGAAGCTTTAAAATAAAAATTTACCTTCTTCTGTGTTTTCTTTTTCTTTTATGTTTCAATACTTTTTCTATAATGAAAGAAAATTAATTAAACTGAAATAAAAGTATAAAAAAATAAATAAATATATACACACACAAGCTGAATAAGCTTACATTCAAACTGAATCTAATTGGAAGAGACGATTTTGTATTAAGTTTGCTTTAGAAATACTTTGCTTTACACAATCAAAAGAGAGACTTTGGCAACAAACGATGATAATTTTGAAAGGAGATAGAAATGTAATATATATATATATATATATATATATATATATATATATATATATATATATATATATATATATATATATATATATATATATATATATATTATAATACAAGGAGCCTAACCAGATATAGATAAAGCAAACTATAATATAAATAAACATTGTAACTTTATAATATAATATAATCAATGCCTTTCATTTTACAGACAGATTAAATGATTCGTACTTCAAAGGAATAAGCTTAAAGGAATAGACCAGAGAAAAACATAAGCATTTATATCACAAAACACTTGATGGGACTTACATAAATAACATTAGTTTGTCTCAAAACCCAACAGTAGCCCCGTAGCAGTGATCAGAAAATTCAATTTATGCAACCCGCACAACATTTTCATACTAATTTTTGCATGTTTCTGACGTCATAAACATGAATTTTCTCGCAAATTGCATACTTTACAGTTTATTCACGCTCTCTCGTAGGGCTACATTAACATTCTGGTAAAAATTGTCATCAGTTTTGAAGATCCCATTTCGTGTTTATTCATTAAAAAGCACACGTTGTTTTATGTGGTCTATGGCTTTAATAACAAGAAGTAGTAGCCTTTCTACATAGAGCGCATTAGATTGCATGCGTGATTTTATGTATAATTATGTACTTTAAATATAACTAGAAAGGAAATTTAATATCTTTACAGTATTAGAAATACATTGAAAATTTAATATGTAATTCATTGCATTTTACTGTATAAATAGTCAAATTTATTAATGTGATAATTTTTTGAACACAGGTAAAGAGAAAGGTAGATAAATATGAAATATTAATAATAATAAATTATTTTTATTGAGAGGCCACAAAAGGTTTTACTATTATTTTGTACTATATACGTAGTATACTATGTAGTATAAGCTATAATATGAGGATCAGTACGACTACGAAGTGCCCCTGTGCGGATATGTGGCTATACTTCCCGCACGACACGCCGGTGCAACTGGTGGTATAACATCCAGGAAAGCTAGCAGAGTGCATGTAGCGTGTGCTTTTACTTGAGATTTAACGACACCTAGGAGACTAGGGTGATATTTCAAACTACTGTATAGTAACCAGCAATTTTGAAAATGAACATGACTCAACACTCAACCAGATGAAACTTGTTAATTATTTAAAAGTTTCTTTAGCAGTACATAAAAAAGCTACATATCGCGTTGCTGACACCTCGATTTATTTTTATTGAACTTATTCTACTTCTTCTTCTTCAACCAGAAAAAAAAAAACAAAAAAAAAAACTAATGCTCTCTGAAACGCACTGGAAGCTGAAAGTATTTTTTTTTTACTATTGCTACTTTTAAAGAATAACTTAATGTTGAAAAAAAAAAAGAAATACCAATAAATAATTGACTCACGTCTAATCTACAAATTTTTCTAAAGACAAGTTGACTACGGCCTTATTTTACTATATATTATTTATTATATGAACTTAAATAAAGAAAATTAGTACCAAGCTTTTAAAATTAAGTAGTATATAATTTAAATTATCTACATAAAAACTTAAGTAGCTAGATAAGTTAACTAAAGATAAATTTCATTTAACAAAATTAAGAATAAGATAACATTTGGAATTATTATTTATTTACGTCACTCTAAAGTTTAATAAAAGAAAAAAAAGTTGTATAATTATATAGCACGTAATTACATTTAAATTAAGATAAGAGTAAAATAAATAAATATCTTATATTCAAATATACTCATATTTACAAGTATTAGTTTATCTAATTGATCTTTAATAGTAAGCAATATTACTAATGGTATTCATAAATAATTTGACATTAAAATTTCCATATCTATACAAAATTTAGATATACTAAATGAATACTCTTTTGAGATGTTAATAATATACTTTGATTATAGTGTGAAGTTTATATATTGCATGAAAGTAAAAATATATTTTGAGTAAACATGAATATACATAATCATTAATCTTCATCCATATTTTAATACTATTCAGTTATGTTACATAAAATTAATGTTGACTTATAATATCATGTTTGGTTAAAAAATTGAATACATTATACAGTATATATAATATAAAAAAAAAATTCAAAAAAGGGAAACGTTGTTTTGTTGTATATGACAAAGGGGTTTCTTTAAATATCATCAATCTTTAATTTTGAGACGTAATAAAGTTTTATTTAATAATGAACATCCTTCTTGTCTTTTTTTATAAAAGACAAATTACCTTATTAAATTATTAATATATTTTTTACATGCTCGTAACTTATTAATATTTTGTGTACATTATACTCAAGGAGAGAGAGAGAAAGAGAGAGAATGTGAGTGAGAAAGCTGATACACTGCGTAATACCTAAGGTCTCATGTGCAGTTAAGACGTTGATGGGCATATTTTAACGTATTTTAACGTAAGAGAGATAAAGAGAGAGAAAGAGACAGAGACAGTGAACAAAATCGTAAAATGTAATGATACTTCCTGTATCTTTTCACTTTGCGTACCATAAAAATATGTATGCATGTAAAATGTATATTTGTATAAATATATAATTTTTTTAGAGGTCAATTTTAATATTTTTTGCACTTATTTTAAATAAACAAAATGAAAAATGTTTTTTCGTAGTAGAAAAATTCTTGCTTTTGTAAATTGAAAACGAAATATCAAATGTTGGACTTTTTATAACTCATTTAATGCTTTTATAAAAATAAATATAATTTTATTTATGAACAAAAAATGAGTTTATTATCACTTAAAATCGTAGTAACAATAAAAAAGAGAGTTGTAGCAATTAAAATAACCAATATATATATATATATATATATATATATATATATATATATATATATATATATATATATATATATATATATATATATATATATATATATATTTTAAAGCAGTAAAATTTTAAAATCGCATAAAAAAGCAATGTACAATGAAGTTTGAATAAAAAATATTTTTCTACACTGCGAGTACGTTACCGCGTAATTAACTTTTGTTATTATACTGTATAGTAGAGATAATTCATTTCCTGTAACAAACCATCAACAACGTAATGTATAACTGCAACGGAAAGAGGGAAAAAAATGTATAAACATGATACTTACTATTCACTACGATTCAAAATGTAAAAGCAGGAGAGAAAAATAATTACAAAAGTTTCCATAAAATAAAAATGAAACGCTTGTATTTATACAATATGATATCTCAAGTGAAAAAATTGTGTTCATAGCTTATTGGCTAATTGCCATCAAACTCTTACGAAGTAACAATGAATGGAGCGAAAGCGTGTGAGAGGGGGAGAGAGCATTAATACATAATTGATACAGCCTTTTTTCATATGCTTTAGTTACCTCACAGAACCTCTATAAATTTAGTACGCAATGAAATAAGTAATAAATGACTTACAATTGGAGGCAAAAAAAAAAAAAAAAACGTGTGCTACACACACATTATACCATTATATTTTTTTCAAGATGGAACATTGCCATTCGAATTTTTTTTGTTCAAATTACAAAATCAATAATTAAAATATATCAATATACACTACAGTCCAGTATAATATCACTTTTTTATTTACACATAAACAGACCGAACATAAATATTTGTATTTCTCTACGAATAATTATTTCATCCACTTCATTTGTTATATTATATTTTATATAATATAAATATAGTAATAATGTTGTATATAATAATATGCATCATATTTAATTAAATAATATAAACTTGAATGCATTCTCATTAAAAATAAAAGCTAATATAGTTATTGTGTATAAATAACAATAGTATTAATTATTATAATGGTAAACAATATGTATATAAACAGAAGATGCTTTACTGCATAATTTAATATAATTGAATTCATTAGAATATTATTTTGTTTAAAAAAAATGACAATGTATATAATTTATAATATTATAAAAAAATATTTGTATACACATTTTTATCAATATCTAGGGAGTATTATACTTTTTTTTTCTTTGTTGTTTATGCGGTATCTCTGGTCTCAAGGGACTTTACAGAAATGTAAAATTTACTAGGTAATATTTTACACATTACAATGTTATGAATACGGCTACCAATCTTCATTAATTCATAAAACCATTTTTTTTTCTTTCATTTTTTTTAACAACTTTTTTTTCTTCGTTATTTTTATTCTTAATCATGTTTTTGAAAGTAGTTACTGCATACTTATTATAACTTTATGAGAAAAAATTTATATTCTTATATTTTTATTTCTGGAATGTTTTTTTCTTTGTCTTATAAATAAATATTATTATATAAATGAATAAAAAATAAACTAATTGTAAAAAAAAAAAAAAACTTGTGTATAAAAGAAGTATTATATTATACTCTTTTAAATACCCTTTCCTCATTACATCAATCTATTTCAATTTTTTTTTTAATTTTACTTCAAGCTAAATAATTGTTAATATTTCATTCTTCAAACAAAAGCTTACATTATTACAAATAAAACTGCATAGCCCACAGCATTTTATATAACAAAATAGCATGCAATAAATGTGTTACGTAATTAAATTTAATATTATGCTTTCTGTTATATATATATTAGTATTCTCAAGTAATAAAGTGATTGTTTATTTGTTTTATCTCCTTTTTTATCACACATTTAAAATACATAGACACAAAATTTATCATATTAAAAGTAGTAAATAATGTAAATTGTCCTTGACAATGGGTTCATAAAATTGTTTCAGGTCATTTCAAAAGGAATATCATTAAAAAAAAATAACCTTGTATTTTTTTTCTCACAGTTTAATATATCGAATGAGTTACTGTTTTAGTCATAGTAATGTAATTAGTGGATAAAGGTTATAGTTTTTTGTTCTTTTTTAATGTGAAAATTTATTGGTATTTTGTAAGTAAAATATTATTCCATATAGTTAAAAGTAAATTGTCCAATAGAGTGCTAGACAATATAATTTACTTTTTAACCTTCAAACTAAAAGTTTATTGAATTTCTTTCATTTGCATGCGTACAATAAATGTTCCAATTGTATTTTACGCTTTTATCAACAGTAATGTATTTACTCTATACTCTATTATACTGTATATAGTTATATAAATAATGTAATATATGTACATTTTATCCAAAGGTTAAAAATATACACAATTTAGATTTAATTTATATATTTTGGATTATATTATGTCAATACAATTTTGTTACAGAATACGACAGTACTTAACTTTTTTTTTAATTTTTTTTTTATTCTATTTAAATCAACTTTTGTACAATACAATGTTAGTATTGAGTTTGGAAAATCGGTACAATCGTTTTCTTTTTCTACCTTTTCCTCTTATCTTCTGAAATCAATTTTATATTTTAAAATTCAATCATCCCTGACATCTGAAGCGTTATCTTTTTTTCCCCCCAATTATAGTAAAAAATGTCACATTGATAAAAATATCTAACTGAATGTATTTACTTTTATTTTGTTTTATTGACTGTATTGAAAATATGTAAATAAACTATCAAATAGTAAAATAAAGAGAAACAGCAATAAAAATAAGTTAGAATAAAACGCTTCGAAAACTAGATCTTCTTTGTCTTCTTATCTTGCCAATAAAGGCAGAATAGCCCAACAAAACCTACGCATACCAAGAATAACTATTATCAGACAATTTATTTTTTATTTATTTCTTCTTCTTCTTTTATTATATTATTAATTAAATAAATTTTGTTCTCATAAATTTTAATGACCACGAGTTAAATATTTTAAAATGTTTAATCCTTCGTGTAATGCAAACTCCATTTTTTTTTTTTTTTTTTACAAAATAAAGGAACAGACCAGAATAAAACAAGCATTTATATCACAAAACACTTGATGGGACTTACATAAATATCTTTAGTTTGTCTCAAAACCCAACTGTAGCTCCATAGCAGTGATCAGAAAATTTCCATTTTTGCAACCCGCACAACATTTTTTACTAATTTTTGCAGGTTTCTGACGTCAGAAACATGATTAGTCACGCAAATTGCATACTATACAGTATTCTTACGCTCTCTCGTGGTAAAAATTGTCATTAGTTTTGAAAATCCCATTTCATGTTTATTCATTGAAAAGCATAATGTTGTTTTATGTGGTGTTAAGTGTTAACTCAAAACTCTTGGCAAGAAAAAAAAAAAAAAAAAAAAAAAAAAAAAAAAACTTACCGTAATGCTTCTGACCGGCCATTTCAGTGCCCCCTAATTTTCATAAATTACTATGGCGCAGATATAGAAGTCCACTTTTGAGTGTAAAAAGCACTCTGAAAACGGGAGTCGGAAGGTTTGACTTTCTTGTGATAGCTCAATAATGTTATTGAGTATCTAAATTTATGCATTAGCCTTCGCAAATATAAATATTATAATTAAAAATAACAAATTAATGTTGTGTTGATGATCAGTTGGCTTTGAATAATTTTTTAGCGGCAAAAGATCACTAATTTTATAATTACCTTAATAGAGCTGCGCAGAAACATATTTCCGTTTACAGCGTGGCAATGCGCAACATATTTCGACACTTCTTGGAGTTATGAACGCACAGTGTTGCCACGGCGGCGCACGGCGGAACGAAACGGAATAAAAGAACGCAAAATGGATGCCGCTCATGTTGATGCAGCCGCGGTAAGCTGAAATCAAGTCTCGGCATCTATGTTACGCATTATAGTGAGTAATTAAACTATTATTGATTAACCTAGTATATTTTGATTACCAAATAAGATTGTTAGAAGCAATATATTATGCTAAAATTGCCAGTCACACAAAACCAGCTGACGAAGTAGCATTCGTTTGGTTTTTGTTTTTTTTGGCTCTGTTCGACAACGGCAAGATGTTAAAAAAATATGTTGCGCATTGCCACACGCTATAAACGGAAATATGTTTCTGCGCAGCTCTATCTAAACTAATTATAAAATTAATGATCTTTAATTATTCAAAGCCAACGATCATTAACACAACATTAATTTGTTATTTTTAATTAAAATATAGACATTTGCGAAGGCTAATGCATAAATTTAGATACTCAATAACATTATTGAGCTATCACAAGAAAGTCAAACCTTCCGACTCCCGTTTTCAGAGTGCTTTTTACACTCAAAAGTGGACTCCTATATCTCCGCCATAGTAACTCATGAAAATTAGGGGGCACTAGCACTGACGACGTCATGGCCGGTCAAAAGCATTGAACGTATAGAGAAAATCTTATTAAACGAATAGTCATTAATCAGTAATTTTGTAATTTTACATAATGTATGATTCTAGTTCTAGTTAAAAAGATCGTATAGTAAAGTTGATAATAATATGAAAATAAAACTGTCCGATATTATTCAACTGACATCGTTCATTTATGTGAACAGATAATAATATTAAATTTAATAATAATAACTATATATAATAAAATATATAGAACATTTTTATGATCTTCTTTTCTGTATTTTATTGTATCTATATAGAATTGTATTAAAGATATCCTTTTTCATCTGAAAGAAATAATTAAAAAAATATATATAAAAAACTATAATATATATTTGAACAATAATTTGAAGAGATATCTAGGTTAAATAAGATTTAATATAAAGTTTATTTTTAGAAAGCAATTATATATATATATATATATATATATATATATATATATATATATATATATATATATATATATATATATATATATATATATATATATATGAAATTTAATAGAATTACAATGTTTAAAAGAGTTAATAATTTGACCTTTAAAAGCTTTCAAAATTATTTTACGAAGAAAATATAAAAATAGATAAAATGTTCTAAATTTTCCCAGACTTGCGGTTAATGTTTATAATAGAATAAAAATCAGTTGTGCTTTATTATACTTTTTTAGATACTGAAGTGTTATCAAAAACTTTCATTGCAAAGAAATAATCAATTGCAACACTGTATGCTATCTCTCCTCACTTTTAATTAAGCACTCCGTTCCCCTCACACCTGTTGTCATAATATGTTAACTTTGTGCTTTGTGTGTTTTATGGACAACGTTGCCACAGATATCTCACTTTTGCTATTTTCTCATAAGCATGATGCATTGAAAGTTTATGGTGACATTTCGGTACAGTTACAATACAATTTACTGCATTAATATAATACAGACTTAATACTTAATACTAAACTTCTATAAGCTGTATAATAATATAATGTATGAATGGGTACTATATATTATAAGCTATTATATATTTATTGCAACTGTACACATGGTGTTTATAATTTAAAATCTTTGAGCAATCAAAGCAGTTTGTGAAAATAATAACTCATATAATATTTTGTTCAAGTAAATATATTAATTAAAAAAGTTTATGCAATAAATATGATAAGAAATGATGCCATTTATATTAGAAAACTTTTTAATCTTTGTATAAAGATATAATTTTCAAAACTCATAAAATAATGCTTCACTTTACCTTTGAAAATAATAACGTATTTTCTCCCTATTTTCAATATCTTAAAAGCAAAAAGTTATTTAAAATTTTATTATATATTTTCTTTCTAAATATATATTATAACTAAGACGAGGAGAATATTGAATGTGCATTCATTTTATTTTACTTTAAACGACTTTTAACACCCTTTCAAGTGCTCGTAGTGAAAATATGCAGATTAAATATGAGAGAGAGAGAGAGAGAGAGAGAGAGAGAGCAATAACTTCTGACCTCCAATAAAAGTGAAGAAATGTAAATAGAAAATAGATAGGAATATTTTATAACTACATACCTTTCCATCGTAATTATACTAATATTTCTGGTTTGTTTTAGGAAGTATTTGTACACACGACCGTGATGATATATTTTACCATTTTCATCGAGCGCGTATTTTTCTCACAAGAATAAAATTGAGAATTTACCACCAGTTTTGAATGGTAAATTATATTATATCAATCGTGTATAGTATACTAAGGATAATCAAATTGCATTGGCAAATAAAGAAAGCCAACTTACGAGGTACCAACTTTATTATTTTGCTGAAACCCACTTCCGGTATAACTTACCCGCATGCGTAGTAAGTTAAACGGAAGCAAATATAAATAAACTCTTATATAGTCGGCAGCTCGTAAGTTGGATTCTCTTTACTTGTCAATAGCACCTTAATTTAGCTTCATTAGATACCAAGGTTCTTTAATACGAAGGCAAATAAACGTTTTTGCCAATGTCTCAATCACAATTTATTCTAATTGAATTTTGGCTCCAAAACTTGAATGAAGCTAACGAATTGATTCACACACAAAAGAGCGAGGGACAATCTTGTATAGCACGCTATAATAATAAAAAAAATCAAGAAGTAAAAGAAGGAAGAAAAATCAATTATGCTGTTCAATACAAAAATACAAAGTTTAGCAACACATAAAAATAAATAAAAATCGTGCTTTTGTGTGTGCTTTTCTTTTTCTTTGTTCTTTTGTTTATTTTGATTCATATAAAATCACGTTTTAAAGAAAATAGTGAATGAATAGGAAATATATATATATTACAAGACTGCTACAGTTTGCGTGTTATATACATTCAAACAATTTTTTGTTCTGAATCAAATTTATATGAAAAGGCCATTTATAGAAAAGAATGGTATGCTCCCCCTCTTTGTAGTTTCTATGAAAAAGAAAACAAAAAGTCGTTATATTTTCAAAGTATTGAAAAAGTATTAACTTTTTATTTATTATTATTATTATTATATTTTTAAGGAACAAAACATTAATTTTGTACAAATTATGGTCTCAATAAACTGTCGTAAAATTGTTTTTAATAAGTTAAAAGAAAAGGAAAGGAAAGAATGGGAATTGAAGAAAGGTTTCTTATATGCAGATTTTAATAAAATAATACGTGATCCTCCATATACCCAGAAGCAAACGAAAATATTTTAATATTAAAGTAAAGGCCTTCTTGAATATCAATGTCTGTTTAATTTTTCATTAAAAAACTTTAATGTTATTTTAATTTAAAAACTTTGTCATGCTGTCAGACTTTATAAGCAACTTATAATATATAATAGGGAGTATTTTATATAAGTTTCAATAGAATTAAGCTCTTCAAGGAAATTCTGGTATAAGCATTTAGCACTTTCAAGACTTCGCAATCCAAACAATACGAAAATGTTGAATGTTGTAGTCAATATGGCTAGATAAACTTTATAAAATATGTCTAATAGTAATAAGTTTAAATGTGGTTATAATGATGAACTTATGTGTAGAGAGAGAGAGAGAGAGAGAGAGAGAGAGAGAGAGAGAGAGAATGTAATTGTTATTATCATGCTAAATTGTTTTAGTAGTGAGAGAGAGGGTGAGGGGGAAAATATTTTCCAAAGTGACGATTGAATTTACTTTCTTCAATGTGTCATTATTGAATACTATTAAATAATTGTGCTAATAGTCAAATAAAAGCTGATTTTATTGTCACTTAAAAAATTTAAAGGAATTTTCATTTATTAAAAAATGTATACTTAAAAAAAAAAAATCACACAAGTTTTTAATTATTTTGATTTTGATTCTATATTGTATAGTTACCCCCCCCCCCCCAAAAAAAAAACTTAATTATCAATGAATACAAATAAATTTATAGTATATAGATCCACATTCGCATACATCATTGTTAAGTTCATATTAATTTGATTGTTTCTTGTACATGTAGTACAATAAAACGTGCTTTCAAATTGTTACTTTATTGCACGAGCAACTATAATCAATGGTCTCATATTATATTGTGTAATGTACAAAATTGACTGCCGTAGAAAAATATAAATTTGCACGTACTTATATAGAATTTAATTTTTAAATATATATTTTTAGAGAAGAAAAGGAAATAACGTGATTACGATGATAACTTACCGATCCACAGCAATTGCAACGAGATGAAGGATGGACGCAGTACAGCAGAGTACGTCACTTGAAGTCCACATGTCACATAACTCAGGGCCTAGAGTCCACTGCTGACTGACCTCATAAACCGCACCAAGCGGCATTACAAGACATGCTACCAGTAAGTCAGCTACTGCAAGCGAGAGGATCAAATAGTTGGCCACGTTTTGAAGATGTCGTTCTAACAAGATGGCTGCAATCACGAATACGTTTCCTGTAAACATAAAATAAAAACATATCATATAGCTTTTTCTGCAAACAAATATATTCTTATGAGATACGAGATGTAGAGATATGTATATAGATTTTATTTAAATATATTATAACTTTATAAAAGCATTCTAAGGGCTTGACATCTCATGATACAAAACCTTGACCAGAATTGAAATATTGAATTTTACATAATATATAAGATTTTATGTATTGTTTCTTTATATAGATTTTTTTTAATACGAATTATTTAGCAATTTCATAGATAGCAAAAAGTAAAAATATTGAGTTATTGAAGAAATTATAGGTATTGAAATTTAATACAATTACTTATATAACTTGAAAAAAAAATTATAAAAAAAATAACGTGTACGATCACATTATATATGATACTAATATAATGCTTTAAGAAAACTATAAACTAACCTAAAAATATATTAATAATGATTCTTCTTTAAATATAATATAGTAATATCATTCTTTATCATGTGGTAATTCTGTGTACAGTATACTCTACGCATAAAATATTCTCCACTTTAAAGTGTTGATATTTCCAATATTATTTTTCTACAGTCGGCTAATAAGGTATATTATTTTGACGATAGTTAAAAAATAAATAAATAACCGATATCATGTACAAAAATTCTCAATCAAATTATTTATTGTTTTGAAAAAAGGCTTTATTTTAAGCTGTTTATTTTTTAAAAAGTTTGTTTAATATTTTAAGTGTATTCTCGTAAATGATCATTTCTGTGTTCAATTAGAATTCCGATGGGATGTCGTCTTAAGAATAACATTAATCATTCGGAAAAAGAAAAGAAAAAGTTTTCTGTTTTGTTTGTTTAATTATTTATGACCTCGTAGAGAATATTGACATTTATATTCAATAAAATAATAATTATTTATATATAATCCTCGTTGTTTCCAATAACAAAGGATTTCTATTTTAATTATATTATCAATTCATTACTCATTCTTGTTTTGTTTGCCTATACTGCTATATACGGTACGTATAAATAAAATGAAAACTAATTACACTCCAATCATAATATATACAAAGTATATTTTAATTTTAATATATATATATATATATATCAGTGGCGTAGCCAGGATTTTACCACAGGGGGGGTTTGGGTTAAAAACAGATGGGGCGAAGCCCCCAAAAGCCCGCCGCAGGCGCGAAATTTTTTGAGGCCACGCCCCTTTTTTGGATGCAATTTATGTATTTATTATGCTTTTAATTTTAAATGATGTAAAATTGAAGTTTGTAGATTTTGACGTGTTAAAATGTGAATTTGCTTCTGCCAATACAAAATTAAAACTGCTATTTTATTTTATTTTAGAGACCAATACTTGATATTTACTATTAAGTCAATTTTGAATGCATGGAACTATCGAGTGGTAGCACAATATAACACAATATGGCCAGCAAAAAAAAAGTATTAAAATGGAGAGAAAAACTAAATATAATGCCTAAGCCACCCTGATCAAGCAATGCGGATCTTGCATTATACCAATGTTTTGAAGCTCAAAATATTTTTAAGGGTGCAATTTTTTTTAAAGAAATCTATAAAATAAAAAAATTAGTATAAAATTTACTAAAAGTTATGAATTGCTGTATTCACTGTATTTCATTTTAGCACTGTATTTACGCAGCCCACAGTACGTAAAACACCTGATGACCGCAACCCGAAGTACCGCAAGGAAATAAAAAACTTGCACAACTTTAGAATGAAATGCAACACTAAAATTGCAAGTTATTCATTTCATTAATTTCAGTACATACAAACCTAAAATATTTATCATTAAACTTTACTGACAGAAAATAATTCCATTAATTGTTATTAAAATATTATTTCAGGACTACAAAATTATAAACTTAAAATTTAAAATAATTTTGAGCTTCAAATCATTTTTGGAACGCAATACTTTTTTTTTTTTTAATGTAGAATTTGCCGTATTTTACACTTTAGTTTTTCTGATTTGTCTATAATGTTTTTTTATTTTTTTATTTTGAAGTTCAAAAGTACCATCAAATTATTCATTGTTTTACAATAAAAGGAAAAAACAATCAAAATTAAAGTCAATGTCAGCAACTCTAATACGCAATTTTTGCAATACCAATTTTACTTCTATTTAGTTTTTCTTTCTGAAATTGGCTTATTGGCTAAATATCATCGAATATGGACCAGTGTAAACTTAATATATTTTGAAAGCTTCCTTATAGTTTGAAAGTTTTGTTTCTGTGAACGCCTTTAAAATCACGTCGTTAATTTATTTTTATTACCTATTCTATGCTAGAAAACTGTGTCGTGTTTACTTATACTGTATATAATTTTTTTTCACGGAAAACCGAAATTTTACCAATTTTAATGTAAGATCTAGCTAATTGTTTTGTTTGGTTAGTACTACAAAATATTTGGTACCTTTAAGGCTAATATAGTGTCTACCGCTGTACTAATGTATCAGTATGAAGAAGTAAAATTAGTAAATAAAATTAAATATATTCAATATTCGAGCGAAGCGAGAAAATTTTGAAGATTTTTTCTCCTAAAATGCTATTTTTCTTGCAACATTTTGGTTCAATTTTTATTTTTTTATATCTTTTCCAAATCCACAGGGGGGGTTTGAACCCCCAAAACCTCCCCCCTGGCTACGCCACTGATATATATATATATATATATATATGCATAAAAAAAGTTCAGTATAATAAAAATATGTATTTACTATAGCATTTTTTTATAGAACGTTTTATGCATAATAAAATAAGATATAGCCTACTGACGAAATAATAAATTTATACTAAATATAAGAGTTTTTTATAATATAAAAAACAACAATATAAAAATACATGGAAGTTTATAGAATAAAAAATACTTATAATTTTTTGTCATAATAATATTTATAAAAATTAATTTTTGAATTAATAGTTCTTATGCGTTTAATTTAGTGTAAAATAATTGGGTAAAGTTGAGATCACAAAAAATATTAATGTGTACCATTTTAATAAAGAATTTAATGTCTTTTAACTTTTTTTTACCGCTTCAAAAAGTTTAAAAATGTTCAGTGACATCTTGTACCTTATGGCAACATTGTCTTAAAAGAATGAACATATCGGGTTTCGTCTAGACAGTTATTTCTTTAATATTACTTTGATATAAAAAAGTAAATTATATGCAAATAAAATACAAAATATGATCACTTTTACCAAAAATACAAAAATAAAATATTATATTATAAAGAGAGTATACGAAACATAAATAATTTTATGAAATAAAATACTTTAATATTTACTTTCTTACTTTCCTTGTTCTTTATTTATAATTCTTTTTATATTCAGTGCTGAATAAATAATTAAAATTTGTATATGAAAACTGCTTTGAACATTTACTCATTTATAAAAGTAATAACATAAAAACAAATTTATACTTTCAAAATCTGTATATTTATATAATATAATTTTTATATTATTTTCAACATAATTTTTTCTCTATCCACTTTTATTATTGTAAATTGACTAACAAAGTTCAGAGAAATATCTCAGCAGACTTTCTTTTATTGTAACACGAAAAAAAAAATGACGAGAAAAAGGCAATGTGAAGTACAATACGCAAGCAGACATTTACGCAACACGAAAATCGTTAAGCCAATACAAAATCGATAGTCACTTTACTGGGAGGTATGCGAAATATCTATTTTTATCATTTTGTTCTTTTGTTTTTGTTTTTGGAATTGACTTTTAAAAAAAAATTGTGTACTGCAAGTTATATAATAATATCTATATTTTTGGGGGAGGGGGGGGGGGGCTTTGAAATTTTCAACATAACATATTATCTATTGCATTTTTCAATCATAACTTAAGCGTAAAGGACGAAATATTATATATATTTTAAATACACCAAAAAGAAAAGTATCATAAAAACGGGTTGACACAGCAATATTTACATAGAATTTTAATTAAAAAAACTCGTTTATTTATTTTTCTTCAATAAAATACGTTATTAATTATAAAATAATATCTCATTCTCCCTTAAAAATAAAATAAACTTATTGCGTTGTCCGTTAACGGTTCTAGGTGAAGTTTTTAGTGAAATTTTAACATTTAACTCAAAAAGGCTGATAAGCTAAAAACGTTATATGTAAACTTGTTTTTGAATATATTTTGAGAGAATATATAATGATTGTAAATTATTGAAATTAAACATATACATATGGATTTTGTACCATCCCAGCTCTTTAAAACATGTTTCATGTTTGAATTTACGCAGTATAGTTAGTTTTACTTTTTTGGTTCTGATTTTATTGAAAAAATGACGTATAAAAATGAAGTTTATGATTACAGGGCACTATTATTTATACTTTCACTTCAAATAACTGAATTCAAAATTAAGCTTCTAATTCAAACAATAGCACAAATACGTATTAATAATCCAAGTTTGCTATACAAAAGAAAAGAATGCAAATCACACTTTCTAACTGACTAGCTAAATAACAATGAAGGTGTCAAAAAATGATTTACGGTATACATTTTATTATAATATACAACTTTATTTGTTAACATGTCAAAGTCAAATTTTTTTATAATCCGTAAATATATTATTCACAATTTCATAAGCAGTAATTTTAAACATTTTTCATACAATACAATATTGTTTTAACAATAAAAAAATGGTTATTTAAAAATGTTGTGCTTTCAAAGTATAAATGATAATAACATAAATAAATTGATCCACTTTTGAACATGATATTGTTTTTTAATAATAATAAGTACAAATAATAATAATAAAAAAAAAATACAGTACACCGGAAAAATTTAATTTTTTTTTCTTGTCATATTGTGTCTGTTACCATATTAATGTCTTATTGTTATATTAAAATATTATACTGTCTGAAGTGCTTTATTGCTTGAATTTAGTAACTTACAGTTATTAATACAATAAAATTTCCAATCACATACTCTACATATGAATAATAATAAAAAATGCATTAATGGATTTGATGCCATTTTTTTTTTAGTGGTACCATTATTTTTAACTTAAAAAAAATATATATATATATATCGAAATCGAATATTGTATAAAATTTAATAGTGATATACTTCATGTCTGTGAAATTACATTATTTACAAAAATCAAGTAGCACAGACAGTATTTCATTGTACAGTGCTATTGTACATTCTAACGTGAAGAGCAATTTTTTTAAATGTATATTTTTCTAATGCGATTAACTTTACTGTCTTAAATGTAAATGATAAAATATTAAAGTAAATTAATAAAAATGAAGCTAGTAATTTTCTTATGCAAACAAGTCTAAAGTAACGAAAATTTAGTGTACAGTACTTAACTTTTAACTTATATTTATAGTAATAATTCAAGAGTAAAAAAAAAAAAAAAAAAAAAAAAATTATTTTTTCATTTTATAACTCTTTACTGTACGCATAAACTATTATAGAATATTTAATTACTAACTAAATCTTTTAAAATATTTATTGTGTATGATTTATTTTAAGATATTTATAAAGTTCGTACAGTATATTTTTATATAATTACGCTTCAACTTTAGAATGAAATGTGTTTCGAAACAAGTTACAAGAACTTTTTCTTCAAAGATAACAAAATGTTGCATAATAAACATTTTCTGTTCAAACAGAGTTGCTCTTTCTTTTCTATAAAATTCCTCGGTGGGAATAGATTTAAAAAAATTATATGCTTGAATAAATCTTAAATTACTATAAGGAAAAATATTAGCATTGATTGAACATTTTTAAATTTTACGATTTTTCTTTTTTATTCATCTATAATTTTCTTTTCTCAAAGGAATATTTTCCAAGCATTTTTTATCTTTTGAGAATCCACGATGCATTATAACAAATTATAAATTATAATCAATATTTTTAACTTCAAATAAAATATTTTAGAAATCAACTTAAAAAGAAAAAAAGAAGAAAAAAAAGATAATAAAATGTTTTACAAAATTAAAGGAAACGCTAGTAAAAATAAACAAAAGTTTTTAATTTTAATCGTTTTATTTAGTTTACTTTGTTCTTTACAGTAAATAAAAAAAAACTTCAGCTGTTTTTATATATCATATAATTTTCTAAAAATGCTGAAGACTTTTTTATTTGTGCTTTGTTTAGTTTCCTTTTTGTACTTTGCTTTTCTTTCTTTTTTTTTTATATATATATTTTTTGTTTTTGTGTCAAATGCAGACTCACGTTTTATAAGAGACGAAAAATATTAACGGTAGCATTACTTAATAATTAATATAATTATACGCTTTTTACATAAAAATCAAATATACAGCTTACAAATACCAGTATAAATATAATAATTTTTAAAAATTTCAGTATCTTTTTGTTATTCATCATCAATAAAAAAAGCTTTAAACAAATTGCAAAGGAAAATTACGATGAATCCCTTAACAAATAAAAATGCATTTAATGTTTGATTGGTTAATGTATTTACGTAATAAATATCTATAACGATTTTCTTAAACTTAAAATGTTGAGTAAGCGTTATATAGTAGTTAAATGCTATGTTTATATTACACAGGGGAATTATGATAATCATTTTGAGTGCTTCTTTTGCAAACCTCACACTACTCTTCAGTTACAATTTATATATTTTATGCATTACATTATTATTTGTGAGTTTTATATATATATATATATATATATATATATATATATATATATATATATATATATATATATATATATATATATATATATATATATATAATATATATATTTACCAAAATGAATCATAATCTCTCAAATACTCCTTTTTAATGTATAATTATTATGATTTTGTCATGTGGATACTTAAGGAGTAATTTAAGTACTATACGGAAAAAAATGATTTGCTAAATTTAAGTACATATAAGTATACAGTACTAACGCAAATAAGCCCGCGCCCTAGTACATGCGCGCAAGATCTGAGTATTACTGAGTAACCTGTGTCTCTAGCATAAGTGACGCCAAATCCCTCGCTGGATTTTATGCCACCTGCGATCTAGGAGGAGCGGTACCTAGCGTCAGTATAGTTTTTATGTCACCTGAGATCTAGGTGGAGCGTAGATACAGGTACTCATACTACCTATTGCAAAACACAGGATTGGTATACTAGAATTGTACTTGGATTAACGGGATTTTTCGTTCCGTGTATTTAGTTCAGTTTCAATGTATCGATTACCTGATGTAAAAAGTACAAGAAAAAAAAAAAAAAAAAAAAAAAAACTATAATACTAATGTTAGGTACCTACATACATTACAATAGGTAAACATTAGCCTGGAACAAGTAGTTATATACTTTTGTTAATAATACCTAATGTAGGTAAAACATACTACAATAAAGGTGAAATATACTACAACAAAGGTATGACTCACCTAGATTAGGTAACATTTTAACATACACCTAACACCTTACCTGTGTATTAAACCGTTCTACAAGTTAGTACAATTTACAGGATTCATGTTCATAAGGTACCTACCATTTAGTAGTATTTTTTCATGTACAGATAGATAGATAAATATGTTACAAATATGATTTCAAAGAAAAAATGAAGTTTTTTATTTATTTATTTTTTAATTTAAGCTAATGGATTATGAGCTACACACACGCATAGTCTAAGAACTTACAATTTTAATTATTAAAATTTGGAGCTGGGAGAAAATATAATATTTTAATTATTTTTATCAAGTTTATTTATCATTACATTACATGTGAAGATAAACAAATTTTTTGTTCGTTTCAATCCATCTCAACACTTTACTAGACAGACTTTATGTATTTTATATACATATATTTTTTTTATTTTTACATTATATTAACAGTAATTTAGTAGTCTGCATTTAAAAATAAAAATCAACATTCAAATAAATATTGTAGACTTTATGATTATTATTTTGTAATTTATTTTTAAGTACACCCCGGCTTTTTGTTAAAAATTATAACATATTTTTCTATTGTACAGTATATTATAATAAATATACAAAGTGTGCACAGTTTTTTTTTTTTTTTTATAATTCATTATTCTACAAAAACATTTATAAAAAATGATATTACAATAACTAATGTTACAGAATAACAATAAACCAAAAACTTTTCTTATTAAAATAATGTATTAAGTTTAATTCCTATATGTTTATTTGTATTCTGCAAATGTAGCGTAAATTTTTTTCCATTTATTTCATCTGTTGTCTTCATTCAAACACAAATAAAAATGAAATGAACCGTTGAGAATAATCAGAAGACTAAAAACGCAGAAGACCACGAAAAATATTGATCGTTGTTTACGATTACCAAAAACACGAAAATAAAAAAAAATTGTCTAGAGAATACGAGTGAGTGAAAGTTGAAATAAAAAGAAAATAAAATGTTTTTTTTCTCTGTATATGAATAAATGGTACTCGCAATCTTAAGCATAATGTATCGTAACTCGCCTACATTTCAAATACATTTTAATTTAAAATTTTATATAATTATCCACTGGCTTGATTTCTAAGCCGTTAATGCTGAATGAGAGAGTGCTGTCTGCTGTCTCCTCTAGTGAGTTTTAATTCATTGAAATTCGTTAAAATTTATTTAAATTTATGAATAACAAAAAAAAAAAAAAAAAAAAACTAGTATTTGATTTCTTTTTTGGTTATGTGATCACGTTATTGCATATTATCTTTCGACTTATTTGAAGCGTAGAGTTACTAGTATTGTTCGTGATTTTTTTTTTTTTTTTTTTTTTTTTTTTTTTGCTACAAAAAATGCGCATTACATTTGAATAACTATAGTTGATCTTCATTTTAGTAACAGAAAATAGAGTTTTCGAACAGCAATACTATAACCCAAAGTGAACCATTTTAGCGCCATTTGCTTAAAATACCCAAGTGATGTTAAACTAAGCACTTATATTTTTGAAATAGCGAATGAAAATGTTATAACAATTTTCTAAAAATTTAAACAATTATGGGATCGATAAGATCCAAAACAGTATCTGTAGCATTATGGGCTCCAATACTTTGTATTAATAACTATATATTATTGTAAAATATAATAATTTTGGAATTTAAAAGCAATCCTGTACCGCAACGAAATCATAAAATTTCACAACTATACACTGAAATGCATTACAAAAATTGAAAGTTATTCATTTCGTTTCGGTACAACCAGCAACTATATTTTTCTATGAAAGTAAATTGTTGAATATTTGTTTAAGATTATTATAATAGCATTTTGTTATCTCTTATATTGACTGGTATATGAGTTATTGTATAGGTAAACCATATAATAGAAATTATAGGTAAACGTATTGCTTTCTATTTGTTTTATGGTGTACAGCTCTGGCCAAAAGTTCCCGAACGATTTGCATAGGCAACCCGCAAACACACAATGTTACCTTTAGGAAAAAACGCAGCAGCCGCCGCTGCCCCGTTCGGGAACTTTTGGCCAGAGCTGTACATTTTTACAAATACCTCCCGAACAAAGTTATCATCCCCCCCCCCCTCTAAATATATATATAATGTATATACATTGTATACATTACATATACACAGTATATTATACTTTATACATATATTGTGTATGTATGTTTTGAGATAGACCAAAATTTTATATTTCTAATGACAATTAAAAAACAAAAATCTATAATTTTCTGTCTAGCATTAAATTTGCCACTCTTGAAAAAGTATTTTATATGTTTTTGAAAATTTATAAAGCACTCAATTTCTATTTACTTTATATAACCTAATGTCATCATAAAATATATATTAATTTATTTTATAAAAGCCGTCAGTGTTAATCACCACACACACACACATACACACACACACATAGTGTAATAGAGAGAGAGAGAGAGAGAGAGAGAGAGAGAGAGAGAGAGAGAGAGAGAGAGAGAGAGAGAGAGAGAGACGAAGACGAACTCGTCAGGAAAACCTCATTATAAACTAAAACTAATATCAAACAAGCAAACTCTATTACTATTTTCTTGGTGTATGACGTCATAATAATCTTTATGTAAACACCTTACTTTATTCACAAGAGAGTGTCTTTTTTCTTGTGCTTGTATTTCCATATTGAAAAACAATTAATTTTAAGCCTTTTGTAGTTTAAAAAATCATTACTCTTCTCCTATATTGAAATTCTTATCTAAATTATATTATTATTATACCTAATAAAGAAGTACTAATGAATAATACATTATTAACCTTAACGAGTAGTATTTTTGCAATATACAGCACACACACAAATATATGAAGAGCAAGAAGAATATTTGGCTCCTTTGGTAAGTTAGTGAAATATTTATGAAACAGCAGACTAGAGGGCCATAAATCTTAAATTTACGCCAAAGTTAAACTTATTGTGACGGCTTATTATAATGTATCGTATCATATTATATTTTACATAAAGGTTGTGCAAACCTTAATATTAATAAATCAATAAAATTTCAATTTTTAGTAGAAGTAACTTCTGTAGAGAAGATAAATATAATAGTACTAAAAATAAGCAAAGAAAAAAAAAATTCTAAAGACTGTATAACAATATGAACGATGAAAATTCAATATACTCCACGTCAAAAACAGATACAAATTTTAAAAGAAACTCAGAAAAGACATGTTTGTTGTTATTTACCTTATTTTTTTATATATATTTTTTTATGATGATATTTCTAACAATTTCTTGAAAATAATTCAATTGAAAAATGAGTTTCAACTAAACAATTTCAACAAATCATGAAAGAAGAAGGAAAAACTAAAACGTAAATTAATGTTTATAAAGATCTTATACCGGACAAGGCAAGTTTATAATATGTTTCTTTAGATCTTTCATTCCTACACTTCCTAGTACTGAACGAATAACATTGTTTTGCAAAGAATCAGAAAGTATTTTTTTCAAAGCAAAAAATTTATTTTGTGTAGGAGTTTTTTTTTTTTTTTTTTTTTCCTTCTTTTTTTTCTTCTATAGATTACATGCTTGCCAAAGTCATTTCTAAGAAAACAAATAAATTTTTTGACAAAATAAGTATGCAGTTAGTAAATTTAAGTAATTACCAACATTTAATAATAATAATAATAAAAAGTTTAAAGTAAATGAAACTCAATATTATTTGATTTTTTATTACATTATTTTATTTACCTAGCAACACATACAGTATACGTCACGTAACTTAAATATAAATAATTATTTATATATAAACTAAAATTTAGTAGACACCAAGGGGAAGGAGAATTGGTTTGACATTTAAATTTTAACAAAACGAGAATTTCATTCATCATAAAGTACAACTTTAGTGTATAAAACTATTTTTTATCTTTATATTGCTATGACATTAAATTTTAATATAAAATATATATAATAGAATAACATGAAAATGTCACTGCATTGTGCGTAGACACATATGAAATAATTTAATCTTAATTTAATTATAAAATTCAACGGTATATTTATATTATACAGCAAAGTTGGTAAGTGAATTAAAATTTTTGTTATACCCGCATAATGTAACATTTTGAATATGAATATAATAATTTATATAGAATAGTATATAAATAGTATAAGTAAGGTGGCTATATAGAGAAAGTAATTTGAATGTAAATGTTACACAAGATGTTTTACCTTTCTACGTAAAATCTAATGTTAGTTAATCTAGTTAGAGAGAGAGAGAGAGAGAGAGAGAGAGAGAGAGAGAGAGAGAGAGAGAGAGAGAGAGAGAGAGAGAGAGAGAGAGAGAGAGAGAGAGAGAGAGAGAGAGAGAGAGAGAGAGAGAGAGAGAGAGAGAGAGAGAGAGACTGAGAAGAAGGGGTTGGGGACGAGGAAAAGGGCTTGTTTGCAAAATGAGAAGACGAGAAAAGGAAAAAGGTTACATATACATAGAGAGCAGCAGGAAACTGCTTGTGTGCAGAACGAAATGCCTTGTGATGTGGTGGTTATGAAGAAGGTAAAGTCAAGTCAGTATAAGAGAGAGAGAGAGAGAGAGAGAGAGAGAGAGAGATTGAAAAACAGTTAGAAAAGGACAGCAAACGAACAAACAAAAATGTGTATACAAAGTGACAAGAAAACAAAATAGAGAGAAGACGAGACACAATACAGAGTAACTAAAAATCAACATCATTACTATACACAGTAAATGCTCACTTGTTAGTAAGAATTATTATTTGTCTACCATTTCTCTACTTTGTACTTCCACTCGCCCTTAAAATTACGCACCTTGACCTTCCGTGTTTACACAATGTTAAGAGCATGCAAGCGTCAAAAGCCTTTTAACTGAAAAAAAAAAAAGGTGGAGTTATTTAATGTTATTATTCCCCCAAAAAATGTAAACAAAAGGAAACAAAGAAATGGAACTGAAAAAAAAAAAAAAAAAAAAAAAAAAAAAAAAAAAAAAAAAGAAGTAATGTTTGCGTGCTATAAAACACTCTGAATGAAACTTTTATGTAATAAGTGTTTAAAGGAGAACCAGTGTATAGAATATTAAACAAAGGATGAAAGCTGCCTAAAAATAACTAACTACATTATTATTTGTTTTTAATTTTAGTTTTATAAAGATTATTTAATAATTATATCAAATCAAAGTATATATAAAAAAAGAGAACGAATAGCTTTACCATATTATAACGTAGTTTAATTTGAATGTGACAAACTTCAAACATAGTACGTTACAAAGCAATAGTTTTACACCAATATTTTTTATTGACACTTTGTGTTTAAAGTTAAACTTTTTATATAATATGTCGATACAATTTAATGTGGCTTCAAAGTGTGTTGCTTACCCCATCCATTTCTAGTGGAATGCCCACTCTTTGTTATACATGAGTTACAAAACCTCTTTTGAGTCTCAGTTTCATTTGTTTTTTTTTCAAGCCACAATCTTTTTTTCTTTTTGTACTTTTTATTTTATTTTACTATCTTGATTTCCCAAGAAACTGCAAAGAAAATCTTAGATTTTTTCCCTTTAAGAAAAGGCTAAAAGTCTTAAATGACATGAATAAAATTTCTTTCTCTGTAAAGTGCAAGTTCAGACTATAAAATGTGGTAAGTGAGACGTTTTTGAAATCAAAAGTTCACGAACCCAAACTATATATTATTATACAATTTATTTTGATTCATTTTTTTCACCCAAAATTCTTTAACCATAAATCTACATAAATCTTTATATAAAAAACGAGTGATTGTAATGTTTAAAGTAATAGGGATTGAAACAAACGATATTGTTTCCGTTTTTTTCTCACTTCCTCTGAAAAAGAAAATTTGCTGAAGCCATAATCTTTATCCTCTGAATTGTGTAAAGGAATATTACCATTTGAAAAATAAAAAACAAAAACACGAATTTATAAAATAAAGGTTTTGACAGAAATAAAAAGTAGCATAATTTTATTGTCATTTTATCAATATGTTTTATTTTCACGTAATAATAAAAGTAGTATTGCAGTACTTACATGTGACTTAAAAATATGCCATTTATGTTTATACCTTGCAGTACTTATAAACAATAAAAAATATATAACAATGTACATTAGAAATGCAGTTGAATTTTTTTAAAATGTTTTTCTATTGTTATTTTCTAGAAGTATAAAATGTATGTGTGTATATATACTATAGCCTTGGGTAAAAAAATAATAATAATAGAGAAAGAGTGTAAAAAACTATTTTCTTGTATAAAAATCTTAAAAAAGTAGCTGCTGTAGCATTTTTTTTCTCTTTCTGAGATAGAATACTGCTTCGAGCTCTTCTTTTACAGTGCTCTTTATCTCTTATCATGAGAGAGAGAGAGAGAGAGAAAGTATATTATATAGGGTAGAGTACATACTACATACAGCATTCAATAGTAAAGAAAAAAATCTATAGCCGCTGAAACACCGTATTTTTTAGTGAAAAAAATCAACAAACTCCTACTTTACTATAAATATACCACTATCAACACTCTTCAAATATTTAAATGAAAAATAAATTTAAAGCAACATGTCTTGTATTTCAAATCTAAAATATGTTCGATAGCTGCAATTAACTGATTTTTAAATTGCTTAGCTGCTATGAATACTAGTACTACGCATAATAAAATTACAATAATTGTATTGATCAAAGAAAAAAAGAAAAAAGAGAGAGAAAAAACTTCGCATGAATTAACTAAAACTTATTATAACATAAAAATTACCATAATAACGTAACCAAAATCTAAAATTATAGTGCGACGTGCTTCATAGAAAAATATTATCAAAGAATGGTGCAGAATTTTAATTATTTCTTAAAAATTCTTCCCCTCCCCCCTAAATTATTCATTTATTTTCATAAATTTGCTTGGAAAAGGCACGAAATATTAAAACGAAAGAGTTTATAAAAATATTACCATGCAACTTTAGCAACGCTTTAATATAAATGGTATATCTTGTAGTACCAAAATTTTATACTTTGTCGTTTACATAAAGTTTACTAAGAAATATAGTAATTAAGTATTCTTTAAATTAAAACTAAATATATTCCGAGCTATGATTTGAAAGCTGTACTTGATAGTAATGCTACACTTAAGTTATAGTGGCCGAAAGTATTATACAAATGACAATTATATAAAATATATTTTATATACCAAGACATTGTATAGACAAAATTTTAAATACATAAATGTAGCCTTGTTAGTTTTATCGGGAAGGTTTATACTTTAACTATATACATAATACACATAATAGTAATTTAAATTACTGTTTTCTCTTTTACTGTCATTTTTATTTGTATGAAATAACACTGTAATTTTTTCAGTTTTTATAGAACATTATATCGATTGCTCCGCGTCATTTTGTTACAAGTGCAACTTTTTGCGGGCACATCAGTAATGAATGAAAAGTGTATGTATTTTCAGCGCTCCACACTTTTGAAACGTCTGTAACTTTTGCCGCACGTTGGTTGCGCCGAGGTTGCAGAAGTTTCAATAGTGTGGACTGTGGAGAATACAAAGGTTTCATTACTGCGCCCGTGAAAGTTGTACTTGTATATCTAAATACCGCGGAGCACTCAATATTCTAAAAAATAACATAAAATATTATTATTATAGCAAAGAAAACTATCTTCAAGTTTGTTCTATAAACTACACAACTCTTGAGCCAGTTTCGAAAAATTTCCTTTGTTAAAAATATCTGATCATGATGTCGTTACCTGTTTACTACGTTTACATATGTATAATTGATCATTGTTATTTCTTCGTTTAAAACTTTAAACCTGAAAAAAATGAACGAAGCTTCACAAAAAAAAAGTTCCATGCTCAACAGGCAAATCACTTTTATCGGATCAAAAAACAAGATCAACCAATGAATGCGTCTTATTTTGTTGCTCAGCTAATCACTGTTAATGAGATTCACTATACTTTACAGGACAAACTTCAATATAATTATTATACAACATCACCATCATCTCTACAGTATCCTTTATTTTTACCATTTATTCATTTTAATTAGATTATTGATTTTGCATTTATTTATTCATAATTCCATTAATTATTATTATTTTTTTTTATATGTTTATTTATTACATTTATATTAATCGAATATAATCAATTAACTAAACGCTCTCACAATGAAAATACTTGTCATCGGAGCAGGTACTGAATTAATATTGAATTTCCATTCAATCCAACAAAATATGTTTTAGTCCACAACACACACCATTGCTTGCATCTGGGGATCATGCGGACAATGCTTAATGCTCACTGGTTAGTACATTGAAGGTAAGAAGAGATACAATGTTGCAATCTATATATAGAATATAGAACTTCCAGATTGTATTCTTTATATATTTTTCTTATCTTCTGTTGCTTGCAATACAATAATATATTATATATATATTTTTATTCAATTACAGCACCTGTTTTTGATACGTCAAATCAATTCAATTTTTTACTCACATATTGAATCTGCTTTTTTTTCCTTCTTTTTTTCCTTGCTTTTTTTTTTTTTACGTCAGCAGTAAAAGATATACGAGTTTACGTAATATACTTTTCCATGACAATGAGTTTAAGTATGAATAAATAATAATAATAATAATAAAACATAATAATATATAATTTACAAGTTAGGTAAAAACCTAGCTCGAACAAAATGATTTACAGCAGTATATGGTAAAAAAAAAAAGAAGTGAAATATAAAAATTTATTTAACAAAAATTTTAAGTTTATAAGAAATCCATGAAAAGGTTACATAAAGGTACAAAAGAAAAAAAAATTTGCACCAAAATATTTTTAATTTCTTTTTTGTTAATTAATTATTACATGTCTCCTTGCTGATACACGTCACTCACAATATTTTTTTCTTTCTTCCTTTCTCTCTCGTATATATATATATATATATATATATATATATATATATATATATATATATATATATATATATATATATATATATATATATATATATATATGTGTGTGTGTGTGTGTGTGTGTGTGTGTGTGTTTTCTCCAGAGCTTTATCTTAATTAAAGTCTGTGTGAGTGAGGTGAAGTAAACAAGCAAACAAGCAGCTGAGCCAAAAAAGTAATTTTCAATTGCATTATCAAACTCATCTTGCAAATTGGTATTTCTATGTGTACTACTTTATTATTTAAATTTTCTTGTTTTCAATTTATATTTCTTATATGTATACGTATATTTATGTGAGATATAATTATTCATCAATACCATACTGTAATTATCATAGAAAGTTTTAATTGAAGCCCTAGACCACATGAAACAACGTGTGCTTTTTAATGATTAAAAACAAAATGGGATTTCCAAAAATGATGACAATTTCTACCAGAATATAAATGTAGCCCCATAAGAGAGCGTGAAAATACTGTAAAGTATGCTATTTGCTTGACAATTCCAGTTTCTGACGTCAGAAATAGGCAAAAATTAGTATTAAAATGTTTTGCGGGTTGCATAAGTTGAAATTTTCTGATCAATGTTTTGGCGTTACAGTTGGTTTTTGATACTAATATTTATGTAAGTCCCATAAAATATTTTGTTGTATAAACGCTTATGCTTTCGTATAGTCATATAGTTTATGCCTTTAAGTTCTATGTTAAGTTAAATACTAATAGTCAAGTTTAAAATAATAATAATAATAAATCTGTAACCCAGATAATATTATTATCAGTACAGTAAAATACATAACTTGAGAAAGCCTATCTTAATGGCTGACTGTGAGTACTTTTGTTACCCGTTAATTTAATATTTTTATCATTTGCATAGACTCTGGTATGCTAATATCAGAGGTGTAACATAATAGGTCTATTTATCGATTTATTATAACAATAAAATACAAAAAATTCATTCAATAAATTCAAAATTCTACACAAATATTGAAAATGTAAAACACATATTTTATATACCTTGAAACTTCATTACATATTCACGCTATTCAGTACTATACGGTTTACATACATATTGTTTATTTTTATGTTTTTTTATACATACGAGTATGTAAACGAAAACTTCTATCATAAACCACAAAGAATATTGCTCTCCAGAGAGCTTATGTGCACTCTGAGATCACAAAACGCAATTTTCCTAGAAAATTCTTTACGAACAAATTTCTTTCACAGAAAAAGTTTTTCACCACAAAGCATGCTGTTTTAACAAAGTACAATAAAGTAAAGTTAAGAAGGAAACGTTTATATATATATATATATATATATATATATATATATATATATATATATATATATATATATATTTTACTTGAGCGAGATTAGAAGTAGATTTACATTTAGACCAACCGCAAATAAATCCTGTTAAGGTAATTTAAATTAGCATTTCTGTACGTACTATCTAAAAATACACAAATTATACAAAAGAACATTAAGTAAAATTTTAAATTAAAAATCAACTCTTATATAATATTACATTTTTGTTTTTGATGTTTTTTAGAAGATTTTTTTTTCTTCAATTCATTGTCTTTTTTTCTTTCTTTTCTTTAAATAAAGTTTTATGACAAGCATAAGTTTATATGAAGAAAATATAGAACTATTAACACGTGCATTTTTTTAGTAATAATTATTCAAAAAGTTTCAAATTCTATAAATCATGAATTCGCAACCTTTTACTAAGGTAAATTCACATGACGAATTTTACATTTAGCGGTGACAAAACTGTAAGATGTATAGTGTTTGCAATTAAAATTTTTATACCGAAATTTAGCTAATGACTCTCTCTCTCTCTCTCTCTCTCTGTCTCTCTAAATTAGCATAATTATATTATATTCTTATTTTGCAGCCAAATGCAAAAATCTGTCTATGAAACAAACTTTTCAGATTATATTTTTGAATTTCATATTTTTATTATCTTGTCATTTCATATCATATACATTTCAACTGTGCTCAATGAGCTTAATATTTAGAAATTCTGTACTGATATTAAAAAATTTATAAATTAGTTTTAAATAGGCATTAAACACTGATATCAATAATCCTGGTTGTTGAAAATAATGGAACATATATATTTTATCTCAAATCTAAATAGATCAATGTCATTGTATAAGATAAAGTGATGAGATTTGAAACGATTCAAACTACGTCATAACAGCGTTATCTAGTTTATTACATCAACATTTGTGGCTGAACAATTATATTTCTGTATATGATTCCATTGCATGGTTTTATTTTTGTCATTATTATATGACAACGTAATCATACAATACTTTTTGAAAATTTAAAACAACTCGTATGTTTTTTTTTTATTTGTATGTATAATTATTATCTGCAAATATATTTTATTTTTAGGTGATCTCTCAAACTTCATAAATTATTGATTATTGGCAGAGAGAGAGAGAGAGAGAGAGAGAGAGAGATTTAATGCTACTATTTACTTACTAATTTGTGCTTTTATTTTCCAATGAGTAAATATTTATATCATACTATCATCAAACTTCATAAATTTTATTATTGATTTTTAGCAGAGAGAGAGAGAGAGAGAGAGAAAGAGACTGACATTTAATTCTACTAAACTTGGTCAGCGCTCTTTTAAAATGAGCGCGCTCACGCTTCGCGCTCGCAAATTTGCATATGAGCGATATGAGCGTGCTTACGATCACGCGCTCATGATTTTTTTTTGAGCGAGCTCTTATGTATATATGTGTGTTTGTGTACACACACACACACACACACACAAACTAAACTTCTCCTCATTTTTATGATTATTTAATTTTTAAATATATACAAAAATTACCTCTATATAGCTTTATTACAGGTGAACGAAGGGTAGCCTACTAAATAATTGATAGCATTATTTTAACACTTTACGTCTCAAAACAAATTTAAAAAAAAATATGTTAATATTTCTTTATAGTTCACAATTTCTTTGTTATAGATCATATTTGTTAGTATACCATATTATACATCTGTACTATTATAGTATTGTATTTACTATTTACAAACGTTAGTAATTTGTATTTTTTTTCCCAGCCTTAATATACAATAATCATTATACGTAAAAATTGATAGTAAGAGAATATCATTAATCTACTATATTGAGAAAACATTTAAAACATACAATTGATTTATTGTATTGGATTCTTGATGTATAAACATTTATCCTGTAAAACAAACGTAATAAATCACTTGTAAATAAACTGTTACCATTTTAGCCATATACATATAATACATCCATCCATAAATCTATAATATTGAAATGCTTATATATATATAGTAATATATTAATAATGTCAAACTCTCTGTATTATATTAAATTTTTGTATCGAAATGTCATATCCAAATAATAATATTCAATTATTATTTATTGTTTTATATTCTCCAAGCAGCAAGTAAACTTAAAAGAAATAATAATAATAATAACAATGAGAGAAATGAAATGTTATCTGTTGCCATTACGACTCACGCACATTTGTAAAAGTATAGAACTGGACAGAATTGTATTGTATTGACATTGTGGTCGGAAGAATGCTTATCTGTTACTGGCACTTGACAACTATACCACTCAATACATGACTGTAACCGTTATCTCACAAAACTTCTGTAATTTATTGACATTTCCATTGGGGAAAAAATATATATAAAAAATAGAGAGAAAAACAATATCACAAAATATTAAAATAATAATAAATAAAATGAGCGCAACAGTATATTTTTTTCTGACTTTTTTTTAAAGTCATTACGCATTTTAAATTTCTTTTTAATTAAAAAGAAAACTTGCTTGTGTTTGATAAAGATTCTTTTTATTATAAATATTTCATTTTTACTATATGTACAGCTCTGGCCAAAAGTTTAAGAACGGGGCAGCGGCGGTCGCAGCGTTTTCCCATAAAGATAGCATAGTGTGGTTGCGGGTTGCCTATACAAATCGTTCTCAAACTTTTGGCCAGAGCTGTACAGTAATATTTTAAATGAGTACTCTTTACTTTTACTTGCGGGTAGTTTTCTTTTACTGTTAGTTCATAAAAGTTCTTGTTCAATTTTAATTTAACGCCTTTGTAATTTTTATCTTTTGTTTCCTGTACACATTAATAAAAGAACTGTATATAAAGGGAAATTGATTACAATTGTTTCAAAACCTATCCTACAGCACACACAAAAAAAAAAGAGAGAGAAAAAAAGTTTCTTCTCTTTTCCTTATGATTATTATATTAAACATAGCTTCAAACAAAATGAAAGTATGATCTATTTCAAATTTTTTTTTATTGAATTTCTGATTGGATTTATTGTAAATAAATTTATTTATATGCTTTTTTTTATTATTTTTTTTTATATATATATAGAAATATTTTTAAATGTTTTTGTAATTTCCTCTGCCATTGAATGATTAATTTGAGTTTATTATAATAATTATTATTAAAAAATGCGTTTAAACAATTTGAAAATGAGGAAAACTAACTAGAAATGAATAAAGAAAGCAGAAAATTCTTGAGCAAATTCCTCCACAAGAATGCTTATCTCATGATAATTGAATTAAGGTAATTTAATTTGAAAAAGTTTGCTTAGGGGTTAAACTCAGTAAGAACAAATCTTAAGAAAAAAAAAATATATATAGGGTTTGTAAGCCAAAGTTTTTCAAATTAAGGTCCCAATTAAACTTTTTATCTGATATCTAATGTATTTAAAATTCCTATACATTTTTATACTGATATATTATTGATCTTTCACATAATTTATAATGCTTTGAGTAACAATGTGGTTCTTATGTATTATTGTATAAGGTACTTTGTTATTTTGTAGTGTTTTGGAAAATTATTTTAAAAAATCATATCACAATTTAAATGAAAATAATAACTTTTTTAAAGTGTTAATTACGTAATAGCGTTTAATAAATATTAAGATTAAAGAATAACAAAAAATTTAATTAATTTATAAATTAATAAAATGCTTTTCATTATATCTAATTAAAATTTTTCATAAAAAATCAAGAAAAGGAATAATTTAATTAAAAAATAAAAAATACAAGCTTATTTTGTCAAAAATATAATTAAATTATTTCCATTTTTTTCCTCTTACACTAAAAATATAAAATTTGTTGGTGACAACATAAAATTTTTATGCATTGTAAACTTTAACTGTGTTAAGCAACACGTATTTCAAGCGTAAATAAATTAGTATTCAGTTCATTATGAGAAGTTAAAAGATTACATATAAATAAAAGAAAAACTAGGTTTTTTGTAGCTTATCATTTTTTTTTTTTTTTTTTTTTACTGTACCTAAAAAATTAGCTTTGATCTTATAATAATCAGAAAAAACGCAACATACTACATAGGGTTTCACTATATGGTCAAAGAGTGTTTCTAAAAAAATTACTTGTATCAAAGAGAGAAAGAAGCTTAACTTTTATAAATATATTAAAATAGGTAATATAAAACCCACAAAATTGTCCATGGACTGAAAACTTTGGCTTATAGCACTTGACTAATGAAGCTAAATTAATTATTTAGGTCACTCGTATTTTAATTAACTTAATATCTATAATGTAAATCTTGAATGGAATTGATTATACACGTATATCTTGTATTTATTAATATGTTTAGGTTTTTATTTCGTACAGTATTGTACTTCTAAGGATTTTACTTTTTTTTCCTTCCACTTTTGTCTTACTTATAACGATAATTTTTTATTGATTACATATTTATTTTGAGTATGTGTACGCTTTTAATACTTATATTTTGAACTTTTGCTTTTTTTTTTTTTTACAGTGTAGCAATATTTCAATATGAAATGAGGATTTGGCATGTACTGGCTCGAATCCAGAGAAAAAGACTACTAAGCTCTTTGAATAGGGTAAGAAAAAAAATAACATAACGATAAATAAAGGTGTTACCATGAATCTTTACTATGGTTTCAAATCTTTTAGATTTTTTTTTTTGTCTTTTTACTATTATTATTATTTTAGATACGAAATATTTGAGTGCTGGTGTTTCTTTAGTTCTGGTCTGTGAATGGCATGGCATTATGCTATAGCTGTATATAAGTCAACTGCAAAACTTGGAAGATGGCAAAGTTCCTCTTTGCCTGATGCTAAATTCAGTAACCTTATGGTTGTATGTATATGAGCAACACAGCAGCAGCAGCAACAGTAGCAGCCGCAACAGTAGCAGGCAAACTTAGAGTGAAAGGACTGACATCTGGAATTCTCTCTCTCTCTCTCTCTCTCTCTCTCTCTGCACACAGTTGGATTATTTGTTTCACAAATGGATTTATAAGAGACATATACACGATATACACTTTTACATTCAGTATAACGGTGAACTACTCTAAAACGAAACTTGGTAACGCCTTTTTTGTATTCAACGAGAGAGTTAGAGAGAGAGTGAGAGAGAGAGAGAAAGAAAGAAAGAAAGAGAAAAAATATTCCATATTTGACGTTATATAATTCGAATTACAAATAAAATAACCTGCAAAATGTGTTGTGTTACTTCTACTATTAAAACTATTAAAATATACACTACTTCCGGTTGTCATTGTTCATGCTTCATTTTAAAGCTAGTCTGACTTTGTGGTCTGACTGTAATTTTAAATAATATGCATAGCAATGTTTTCTGTGGAGTTTTTTTTCCCACTGTTATATTTTATAAATAATATTTTTACAATAATTTTTCATTACGTTTAAAAATGTTTTAAAGTAAATTAAAAATGAATAAAATCCCATTAAATAATTAAAAAAATATAATATATACTTGATAATAAATGCATTTTAATAGCACTCTATGAAACGAAGTGTTAAAAGCTTTTACTTTTTAAATAATATTACTTTTTTTTTTTTTTTTTTAAAGTCAGTGTGACATTATTTACTACAGGTATATAAAATTTTCATATAATTTGAAAGCAGTGCAATGTATAAAGTTAAAATTAATTTAATATTGCTTGTAAGAGTTTAGGGCTATCAAATTCAGGTGCTTGATCCCTAGGGTTCACTATAGAATTCATTATTTCAACTTCACTTTAGCCACACTGGGGCTTTTAGTAAAACACTAGAGATACGCAAAACTTATACCTGCAAATTATATTATTTTAGCTAAGAGATTTTCAACTTGATTGTATTTTTTTTGCTATTGATTTTCTACATTATATATACCTAGTATAATATAGATTTCAAAACAAATTATAAAATTTAAACTCATTAGATTTTCTTCTTTTGAATGTAAGTGTTTTCAATAATTAGATAAATCATCAAAGAAAATTTAAACTGAAACACATATTGCACATATTGAAATGTATACATTATAGTACATGCATTAATACTGTAAATTCAAGGTAATATCCTATTGAACTATTTTTGTAAAGTTATGGAAGTAAAAAGTATATACGTACATAAATGAAATGCATGGAAAATAAAAACACTATTTGTATTTTTTTATTATTACTATTATTAATTATTCATCATATTATTATTATTTTCTTTTCAAAAAATAGAATTAAAAAAGTTACTGAAGCAATACCAGATAGAAAAAGTTAGTTTGATAAAATATATATAAAAAAAATATTAAAAAAATGCCAAGCTATAGAAAAATAGAAATAAAATAAACGTATCTAGAGCATAAAGATGTTACAATTTGCATAGAAATAAAATATTATGATGATTTATGATACTTCTCTTTTCATTTAACCAGAAACGTTTATTTTTTTCCCTCTTCAATGAGGTACTCTAGAAATTTCTATAAAAAGATTTAATTTTGTATATGGTAACAGGCAAGTAGTGTTTTGTACATTACAAAAATACAGTCTATCTTTATTTTACCATACATTCTACCAGTACTAATTAATTATCATTATTAAATTTGTGCATTAAGTTGACTATAATATTTATAAAACTATTTATAAAACTATTTATATTAAAACATTCTTCTTCTTATGGTAAAATATAATATTTACAATATAATATACAAAATAATTAATACAAATGTATAAAATGTGTTTTCATTTGTGTTTTTCATTCTAGTTTGTGCGTCTGTAATTAAGCACCGGTTTTAGCTAAACTTTAATTACTTTTCGATCGAGTTTGTGTTGATAAATGTCGTATTATACAATATTAAAAAAAAAAAAAAAAGAAAAAAAAAAGAAAAAAAAAGTTAAAAATATATTAGGGTTACCCTCGCCCCCTCCCACAAAATGGTGAAATATTTCATGCATTCCAATTTTATTCATGTACGTGCAAAATTTAGCTACAATTATATCATTAAAATTAATAATAATTTGAATTTGAATACTGATTGTTTTTATAATTTCTTAATAATCTTATAAATAATGTAATTGTTTCCCAAAATATTGAAATCTACATTCAAATCGTTACCATAAAAGAGTTTATTAAGTAGAGATACGTGTTGCTGAATATACGTAATTTATGTTATATCGCAGTTACACAAATATTTCTACTTTTATTACTCTCAAATTTCTATAATAAAATAGTTCAATAATTTACATAAAACAGGATTATATATAATAAATTCTCTGCTAATTTTATAATTTTGCACCAGATAGATTTAAGTGTCACTTTGATATAACACCTTTTGCGTGTATTATATAAATTTCTAAGACATTGTTTAGAAAATTTAATTATCTCGAAAATGGGATTTTGCTTTGAAATGAATTAATTTGATAATAATTTTACTTGTTATAACATTATATTATATAATATATAAAAGTACTTTACGCCGAAAGAAAAGAGAAAGAGAGAGAGAGAGAGAAACACTCAAGATATTAACGATTAGTGATGCATTATTATCGTAAATTGCATATTTATAGGATTAAGATTGGAAAAAAAAAAAAAAAAAAGATATCGTGTCAAGTATAATAGAAATCAATTTACATAATTTACAATCTTTATTCTATGTTTTACTTACAACGATTGTTGGAATAATTTTGCATAGTAATATTATACAATAAAACATTCATGTCAAATAAGAACCATTTAGAGTAAGATAAATGCAATCGCAATAATATTCTCTATTGTATATTATATTTCTTTACTGTATCTGATAAATTTATTCTATCTATGAAGTATTTTTGTGCTTTATTTTGTACTTTTAACCCATAATGCGGAGTGAAATTAAAAAAAAAAAAAAAAAAAAAAAAAAGTAAAAAATTAAACGTCTGGTTTTGTCATTGCTTTCAATTTATTTATATTAAAATTGTTGCACTTCAAGTTATTTATTAGCATTAGAGTACAATTATTTCAAGTTTTTGCCACCAAATAATAGCCATAAATATGATAGTTAATAGCAAACTAAATAGTTAATAATATTTTAAGATATGTTTGCTTGTGATGGTAGACAAAATATTACGTTAAAAAATAATTCAATTATTTTTCTCTTGAGTTGAACCATGTTTTTAACATTTTTTACTGAAGTATTTTTTTATTTTTAAACAAAAAAATACATACTGAAAAACATGCAGACATTATAATGGCACATTGTAAAGGAAAAAACTTACATTCTCATGATTTTCAATTCCAGCTTGAGTCTTGTTATTAAATATAACATAGTACAACATTATGCATGTCAGAGAACGAAATGAGAAAAAATGTCAGAGATAGAGAGAGAGAGAGAGAGAGAGAGAGAGAGAGAGAGAGAGAGAGAGAGAGAGAGTAAATATTTATAATATTATGTAAAAATCCATGGTGTTGAAAATGAAGATAAAGTTGGTGAGATAATTTTTTTTTTTCATAGCTTTTGGTTTCAAAAGGATTTATTTTACGATTGAAATACAGAGCCAAGAAAATTTTAAGCAAACTGCTAAATATATATTTTTTGTTATACGTAAGTAATAACTCTATTATATTTAATGTTGCATTATAATCTTTATAGTTGAATGTTTAATTATTTTAAACAAAAGTGTATTAAAATTGATTTTTTGCCAAAGCAATGTTGCTATCTCTCCTAAAACAAAAAAATAAAATTATATCTTACAATTTATAGCGCTAAATCATCATTTAAAATTGCAGACCGTATAAAATTAAGTTTTCCCACTCATCAGGATGCAAAATATGCTAATTATGTATAGTGCTGCAAATATGGCTCGGAGAAATAAGTAAAAAGGTAGAGATAGGCATAATTGTGATAACGATAAAATACGGATTAAATTTGCATATAGAGAACATTAGAATACAGAAGCACTGCAATGCTATTTCAAACTTGTAATTTTTTAAAAACTATTTTCAATAGTAAATTTAAATTGATGTTATAAAAAAGTAAATTTCTACATAATATTAGATGATTCATATACATTGAAGCTATAAAATAAAGTAGCAATTTAAAGGGACATTAATAATTTATTACGCGAGTCCCCAGGTTATGCTTATATAAATTGATTGAATATTCTATTTACATATATTATAATATCAAAAAATCGAGATTTTATAGCATGTAAAATCGTTAACATTTTGTTTCGAGAAATAAATTGTTCATGATTTGATTGCGTAAGTTACCGTTCTACTACGACAGTTTTCGTAATTTTTGTAACGAGACAGAATAGCGTCAGTTGGGGATTAAGAAAAGGAAAGCCTACACTCATTACTCTTCTTATATGAAGGATAAAAAGATCAGATAAACTGAAAAGCAACGTTACTTGTCGTATATATAGCAGTCGCTAAGATGTGTCGTTCGATCCCAAAGCGTCGGGTACGAGAGCGAGAGCGAGAGCGAGAGCGAGAGAGAGAGAGAGAGAGAGAGAGAGAGAGAGAGAGAGAGAGAGAGAGAGAGAGAGAGAGAGAGAGAGAGAGAGAGAGAGAGAGAGAGAGAGAGAGAGAGAGAGAGAAAGAGAGCTCGTAGGTTGGCCAGTAGGGAATTAATTATTTGATGCTATTTGAACCATCATCATCTACAGATAGACTTACTAGCTTTTCTATATACGTTACAATAACAACACTTCGCTATTTATTTATTATAAAGTAACTGCAATATGCTATTTTAAATTAACCTTTCTAGTAAAATGACAATTTTATAATTAATATGTCATAAATGTACATACATAATAATTTGAGCAAAGCAATATGAAAACAACAGTAATTGTTTCAACACAGTTGACCTGAAGCAAGAGAAATGTTAAATTGGTTAAATTTGCTGTGATAGAATTTCACCACAATATCATACCACAGAGATGTATAACTTGTTTTGGTTAATTATGGACTATAATTACATTTGTAATTGTTACGTGAGTGTAAAGTTATAGTAGAGTATATAGAGTAGAGTATATATATATAGAGTATAGTTTTTAAATACTAACATTGCAAAATATTTCACTACACCTATTTATAATATCATGCATATCTTATATTTAAATTATAACTTAATTTGAACTTCAATTCACAGATATACTGTCCTAGTAAACCACAGTTTTTTCACACGTGAATTGTAATTACTTGTCCGATTCAAGAACGTCATGCTACCAGTGACGTTACGTGAGCTAGGAGTGACACTCTTCAATGAAAAATCTGTGGTTTACTGGGATAGCAGTTATCCATAATATATATTTATTTTTTTATATGAAATCCTACATTATAAAGTTTAATCAATTGTAAAATAATTATACATAGTCATCTTTATAAAAACATTTGCAAGTTAGTTTAATCTTTTAAATGATATACTTTCAGTTTTACACAATACAAAACAATATAATAATTATTATTATAGTAAATCACATTTGTGAGGAGTTCTTAATGAAGTACATTAAATTCTTTAAAAACATGTCTTCTCTTTATTAAAATTTCTCATATAGACCATGTTTACTAAATTCTCAATTAATTAAAGGCATGGAACACTTAGAACAAAAAACATGTCTAATATCTTAATATCTTAATATCTTACCTAAATATTAACTTTGATTTGGCCAGAATTGTTAATTTTTAATTTCTAATTTATTTTCCGTTCACAAAATAGCAGTTGCGGGTTTCTGACGTCACAGATCGCCTGGTCCACGTGCGCGAAAACAATCAAGTTATGACGTCATAAACCCACAACTGCCATTTTGTGAAAGGAAAATAAATTAGAAATCAATGACTCCGGCCAAATCAATGTTGATATTTAGGTATTTTAAGATATTAAGCAAGTTTTTTGTTCAAAGTATTCTACGCCTTTAAGGTAACTTAATTACAACATCATAATATTAAAACTCAATTTCCCTACAATTTTTAATTTAAAGTTTTCTCATCACGTATATAATATAGTAGATAGTATAATATCATAAATAAAATAAGATACTTTAAGTATAGCAGCTTCTTTATAGGTTTAAAATTACATGTTATAATGTCATAGTAAGAAGAAGCAGTGAAGCTTTGTAAAACCACAGTGTCGTGGTTTTCTATAATCTCTAACTACTATGCTACGTCAAAGTATACTTGTATCATGTGTCATCATATTATTTAAGATGAATTATGTATTATATTTTATACCACCAAAAACTTGTTGCATTGTAAAACATTTATACGTACACATATTTTATTCTTGTATTATTAAACTTGTAGCATATTTTTTCCTAAATAATTTAACATGTTTTAAATATCAAAAGTAAAATATTTTGTACATTGTCATCTTGTTTATGAACGTCAAAGAAAAACAAGGTAAAATTTTTACATAATGTCACCGTTCAGTTATTATATTTTAATAACTGAACTTGTATCGTTAAATAATTTAACATGTTCAAAATGTAAAATATTATACAAAATGTCATCTTGTTTATATATGTAAACGAAAAACAAAGTAAAACTTTTATAACATGTCATAGAAATACATTCAGTAATTATTACAGTAGTTATTTCATTATAATATTTTAGTTGTATTAAGGCGGTGGGGGACCGACTTGGACCGGAAATCGCTAAAAGAAGAACTATATTTTTACAATAATTTTTTGTACGTGATTTAATTCCAATAAAACAAACACTACAATTTTTTTTAAATAAAATCAAGTAAATTTAAAATATATTTTGTTATACCAAAAAAAATTTTTTGATGGTATTTTTACTTGTAAAAAAGTTTCTAATTTGACTAAAATTTTCCGCTCAAATTTAAATTTCCACATTTACATGTTATCTTTAAAGTGTAATAACTTAAATATTTGATCGTGCTTTCACATGTTTGACATAACTAAATTTTTCAGTAACATTTCTTCTTTACTTTGTGTTATTATTATTATTCGCAACCGTCCTAGTTTGCGAGATATCAGTCGGTCACCTACCCCCTTAATATTTAAATAATAAAATGGTTCAAAATTAATTTATAAATATCTAACTGTATATTAAATATGTATATTATTAATATTAACATTCAATATGACATCTAATAAGAGTAAAAATCTTTATACAAAACGTTACTTTAACCATTAAAGTCTTTTAAAAGTATGCAAAACCACAGCAACAAAAAGTTCCTCTAGAAATAAATTTATTGAACCATAGTTAATTTTTATACAAATTTAATTAAGTATTGATCCTTCTTAAGTAACTTTCTATAAATATTTTAAGCTCTAAAAATAATTTTAAGAATAATAAAATAAAAGGTTATAACTTTCTTCATCAATGAATAAAATTTAGATCAAATAATGATTTAAAAAAAAAAAGTACAAAATACCCTTATGTATAAAGTAAGTAAAAATGTCCATATCTGTGTATATTAGAACGTATTTATTTATACGCTCCAATAAATTTAGTTAAAATTTTACATCAGAGAAATAAGATATCATTTCTGTGGTTTTTTATTTCATTGTTTATAATATTAAAATCTCTTTGTGTAACTTTATAGAGTAAAAATAAAAGTTTTGTTAACAAAAAGAGATGGTTTTATAATAAACGATCCTACTTCTGGATATTTACACTGCTTTTGTATAACCTTTGTGTGTGTGTGTTTTTTTTAATGAAAAAAAAAAAAAAAAAAAGTCTTGAATACGCTTTTTTTTTCAAATAAAAAAAACATTATTATATATGATCATATTTTCATTTTTGCTTGAAGCAATGCAATTAATTAGTTTTTTTATTGTTATTACATTAATTTTTATTGTATTTAGAGTATATGTTGGTAAAGCTCTCAGTACACTTATAAATTTTAAATGTGGATATAAAAATTATATGTACTGTACATGTCGTACATTTTATTTCCATGCCTCATTACTAGACAAAAGGTAGTTACGACATTACGTACACATAAAATAAGATAGCAGTGTACCGTGTTTAAGTGTATGTATGTATGTATGTATGTATGTATGTATGTATGTATGTATGTATGTATGTATGTATGTATGTATGTATGTATGTATGTATGTATATATATATATATATATATATATATATATATATATATATATATATATATATATATATATATATATATATATATATTTATATATTATATAGAAAAATATAAGACTGGAAGTACAGTACACGCACTACGTTTTAATTAATAATGAAAGCAGAAAAGTACATGCTATACTAAAAAAAAAAAAAAAAAAACACAGCTTTTTACAACAAAATAAAAAAACAGTTAAATTATTATGGTTTTATTTTAAGATTCTAATATATATATATTTTTTTAATATTTAAAGTATAGAAGCATTATATATTTTTTATTTCTTACTTTTGAAATATTTCATATAGAATATTATGCTAGTTTTATGTTTATATCATATATGCATAACCGTATTATAAAATACAAAAGCAATTTTCTATTATATTATATAATAACAATGTATATGTATATTATGCCTTTGAATGAAAGTAAGAATGTGTATAATAAAATAGTAAAAAACCAAAATCTTTTGTGCGTGCTTGTAGTGTAAATTGCTATAATTTAAATAAATAAAGGTGTAATATACATCCTTTTATTCATCAACATGAAATAATAATAGTAAAATTAGGTCAAAGTAAAAAAGAATTGAATTTTTTTTTTGTATTTCAGTTAAAGAAAAAGGAAGCAAAAAATAGAGAAGAAAACGAATAGTGGTTTGGTTGAATATGCAAACATGCAAAAGTAGAATATATTAAAATTAAAATGTAACGCTTTCATCCTTCAAACTGTTAGATTATATCAACAAATTCATGCAATATTGATGAAGGTCTGTTATATAAAATATAAAAATGAAAGTAAGATAACGTAATGTGGAAATATATACACATTAAAGAATTGATCTTTTATATTATCACATAATAATATGAACTTCAGAACTTTAATGGAAAAGAAAAAAAAAGTATTTGTTAACCTTAATTTAGTGGGTAAAACATCACATATGGGTCCAAATGTGTTAGTTTTTATGTCAGCAAATAAAAAACAGATTTTTTTTTTCGTTTCAATTTGTAAAAATATAAGTAGTTATTATCAAGGTTTATAAACCTTGGTTATTATGAGATCCTAAAATAAAAAGGTACTTAAATTATAAATATCAGTATATAAAAAGCGTTGTATTAGTCAAACAGTATAAAATAGTAAGTTTAATCTTCATCTTGTGTAGGCACTGGCATTGACTTTATACATTTGGATAAAAAAAAAATTGTTTCCCTATATCACAAATAAATTGTTTGTATTTTTATGCTTCTGGCAAAATAAAAGCTATTAATTTTGCAATAAAGTTTTCCTTTTATATGAATATACTCGTAATTGAAAATCCCTAGAATGATTGTGTACTTGTTGTTATGCGTATGTGAGTGTGTGTGAATTTGATTTGTATAATGTTATTGATAACTATATAATAAAATGGTTTTTATTAAGAGACCACAAAAGGAACAAGCCTAGAAAATGTTACCACAAAACAGCATAAACAATTATTATAAGTGAATTTTCTTATTATTATATTCTTATTATTCTACTATTAAATTTTTGAAAATTTTGATTGATGGTGTAAAAATTTACAATCTGTTGGTAAACACAAAGTAAATAATGTTCCATAACAATGTACAGCTCTGGCCAAAAGTTTCAGAACGATTTGCTTAGGCAACCTGAAACCACATTAATTTATCTTTATGAGAAAACGCCGCAGCCGCCGCTGCCTTATTCTCTGACTTTTGGCCAGAGCTGTACATTATTATGACTGACCATTGTTTATCCGTTTACTAAACAACAATACAGTCCTCAAATGAAAATAAAAACTCCTTCAAGTAATAAAAATAAGGATACAATAATATTATATATAATGTACTAGCGGAGGATAGTAATTCAATCACTACAGAAAAAAAAAAAAGAATAAGCAAGCACCGAAGAATATAATAATTTAATATGTTTTTAAATGATCTCCACTAAAACATTTTTAATAAAAAAAAAAAAAAAAATGCAGAAGAAAATATACCATAATCGGATTGCAATTTTCTCCCCTAAAGAATAATACATATATATATTTTCTTTTCCACTTTACATAAAATGCAGTGACCTTTAAAAATAAAAATTTAAAAATAGAACTTGGAGATTTGGAGTGCATATACAATTGCTTTGTATTTTGTATGTTATAGAGTAAAAAAACACTTAGCACAACATAGGATTATATATTTTCTGATCGAGAATGGACCCCCATCATGATTGCATTGGATAAATAAATACAAAAAAAAGGAAAGAAAAGAAAAGAGAATCGTCTTATATAGAAGATTTTAAAGGGGGAAAGAAGACGTGTTATATTGGTTTGTGTGTGTGTGTGTGTGTGTGTGTGTATAATAAACGCAGAGTAGTGTATATAGGAGCAAAGCAACGAGTCAAGTCAAGGAATCGTAGCCCTATAGCAGATGGGATCTCAAGTGTTATAACATAGGCGTTACCATTTTCTACAGCTTTTCTATGAGTATTGCGAGCCTTCTCCTAAATTTGTTCAACCAAGAAAAATTTATATAGATTTTATTTTTATTTTTACTCAAAATATGAAAGATAAAAAAAAAAAAAAAAAAAAAAAGCTACAAAAAACATTTAGTATTTTTTGTTTATTTATAATTGTATTGATAAAATGACATAAAAAATATTTCTTTAATACAATAAAAATTTAAAAAAAAACAGCTTTACATATATAAGCAATTTTTGACTGCTTTTTAATTTAACGTTCGATTTTTTTGTGCGATTTTAAAGCTTTCAGGGCTTTAATTTTATATATACATTTTTTTTTTCAATGATACTTCAAATATGATTTCTGTTAGCGTACAAATGAAGCAAAAAGAAATTGCATTTTACATTCAAACTTTATTTGAGCTAAATTGAGATTTTCATATATTTCGTATATAAATTTCGACTGTAGGAAATACAAATTCTTGTTGGGTTGTAAAAAAAACTCTATTTGTAAATAAATCTTTGTAATGGAATAAAAAATTGTAAAAAAAAAAAAACATTTGAACAGCAATAGCAGCCTGGAGAAAAATGTGTGATAAAACGGTTGCATAGCTTTTGATAGCATAAAATATATTTGGTTCTTGACTTTTTTTTTTTCTTATCACATATCATCGAATATATATATATTTGCACTGTTGAGACAGCAAGCAAATAACATCACGTCGTTTTGTGAGTGACGAAGACGAACTGACAAACGAGTAACGAAGGAAAGGAGGAACATTCTTTACTTAAGGCGCAGTATAATACGCAACGTTATATCGTAACAAAAACCCAGACACAAAAATGTATAAAAAAAAGTGTACTTTCATATAAATAAATAAGTAATAAATAATTCTATTTATATCCTCTATTTTTTATTTCATATATGAATCATTAGTCATTATATTAAAAAATGTTATTTTTTCGTTGACTTTTGATCTAACATTTTTCTTACTAAAAAATTATTCATCATCCGCACTGATATTAGTTCTGTTTTTCCTCATCATTTATAAGAAATGTCTCCTTTTTTTACAAAAATATTTTTTCCCAAAGATAAAAGTTATAATTATTACAATTTTATTATATTTCATAGTTTTTTCCAAAATCAATATATATATATATATTATATATAAAAAAAACTATAACACTTTATATACTTAACGAATTATAAAAATTTCTTTTGAAAGACCTCATTTAAATAATCAAGCTTTTTTTTTTACCTCAAAGCATAATAAAATATATTAAAATTTTAATTTTTGTATAATATTTTTAGTGTAAAAAAATTTGTTTATATTGTGTAAATTAATAAACCATATTTTTAACGAAATAAAAACAAATAACCAACTTCAATATTGTTGAAGTATTTTTTTATTTAATCCGTACTAAAACTTGACAAAAAAATTGTTTTACCTACAACATACATAAATAACAACAAAATGTTAACTAGTTTAAATATTTGTTTTGTGTTATTTGTTTAAAAAATAAAAACGGAATAAAATATTATAATTTTTATAAAACATGAAAAGACCAAGCTTCATTTTTATATCAATTTGCATTCAATAAATTTAAGTAGAATTGTGAATATTAAATAAATGTCAGAACTTTAGTGTGTGTGAGAGAGAGAGAGAGAGAGAGAGAGAGAGAGAGAGAGAGAGAGAGAGAGAGAGAGAGAGAGAGAGAGAGAGAGAGAGAGAGAGAGAGAGAGAGAGAGAGAGAGAGAGAGAGAGAGAGAGAGAGAGAGAGAGAGAGAGAGAGAGAGATGAAATCCCATGCTATGCTGTCAGAAAAATCAAAGAAAAAACCAAGAAGTTACAGTAAGTTAAAAGCTTTGACCAAACTTTTTGTCAATCCTAGAATAAAATGAACAACGTAAAAAACTTTAATATGATTAAAACATGGTCTCTACTGTATCACTTATAAAAGCAAAAATGTTTTTTAAAGTTATTTCAGCTAAAAATGTTTATGGAATATAATGTAAGTATTAACAATACGTAAAATTTCAAACACATATAACATTAACTAACTTCATATAGATATTGTTTCTTGTTTAAATACTATACAATTACGTATATTATGTATACATTTAACGATTTTTACGATTACCTAAAGTGACCACATTCTACACAGTATAAAAAATACATCTATAGCTGTGGATTGTAAGAAAACATGTCATTTTTAATCAGTATAATTTATTATTTATGTATATTCAGAAAGCTAAACTATAATTATTCATCTCGAGAAAAAAGGGAAATGGGAAGGAAATATATTTAATGAAGTCATTATCATAATTAATTTATCAATTATTAATATTTTAGCCCAAAAATTATTATAATTAGTAATACAAATATCTCATGTCATTAAAAATTTAGAAACAAGTAAATGTGTAATTATTATAATTAAAGATAATGGTTATAGATTTCATCATAGTCATCAGAGTTCTCTTGTATACTATATCTACATTTTGTATTCTGTATTTAACCAATCAAAATAGAATTAAATTAAAATTGACCTTGATATATACTTGAATTTGATATATAAAATGTCAAAAGTGGCATACAAAACGTAGTTTTCATTAAATTGTTTATAAGTTGCTTTATTTTAATAAGTCATATATGACGTAAAGTGTAAAATCTAAAGTGAGACGTAGAAAATTGTGTGGCAACTTCATTAACATCAATTCAATTACATCCTTTGTGTATAATTATAAAATAATTAGCATTGTTCCTTTGATTATTGTTTTTAATTGGTTCATTATATTTTGTATACACATATCATTCAAGTATAAAATTAGAAAATAATTCTTTTGAGTTTTCATATGTTATAATTAAGCACTATTTTTAGCTTATTCTATTGATGATGTTTTGTGGTACATGATAATATTGAAACTCGCATATAAAAAAAAGGAGAAGAAGAGAATAATATCATATAATCATTTTCATGATATAAATATTTTTTTTATTCTTTTTTTTTTTTAATATTGCTACTAGCAATGGTGATATTATTTTATGCAAAAAAGGAATATTTTTCAATATGATATACTATATATTAATATACACATACACACACGATACGCTTAAAAAGTAGACAAATGAACTTCGTTACATTAAACTTGTCCAGCTGAACGAACAGTCCTGGTGTTTTGTGGTGAGCTTATAAGTCTCTCTCTCTCTCTCTCTCTCTCTCTCTCTCTCTCTCTCTCTCTCTCTCTTTTAGAATACGTAAACGTTACACTTGAAATAAATTCTGTTGAATACGAGTAATGTATTAAAGCCACTTGAATCAATATATCTGGGTGCAAATGAAAGCTAAAATTGTAATAAAATAATTTATTAAAGTTGTTTAAAAACTCGTAATGTTTGTATATACAGTATGTGTGTGTGTGTGTGTGTGTGCGTATATATATATATATATATATATATATATATATATATATATATATATATATACATAACACATAAACACATAAACACATACATAGAATTTATATACATATAATTTTTATTAACGATAGTGATAAACCCCTTACAGATATGCAATTTGTTGTGTATATATATTCAACCAGTTGCATATACAACAGGATACAAATAACACAATTTTTGAAAGCATGAGCAACAAATAACTACTTATAATATAAATTAATAATATTTGTAGTTGTTTTAATAAAATTTGTCTAAATGATAATTATAGAGTTTTATTCACTGCAGTTTCTGCTATATTAGCATCTGCACGCTAATACGTGGCTGTACAAATATATGATATTTTAATTTTTATGCACTAGCAAAATAAAACACATTTTATATTATCAATTTTACTAATTTAACTGTATTTATATAATTAATAATGAAAAAGGTATCCTAATTGAATACTGAATTAATTATACTTTATTTATGTATATTTTAATATTGGCAATAATAACTTCTTCTTTTTTATATAGTTTCAGTAAAAAATAAAAACAAAACAAAACAAAAAGTTTTTTACTACAATATGCAATCATAAATTATTAATTTCCATAAGTGTTGTTAGTGTTATAGTTTTGAAAACAGTTTTTTTTTACTAAAGCAATTAAAACTATTTGCACGTATACGTATTACAGCACAAAGCGTTGTATTTTTTTTCAACAGAATTAAATTGTAAATGTATGTAAAAAAAAAAAAATAAATAAATAAAATAAAAAAAATAAATAAAAAAAGCAAACTGTTATTTACGTTTTAACATTTTATGTGTATATTTTTTAATTTAAATTTATTATTACGCTATTTTATATACAGTGTTGGTAATATAAAATAATTTTAATTACAGTATAACTTTATATTTACATTAAAAACACTCTAATATACACATATTTTAATATTTTAAGATATATTTTATTTTGAAATGTTTGTGTAAAAGATTCAAAATTTTAACTCGTAAACAAACAAAAGCACGAGAAAAATATATGCAACAATATAACAAATTTTCTTGCTTTAAAAGTAATATAAAAAACATGAACATTATTTTTTTGAAATTTTATTTTGAATGTTGAAGCAGCAATATATATATTTCTTTTTCAACAAATTTACATATTCTAAAATAAGATGCAAATTCAAGCATAAACTTCATATTATATTTAAAAGGGGTAAAAATGAGCATTTACTTATGCTGCATTTTGCATGTAATCAATTTGATTAATATGCATACTTAATGAGAAAACTTTAGAGATGTAAGACAGCAATATGAAAACAGTGTTTGCCTGCTTTATAAATGTTACCCCTTCAAACTTTATAATATCAAACTATTTTTGTAATCACGCTATAGAAATTTCATTACTCGATTGTACTTGTACAGTACTAGTAAACGATAATGTATTATATATTTTTAATTCTAATAAAGTTTGAAAAAAATGAATGTATTGGAGATTTTTAAAATCATCATGTTCCATATACCATTATTATACAGCTATATAAAATTAACGTAAATTAAATCACTTATTTCTAGATTTTTTTTTCTATTATTTCATATCATCTCTTTTGATTTCAATTCTTTTGAATATTGACTAATAAAGGAACAACTGTTTGGAGGACGACTATAAGTGATTTCGCATACATCCGCTTCCATTTCTACTTACGACGCATGTGCAGTACGTCGAAACGGAAGTGGATGTGAGTGAAATCGCTTATAGCTTATAGTCAGCCTCAAAACAGTTGTCCCTTTATTAGTCAATAGCTATTTTTTTGTTGTTTAAACACATTAAAAAGAGTTATAAATTTATATATTTTACATTACACCATATTAAAAGTTATAATTAATTTTTAGGTATGGTGTGAAGAGTATGTATATTTGAATATTTTATTTTAAATGACATAAATATTACTGAAAAGTTAAAGTATATTAAATTATATGATATATACAATTTCACAATCGAATGTTAAACTACTATAAATATTATAACAAAAACGTATACCATAGCAATTAATGTCGAGGGGGAAAAAAAGGTCCATTATGTCAAACACGCAATTTTATGCATAAGTTAGCTACAATACGTAAGCTTACTAATTAATGCTTATACAACTGTGAATGTATATATATTTATATAAAAAAAGGCTTGTTATTTTTTCCCCTTTCCCACATCTATCTAAAAATTATTACTGAAATGGATTGTAACCTGTTGCAAATAAAAATTATATCCGCGTGATCTTTTTGTTTATAAATTATGTACGTATCTTGAAGTAAACGATAAAATATAAAAATATTCATATTTAAACCAACAACTTGTTATTAATAAAGTTTTAAGTGTATAAGACAAATACTTAACATTATATTTTTTTAATACTCTTAAGAGGGCGGAGGATGTCTTAAATAAATAAGAGTTTCTCACTCATGTTTTATTTAATTTAAAACAAATGATGAATTATAGTATACTAAGGCAAGGTTTTTATGTTTGTATGTATTTTTCCCATATTGTGATATATCAGAAAGTTTTTTATTTTATATTAAAAATTTCTTGTGCCGTTTTAAACGAATCCACTTTTTTTTTTTTTTTTTTTTTTTTTTACAGTGGCTTTTGATTGCATGAAAGACAGTAGTCTATTTTCTTTTGTACTGTTTCACATGACATGTTACGAACACATCTTTCTAAAAGTAAGTGAAGCGAAAAACAGAAAGCCAAGTTGAGTTTTGGATGCTGAACAAGCAAACTGAATGGACCAAGCTGATAAGAGAAAATCTTTTAGAACAAAACGTGACTGCAAGGATATTTTGAAGGATCAAGTAACAAAAATGACACGATTTAATATATATTTTCATACATAAATGTGTGTGTGTGAATATATAATCATATATTCATATAAAATATTATAAAATCATACTTAATAAATTTACTTGAGGTTATTGAACTATTTTTGAGCTGTTAAAAAAGTTTTTTATATCTATAGTTACTGTTATTTACAACTTTCATTTTTTTTTACCCCTTTAAGGCAGTTAAACTAAACTATCTAGATCAATGACAGAAGTTAGTTTTCGATTCCAATCCAATTTACTGTTGCTCGTTTTATTCAGAATTGGAGAATCAAACTTTTTACTTGCTGATTTTTGCAATATATTTATACGAGTTTAAAAGAGCAATTTCATGTATTACACGAACATGTAATCTTTCAATCCTTAAATGTATTTAACTTTTTCTCTTCTTTGCCATTTTTTTTTTCTCTTTTTAAGAAGCTTTTTGTGTTTAAGTCTTACAGTGTTCGGCTATAGTTTTATTGACATTGGTGTAATTAAACAACTGAAATAAAAGTAAAAAGTAATGAAAATTTTAAAGATAAAATATACATTTTGTACTGTTATTTGGTACAAAATAAAAAAATAATTTATATCACCTAACATTATTTCAAAAATAAATTTATATCATAATATAACTTTTATTAATATAACTATTATTTGCAATAAAGTAAAGTAAAAAAAAAAACAAAAAAAAAAAACAATTTTTAATGTAATCATAAAGTTAATTAAATAATAAAATATATAATTTTAATTGATAATTTAAAGTGTATAATTCATCATAAACAAATTTTTTCCATACAACATAAAATGAGTAATAAGTTAAATGTACTGTGAAATACAAAATTTATAAATAACGTAAATATAAATTATTTTATGAACCTACTGTTAATGTAAAAAAAATATTTTAAATTAATTGAATTTGGTTCAAAAATAATAAATAAAAAAAAGAAGCGATTGTTTACATTAAAAAAAAAAAAAAAAAAAAAGATTAAGTTTATTATTGTATGATGTTATATGCTAAAAATATATCAAGATGAAAGAATTTTGAGCGACGTAGAAGTGTAATATTTGGCTTAAAGACTAAGAGCTGAGGACGGGTGTGTGTTTTTAAATCAGTCTAGCCCGCCTGCCGCCAATCCATTGCTAAAGTGTCAACAGCTAACATCAATTTAACCAATTTAACACACGAATTAGTATACGTTAAACTGGAGACATTTTTTTTTAAGTGTTCAAAAAATTGCGAATTACTATATTAAAAAAAAAAAAAATTATGATGAATACACACTAGATTTGGCAATCATTTTTTTTAAGACTCCTACAGTATACGCGTCTTATTTTCATTGTATCAGTAAAATTTAAAATCTAATTTATAATCCTTAATAAAAAAAATATATATATCTAAAATTATTATACATAGTCTAAATTTAGTAAACTGCGTGTACTAAATTGTCGTTATTTTAATTATTTACAAAGAAGTTCTTCTTATTTAATATCAAAACTCTATTTTTATTTGTAGAAAATGATCATTTGATCAATAAAATGAAAATAAAATATTAAAAATTAAAATTAATTGCAGAAACTACAAAAATAAAATCCCATTAATTTAAATTTCCGCAGCAAAGTTTTAACCAAAGCATTTATAGTATAAAAGGAGAGGATAAAAAAGTATTAAGATATAGAGAAAAAGGATTCTTTGTTTATTTATTTATTTTTATAGTAAATGATTAATATGTCATGTTCTATTAACAAATTGAAGTCGTAGCGCCTCTAGTCCTTGCATTGTTGTTCCATGTTCATCAATACAGCTTACTGCGTACTTTTTTTTTATATTACTGCTCAACATTTTACATGGTAAAAAAAAATCATAAAAGAATCTCTGACATTTAAACTTTAATCACCATATACGTAAAGTACCGCATACTTTAAGTTCGACAGATGGTCTATACAGAGAATATAATATATTTCCCTTTTTTTTTTATTCGTATATATAAATTACAGAGTTGTAAAAAAGTTTTATCTCTATTTAGCTTGATTTATGTATGAACATATATTGTAAAGTGTTTTGATAAATATCATACCTCAGTACAGGCAGAGGTATTAACTTATTATCTTTTCTGTGCATAGAAATTTGTTTAACATTTTGTTATCAAAGTTAAAAAAAAAATAGTATTTATACATAATGGAAATAAATAAATAATATATGAAAAAAAAAAACTATAAAATTTTAAATTGACTTTCTTCTGCTTTTTTTTTTTTTTTTTTTTTTTTTTTGAATGACCTAAAATTTCTTGGCAGGTATTTTCTATTTTTGATTTCAAATATATTTGTTTCAAAGTTCGGACATAAAAAAAGCATTCTCATGCTTTTTGCATATAACTGAAATGTCAATATCAATTTATTATAGCAATAACACAAATTTCGTTCTTTTTCATTGGTGTTTTATCAATAATATATCTTTTTTTATGCAATAAAAATTGTGGAAAGTAAAATATTTTATTACTGAGTTATTATTTTTTTTATTATTACGAATTGCTATAATTATATAATATATAAAAAAGATATTAAATACAACATATTGTATATAATAAAGAACTGCAAAAATGTTGCAGTACTATATATTTTGCTTTTTAATAGAAGCAAAAGTATAATATATATTAAAATATATGATATAAAAGTTTCAAGTTTCACGCCATTAGTAACGTGTTAAAATTTTTAAATTAAAAAGCTAACCTTTAGGCAACCCACTCCAAAAAAATTTGTAAAGTAATATAAAAAGCTTGAAGGCATTAATCTTCAAATTTATTTGAACTACAAAGAAAGAAATACAACTGCATAAAAATTCCTTCTTTTGTTTTGCTTTTATTAATTTACTTTTTAATTACAATTTTTACTAAAAACAACAACATTATAATTAATTAAAATTGAAATTCAGGTATTTTACAAACATATAAAACGCAAAAGAATGATTTTCTTTCTTTCTCTTTTTATTTTTTGTGAGTAACCTTGATTATATTGTTTGAGTACTATTTTTAAAGTGATAAAATTTATACATTATATAACTTTTATTAAAATGGTTTTGGTTTTCCCATTCTCTGAAAATAATTTCACCATAAATAATAACGAGCAACTTAATGAAATATGGTAATGATAAAAACAAAAATTATATATCGTTATTTTTGTTTCAAGACTAATGTTTATTAAAATTAGAACATAATAATTTATTATATAGACATCAAATGCATGAAAAATGTGTTTTAATGTCCATAATGCTTAAATATATAAATACTATCTTAAAATTAAGTAGTGAGTTATTTACATAAAATATCATTATAATTAAATCATCTTTTAGCAATGCCATTTTACAAAATTAAACGAATAATATTGAAATAACCTGCACAAACGCTTTTAGCGATGTATTGTTACATGTGCATGTGTGTTGAGACCTGGGGGTCTGTTCTGTAAGTCCTCACGAGGGGTTGCGCCCACTTTCTTGGTACCGAATTTCTCGTGACTCACGAGAAATTCGGTACCAAGAAAGGGGGCGTAGCCCCCTTTTTTATTATAGAGAACTCGTGAACCACGCGCCCTTTCTCGATACCGAGTTTCTCTTGAAGCCGTACGGAACAGACTCCCTGTCCACAATGACGCGTAATTTCACATAATGTTCACGCAAGAATTTAAATAACATTGATTGTTGTATCTCCACGTAAGATTTATGTGAATTGTAAACAAGCCATAAGTGAGAGAAAAAACAATGAAAATCATGAAAATATGATTTATTTTTCATTTTGAAATATCGAAGCAACAAAAATTACAAGAAAGAACATTAAATGAAGCTGAATATAAATTTGATTTAAAAAGTTGTAGAATTATATAAATATTACTAATGCTGTAAATAATATACTTAATAATATACTACCGTATCACATTTATTAAAAAAAAAACTCTTAGCAAAGCAAAAAATGCAATAATATATATGTTACAAACCACCCACGTTAAATAAATTTATACTTCATAAACATAAGCTAAAATTAAACTTTTAAAAATATAATTTTTTAAATTAAATGAAAACTTTGCATTTTTAGAAGTCTGATATAATTTTTTGTAATTATATATTAAAATAAAGTTTTTCCTGTATACTGTATATCTGCGTTTAATAAGGTAATATAGTACATAGTTATTTTTTTTTATTAATTTAAATGAGGTTATTTCTAAAGAAAAAATAACAGCTGCTGTATGGTATAAAAAATTAATGATGACCCATTCAATTATTACAAATATATTTTACATAAGTTTTATTTTATTTATTTTAATGAGGATATAAATCAATAGAGTATAATAAGAGAAAACTTGATTTTTTTTATTCTTTAAAAAGATATTTCATGAATAGTTTAGAATTCTTTACATAATCAATTTTATTGATTGATTCTATAATGTAATATTTAAATTCTATTTAAGTTTATTTAAGCGTTATAATTAAAAAATGTATTTTTATAAAGATATATATCTTTGATCTGTTAAAGACTTCCACTTTTTTTTTCATATTTAAAGAGGATAAAATAATCAAACAAACGTTTCCTTTTGCTTAAAATCTAATTTATTCCTCTTTTTTTTTTTTTTTTTTTTTTTTTTTTTTTTTTGCTTGTCATATTGTGTTATTATGCTACACCAATCCCAGTCCCAGTCAAGACATTGTCTTATCGAAAGGTAAGGACTTTCCAAATTAATAGAAAAGCACACACGGGCCGGCCACGGCCTAGTAAGTACACAGCCCGTCATTCGCCATGACAGCCTAGAGAAACCGTGGAAACCTCTAGGCAGGCTGGTCGGTGCAATCACTTCCATCATGCACCTCTCGAATGCTGTGCGTCGTCATGGAATGCATGTAAACATGCATCTTGCAACGTGTTGTGCTCTCATACTTCACGTATACACCCAGCAGTGGCTTGAACCTATTCTCGGTGAGGTGTACACAGTTACGAGTCAGCTACCTTTACCACTCGGCCATACCAGTTAGTCTAACCTCCTATAAATAAGACACTGGAGACTTTAAATTTCAACTATCGCTGTTGTTATGGTTATATAGCGTGTGAATATATATATAGTTTAAAAAATCTGAATTCATATAGCTATTTGAATAGCTATATGTTATTAAAAACCACATACACGTTATCGTTCTTGTTGGAGAATAAACATCACATTACATTAAGTGGGATAAGAGGCAATAATTATTAGTAGAAACAATCATTGTAAACAAATAATAATAAAATAATAGACTCAATAGAAATGGCAAAAAGACAAAATGACACAATCAGGTAACTTATACCATTGCCAAAACTAGATAAGAGGTTATTTCAACCAAAAGCACCCCCTTTTCTCGGATTCTAATCAAGTTATAGGAATAAAATGTAACACGTTATTTACTTCAATATTACATTGATCACCTGTAAAATTTTGGATTTTATTTAGAGAAAATTGTTTGAGAAAAAGTTATGGATCCGTTTGTAGAAATCTGTAATCTTATTGTTTTTTGCCAGAGTATAGTTTGGTATTACTACTGATTTTGACGTCTCTTCAAAATATTTTTTATCAACAGAACCACATTATCGTACGAAAAAAACAAAAACGACTTTTTGTTTTCACCTGAGGAGTATGGCAAACCCCTTTGCTCTCAAGAAATTAGCAGGTCGTAGAGCGATGAGCAATAATTATTTAATAAAAGAATGAGTGTTTTAATATTGTATTATTAAAAATTACGATACAGACACGATTGAAAAGTGTTGAGTGACGTTACTGCAATCGGTGTGGGTGTGCAAGTGTCAGTCCCAAGTCAAAGCGAACTTCAGCTTTGACTGTCAACCAGTGACTTTGACACCCTTACACTTGACAACGTTAACATGAGGGACATGTACGTTTCCATACGTTTGATTGCTATAACGTCAAAATAATAATAATAATAAAAACTTGAAAAATAAAATATTCCACTTCACATTTTTTTTTCTATAACTTTTCAGCATCTTCAAAACCTTGTCAAAATAAATCATATCTATGAATATAATTTTTAAAGTAGATGTGTGACAACTTTACACATTTTGAAATATTTCATTTGGCTTTTACTTAATGTTTTTGTTTGTTTTAAATTTTGGTTACAAGTGTCATACTATATACGCTTAAAAAACTGAAAGAAAAAAAAATCATTAAATTTATATGAAATATATTGAGGTTGACTCTAAAATCTTATTAAAGGTTTCCATACCACATTTCTATAGTTTTACTTGATAATATTTAATAATGAAAATTTATACTGTTTAACTGGAACAATGTAGACTAAAATAGTTATTTTTGAATGGTGTTAAATTTTATTTTACATTATTAAATCTCATGAATTACTTAATTTATACATTTATATTATTAAGTTAATGTTATGATCTAGCTTTATATATTTAATGTATACTTAATTTGAAATGTTTCATTAAGAAAAAGTAAATTTCTCTAACTAAAGAAGAGTAAAACAAGAAGTTTCATTGGAAGTTTGCAAATTAAACATTTATAGTGTATATGATTCATGATTTTAACTATCTTATAAATTTAAGTAATTAAAATAAAATGTGTTATGATATTTGTTTTAGTTTATTTAATATTTCATAGTCTTTGTTGCAAAATTTACAATAATCTAAAAAAAAAAAAAATCTAAAAAGGAGAAGAAGAAGAAAAATAATAGTTTTATTTTATACCATAAGTGTTAAAAAGCAGTTAAAACAAAGTAAAAAATTATTATACAGAGTACAGTACTGTATCATTTCATTTTCTAATAATAATTAGTAAAAAAGAAGTTATAATGATAGAAAAAAATGTTTCGTATTTTTGTGGGCTGCCGTGAAAAGTATAAAGTGTGGTTATTTGATATATTAATATTAGTACCAGAACTCTCTGGAGGAAAGAGTACAGAAGAAGGCTAAAGTGTTATTTATAGAAATGAAATTTGTATGTGCAAAGCAACAGCAAAAAAAAAAATAATAATAATAAAGAAATAACTCGGAAGAAAAAAAAAAAACGTATGTCTTGAAATATATTACATAAATTCTACTTGCAATTTAAGGTTAAATTGTACTTTTTGTTCCCAATAATTATTAATTGATTATTCCAGCTCGTTTTTTTTTTGTTTAATTAATTAAATACAAATTATTTTAATTTAAACACTATGCTTGTTATTTTTAAATTACAGAAATTTTAGTTTAAATACTAAATAATTCAATTGTTATTTCAATATTTATTTTAGTTAACAAAATTAAGTAATTATCTAGTATTCAATTCATTTAAAACTAGAACGTTTGAAATGAGTTGGTGTTGTCAAAATATTTAAGTAAAAATTACACAACTAAATGCAAATATTTATTTATTTATATGCTGAGTCATAGTATCACAATGCTGTAAAATAATTAGTTAATTTGTAAATTTTGATGCCCCTACTGTATTCAGCAGTTTTAGTTTAGTGAACAAAAACAAAACAACAAATGAACATCTGTATTTATTCGGTATATACTCTCATTATTATTGTTGACGTGTACCACTCTGAAATTTTACCCTTCACAAGTACGATACAAAATAACAAAAAACAAGTGAAGCGCTAAACAGGAGCTAAAAACGTCAAACTATATTATTTTCATTGTAAAAATAAGGGGGGGAAAATGCTTATGTTTATTTTGAAAAAATATTTAGAGACAACATACTGTAAAAATTTTAATTTAAATATTTACCTGGAATTTAAATACGTAATTTTTATCTTTGTTTATATACAAAAATATTTATAATTGTTTCACTTAACTGTTCAGTTGGTAAAATCTAAAATTTTATTTTAAACTTTATGGAATTATCATGTTTAAATAGAAGTCCCCTTAGTTTCTAATTCTAATGAAGAGTATTCTCCATTATACAAGGCTATGATTTTAGTGTTCGTAATTAAAACATGTTGCCATGGCTACTGAACGTTAATATTTTAATTTAGTATTACTTTCACAGTTTTTACTCGAATATTACAAACATAAATAGTGACAAGGAAATGTGAGTAATGTTTGAACACAACGCATATAGTTTTTAAAATAAAAGAAATGTTTATTAAAAAAAATTATATTATATATATTTTTTTAATTGGAGAGCATTTCATTTTGTAAAATTTTTTTAAAACAAATTATTATGAAACTCAAATACAGTCTCATTAACGCTACATTGTGATACAAAATGCTATAGATAATACAATGCATATAACAATTTATATAAATAACATTTTTATTTAAGCATAATATACATACAATTGGAACAAATGTAAAACATATATAATCACGAGATATAAATTATAATGTTCATGAGAAACATTATAGTAGAAATGAACATCAACAATGGATAGTAAACTGAAGTGACAGAGAAACAAACAGATGTTCAGTTAAAAGATTAGCAATAGCACTTGATTACATTGCATTAATTATCATAAAATGTATTTTAGTGTGTGTGTGTGTATATATATATATATAATATAATATATATATATATATATATATATATATATATATATATATATATATATATATATATACAGTGTTGTAGTCGATCGCCCTTTTTTCGATCCGATCACGATCCGATCAATTGAGATGTAGCTCGATCCGATCTCGATCACGATCTTCAAAACTCGAGACTATCCGATCACAATCCGATCTGATCGACTATCATTTGATCGAAAATTTTCGATCGTTTTCAATAATAAATGTAGGTATGTAAGAACTTGTAAATTATAATAATGATGAAAAAAAAAAAAAAAAAAAAAAAAGGAAATCATACTGTAATAATACATTATACTTAACAATATTTTTATATTCATATTTCCGTGCAATTTTTTTTAATAAATAAATGTGTTACATAATTGTTAGTTTTTACCTTTAGATGTTTTATTAGATTTGCTGCAACAGATTTAAAGGCTATACGACGTTATTCGGTTTATTTTTGCACGATAAATACAAACACTGAATACCAAGCTCTTTCCCACTTTTATCTTTTTTAGGAGCTCCAGTTACGTGATAAAATTCTTTTATGTTATTATTTCACGAAAAAAAATTGTCACCTAAATTATCTTTAATTTATATTATAAATTATAATATATTAACGTTTATGAATATGTAAAAATAAATAAAAAATACACTTTTGCCTGCTTTCTTATCTCGTGACACCTGCGAGAACGTACAGACCAAGTGACTGGTGTCTGGATGGAGGTCCAAAAATTATCCTATGTACAGTACTGTGTGTCTTCATCCCCACTAATCAAAGCAACCCCCTCGTGTTTATTTCAGAAAAAATTTCCCCTCACCGCGGTTTTTTAATACATCAAACTTTCGTGGAAAAAATCATTAGTGTAAAAAAGCACTTAAAATTTTTCGATTGGTTATAAAGTCACCTCTAAAACTCATACAAGAAATGTATTGTGTTAAAATAAAATTGACAATCTTTCAATGCAGAAAAAAATTCTGTTACTTGAATATACGAACAAAATAATACGTCAAGAATTCATTTTAAACAAAACTTATTTACCGCCTTTAATGTCATGTCAAAAAAAAAAAAAAGAAAAAAAATCTTTGGTGACATAGACACACTATTGATAGAATAATTTCTTTCCTAGAAAGCCTAGAAGCTTATATAGCTCAGAGTCAGGTATTTGCTATTTTTCTTTTATTTCTTTCATTTTTGCTTTCTTTGTTTTGTTTTGCGATACCTTTTAGCTAAAGTAGATAACATCTTAATATCTACCTAGCAGCTGCTAGCAGAGTACTGCCTGTACTGTACTTTTAAATTCTTTTCTATTTTGGACTTTGACTTTTTGCTTTATTATAATGAATAAAAAAAAGGAAAAAAAAAAAAAAAAAAAAGAAGAAAAAAAGAAAGAAAAAGATACCTATGGTTGTAAAAACTAAAGTATGAAACATGATGATCGGATCGAAAAAACGTTCGATCACAGCCCTAAATGTGATCGAAATCCGATCACGATCATTTTTTTATAAAATGGGTCGAACCGATCACGATCCGATCAAATGATCGTGATCGGATCGTGATCGGATCGAAATTTGATCGATCGACTACAACACTGTATATATATATATATATATATATATATATACAGTATAATATAATATAAAACACTTCATTTTGATTGAAAATAAATGAAATGTAAATTAATTCAATTTTTATATTTTTGCCATAATTTTTATTTTAATGTACACACACACACACACACACACACACACACACACACACACACACACACACACACACACACACACACACACACACACACACACACACACACACACAAACACACACACATATATATATATATATATATATATATATATATATATATATATATATATATATATATATATATATATATATATATATATATATATATATATATATATATATATATATATATATATATATATATATATTATATATATATATATATTATAATGTACATACATATAAATAATAAATGTGATTGTCTGTTGTTTGATTTTACATTTCAAATGACTGATTATATTATTATTATTATAATTTATATTTTACAAAAGGTATTATCCAGCATTATAAAATATTGTATTACGATGTTCGTTTATAACATAGGTTCAATGTCCTTGTGTACGTGTTGATTATAAATAACAATATAATATTTTAATAATTTTTATGCTTGAATTACAATTTTTAAATGTTAGTTGTTGTTTTTATTTATTTATTTTTTTTTTACGTTTTATACATTAATGAACTATATTGCAGCTTCAAATGCAACGCAAAACATATTATATGTACAGTATACAATATTTATCATAGAGATTTTTAATGATAAAAATACCACAGTGCTTTTAATGCTGCCGGAAACTGTAAAAAATAAAAAAGCATTACACTTTGCTTTTAATATTTGCAATATTTCTCTTTTTTTACTCTACATATATAGCAACATATTATTTGATTTTTATTGTTATTATCCTCTTTTTATTATGACGCTAACGCAAATGAAGATTGACAATAAATTTATGGATTATGATGGGCAGTGAGTAAGTAAATCATTTAGTGAGAGTAAGAGTGTGTGTGTGTGTGTGTGTGTGTGTGTGTGTGTGTGTGTGTGTGTGTGTGTGTGTGTGTGTGTGTGTGTGTGTGTGTGTGTGTGTGTGTGTGTGTGTGTGTGTGTGAGAGAGAGAGAGAGAGAGAGAGAGAGAGAGAGAGCTCATGTACTCACTCATTATAAATCATGGGATTGTAGTAAAAGCAATGAAAAATGTCAATCAATTTTATCCATTTTCCTAGTAAGTGAATTTATGAGTTTATTTTATTTAATACTAATAAAAATGACAGCAATAAGTTTAGTAGTGTAGATTGACAAAAATAATAAAAACTAACTATTTGAAAATGATCTCTGCTTGAAAAAAAAATTGTCTCTCAGTCATAAACTTTAAAAAAATATGACTGTAATATTAATTTAAATACATCATCATAACATATAAAAATTTAAATTTTCTACTATAATATACTACACATATACATAAAAAAAAACTTCCCTTCATGTCATGTTAATATTGTTCATATCTGCAGTGAAGTTTTTATGTGTCATTACATAACCTACCTCCAGTTTTCCTGACTTTGAATCCCAATGGAATTTATATACTTTCCTACCCACACATGTATGACATACTGATGTGTGCATCTAAAATTTTTTTAGATAAAATTTTCTACATTTTTTTTTTTTTTTTTTTGTTTTTTTACCTATATAACGTATGCCTGTCTGTCTAATTTCTCAAGAAGTAAAAAAAAAATAAATAAAAAAATAAAATCTATACCACTTTTTTCTATTCTTTTTTTGGTGGCAATATGAGTGACAAATGGCCGAGCAAACATTGACTCACTGCCGCCACCACGTCACGCAACCTGCGTGCCAGGTATCACTTAGTTATTCTACTCTGTCTCTCTCTTTAAATATCGGACGTTTTCACTGCAACTAGTAGTGCTTATCACATTATTTAGTAATTTATTTTATTATTTTATATCACTTTTATATATGTGTGTGTATATATATATATATATATATATATATATATATATATATATATATATATATATATATATATATATATATATATATATATATATATATATATATATATATATATATATATATATATATATATATAATTCAAACAATAACCAAAAACATTTTAATGCTTTTATTGTTTTAAGAACTATTATTATAAATTTTAAATATTATATTATAATAATGAAAAAAAGTAGTTATTTATTTTAATTCTACATAATTTTGGTTATGCTACGGTTGAGTTATTGTATTATTATATAATCATCTATAATATTTATTCATTCGTAATTTTTATTCACTTTATTTGTGTACTTTAAATTTAGCGTAATTTTTGAAGCGTACATTACATGAAAAAAAAATTTAAAACAGTGAGAGAGGTAGAATTTTTTATTTCTTTTGCCGCATTGCCATGACCCTAAATTGTGGGGTTATCTTTTTTACATTTAATAACAATACTGAACCTTACTTTTCCATTATCACATTATAAAGTTGTACGTACGTACGTTTGCATATAATATATATTGCGCCTTACAGTTTTTAAAGTTTCAACCAAAAACTTTCATAATCAAATAAAAATTCCATTTTACAGCTGTTGTATTATACATTATATTGTTTTTTATGTTCTATAAAATTTAGTCGTGATAATAAAGTTTCAACCCATTGTCTCTCTTGAATTATTTCAAAGTATATATATTTTTAAATTTATTATTACTTATTTTCATTATCATTTTATTTTAGACATAATTGGATAAGTTAATGAACGTTCATATATACTTTTGTGCAGATAAATCAATTTTATTAGAGACTAAAATATTTGTTCTAAAGATACAAAAAGCTTATAATATTATTTAACGATGGTTTTTTGAATTACAAATAAAAGTTATCACATTGTGAATTTCAATAAAAATAAATAAATAATATTAAAGATAAGAATGCAGAGAATGCTTAGTTGGATTGAAGAACGTGATAATGTAAGTAAAAAAAATGTTCCAGGAAATTCACTTGTAAAAGTAAAATTGCATGTTCTTTACGACAAACATGAAGAGGGTGTGTTAGTAATGAACTAATGAAAAAGAGACTTTAGTTGCTTTGAACATAAAGTACAAGGTTAGTGCAAGTCGTTATATTGAGGCAAGAAACATGTGGCGTGAAATACTTTTAGTCTTGCATATCATGGTACATGAAGAAACCAAAGAAGAGAGAGAGAGAGAGAGAGAGAGAGAGAGAGAGAGAGAGAGAGAGAGAGAGAGAGAGAGAGAGAGAGAGAGAGAGAACAAGCATGTCCACAAATATGTTTCATCAAAGTAAAGGAGCCAAAATTAAATCACATTTAAAATACGTGCTATCACATACCGTAATTTTTTTGCTGTGTGATCAAGATGACTGATTATAAAAAGGGGAAAAAAAAAAGTTTTTTTATATTTATTTTTTACTTACCTTTATTACTAAACTCTATTATACTTATTCATAAACTTATCTGTTTACTTTAAAAAGATAAATTTAAATAAATATTTTTACATTATATATTATAGCGTATTTTCTTTCTTGTTTAATATACATCCCAAATCTTTTTTTTTTTTCTATATAATATACTTTCTTTTTTAACAAAAAAGCAAATCATTGCAATACAAAATACGAGGTGTGATAGTGTAGAGTGTCGGCAAGCTATATAGAAATCTTTCTCTACAGATTTCAAACCATTCATGCGAACATCTTTTGCTTTTATACAGGGGTCTGTCACTCTGTGGTTACAGGCTTTTTACACAGAATATAGGGAAAGATAAAATATATAGCAGTAAAAATCTTTATACCTCAAAATTCCAACTGTACAGTTCTATATAACCACTAAAATATATAAAATTATATAGTTTTTTTTTTTTTTTTATACAATATTGAAAATAGTTACTATAGTATATTATGAAAGCTTTACCTTTAAATATTTCTGCATGTAAAAGTTTATCATATTATATCCTAAGTATTATATTATAATGGCTCATGTTATATATGAAGAGAATTATTATTGGTTATTCATTTGTTGGTTAATCAATAATATTATATTATATATAGAGAGAAGCATGCAAGAGTTAAACTATGTCGTTGTAAAATATTTACTTTCAATGATATAAATTAACATTTTCCAATAAGAGCATTATTTTGCTGACTATAAAGCTAAAACAATACACTGAAATAAATTTATGGATATACGTATCATAAATAATGTGAATAATTTGTATATACTAAACACTGTTTGTACATAAAATATTTTCATTTTTCCTTTCCTTTTTCCTTTCTTTCTTTCTTTCTTTCTTTCTTTCTTTCTTTCTTTCTTTCTTTCTTTCTTTCTTTCTTTCTTTCTTTTCTTTCTTTCTTTCTTTCTTTCTTTCTTTCTTTCTTTCTTTCTTTCTTTCTTTCTTTCTTTCTTTCTTTCTTTCTTTCTTTCTTTCTTTCTTTCTTTCTTTCTTTCTTTCTTTCTTTCTTTCTTTCTTTCTTTCTTTCTTTCTTTCTTTCTTTCTTTCTTTCTTTCTTTCTTTCTTTCTTTCTTTCTTTCTTTCTTTCTTTCTTTCTTTCTTTCTTTCTTTCTTTCTTTCTTTCTTTCTTTCTTTCTTTCTTTCTTTCTTTCTTTCTTTCTTTCTTTCTTTCTTTCTTTCTTTCTTTCTTTCTTTCTTTCTTTCTTTCTTTCTTTCTTTCTTTCTTTCTTTCTTTCTTTCTTTCTTTCTTTCTTTCTTTCCTTTCTTTCTTTCTTTCTTTCTTTCTTTCTTTCTTTCTTTCTTTCTTTCTTTCTTTCTTTCTTTCTTTCTTTCTTTCTTTCTTTCTTTCTTTCTTTCTTTCTTTCTTTCTTTCTTTCTTTCTTTCTTTCTTTCTTTCTTTCTTTCTTTCTTTCTTTCTTTCTTTCTTTCTTTCTTTCTTTCTTTCTTTCTTTCTTTCTTTCTTTCTTTCTTTCTTTCTTTCTTTCTTTCTTTCTTTCTTTCTTTCTTTCTTTCTTTCTTTCTTTCTTTCTTTCTTTCTTTTTTTTTTAGTCTTTTAATTTCAAAATTGAATTGAGGCACTTTAATTATAAACTTAAACAACCACATAAAAAAAAAAAAACGGTCATTCTGTTTATACTTAATTATTTTTATGTGATAATACAATACTCTGAGCGATGACAATCAATCACTTTATTTTGCAGTGTAAATAGTTTTATAATAACTAAATTTACAATTCATGAAAGGTATAAGGATTAGAGTTTGACATTCCTATATACTCATTATTAATGTATGTTTAATAAACACGCGTCAATAGTCAATACAATATCAAAATTATCATCTAAAAAGTGACATTTTCAAATTATAACCTATATAAATTAATAACTAAACTAGATAGTAGTACTGCATTACTTTACTGTACTATTCATTCCAATTGACATGATTATTAAAATTGAAACATATAAATGAGATTAAAGCTTACCTTTCAAGTGAAAATAAGTAATTACAATGTTTTAATTACTGTATTTTGTAATTAAATAACATTATTTTTAAATAAATTTTTCATAATGATATATAAAAATATATTATAAAAAATATAAGCTTATTATTATTTATATTATATGCTTTTTTATTTTATTTTTTTAGTAAATGAGAAGTTAATTTAATGTAGCATGTTGAAATAACTGAGGTTCAATGAATTTAATCCAATTATAAAGAAAATTTCATCATTATTTTATTTTATAGCATCAATAATGGTGGAATAAAAAAAAATACAGGAAAGAAAGAGAATATTTTCTATATTATAGTATATCTCTCTTATTTCTTCATGAATTCTCTTCATTTCACACGCCAAACGAATGAACAAGCAAAATGCTTTATGATGTTATAATGTTAAAAAAAAAAAAAAAAAAAAAAAACGAGGGGGAATTATCAGTAAAATACAAGAAGCTATACACTGACTGAGCGAGCTTTATAAAGTTGCGGTTTCCTCAGGAGCTACTGCTGCTACTTTTTAAAACTTTCATCGTTTTCAAGATACGTCTGCTATTTAACTTTAGTATTTATGACGTCATCACTGCACACAAATTTTAAAAACCATTATTTACAATGAAAATTTTTCTTCACTTTTCTTTCACTTTATCTGTAGAAGTTTCAAAAAAAAAAAAAAAAAAAAAAAGCTTGTCTATTGACTTAAATAATACAAAGAATAAAATATGTACATTTGAAGTTGATTTATAAAGTTTATACGGATGAAATATATTTGGCAACTCATAAAATTGAATTTGGACATGATTTTTTTAGAATGCATAGACGATTGAACAATAAAATATTCAAATTCAATATTCAAATGAAAAACTACTGTTTTTATTTTTGTCAGTTTATCAATATGTATAATAACAATGGTATATATGTTCTGTAATTTACTCTGTATACTAAAATATTGATAATGTGTGTGTGTGTGTCTATATATATATATATATATATATATATATATATATATATATATATATATATATATATATATATATATAATTCTTCAATTAGGTAAGAGAAGTTAATGTGTTTCTTTTTCTAATTTAGATCTATAAAATGAATTGCAAATAAGATTTTCAAACAAACTTAAAAAAAAAAAAAAAAAAAAACTAGAGCTATTTTAAGAACTAAATTATCTTCCACCCACTATGATATTTAATACATATTCATTAAGGTTGACTAACCTTATAGCAAAATGGTGTTAAAGAAGAATCTATTTTTAGCAATTCATTTAATATTTTTTAACTTTTCTAATTCTCTAATACTTACGTTCAATTAAACTTACAAAAGACATTACATACACATGACTCAATTTGTTAAATTAAAATGTATTTGAAACTTGGGTGTCGGCCAGTAATCGCAACTCTGATCTCACAGCTGCTCTCATCGCGTTCGTTTTTTTGCCTCTTCAAATAGAGAGAGAGAGAAAGAGAGAGAGAGAGAGAGAGACGAGAGAGAGAGAGAGAGAGAGAGAGAGAGAGAGAGAGAGAGAGAGAATGAAAGCTCTGGCAAAAAGAGTAAGTTATTGGAGATGATTACTTATTTGAAACTTTTCTCTTCTCGCCATCATCGTACACCCTTATAATAAAGTGTAAAGAAAAATAAGAATCTAACTGCGGGAGTCCAGTAAAAAACCATTAGTTGAATTAAAAGCAATGAAACATAATAAAAATAATAACTTAATAGATTATTTTTATTACAATCATATATATTTATAGTGGCTGAAAAGTAAATCGGTGAATTTAAAGGGTGGGTCTCATTGAAGTATCATGTAGTTATAAAAATTTATGTATAATTTTATATCAAAATGTATGGCTTAGTTTTAAGTAGATTGAAACCCAAGTCTAGCGGGGGAAAAAAAATAAAAAGAAGAAGAAAAAACTATTCTTTTTCTAAATAATATACGATGCTTTACTTATCTTCTATAACAAATGTGTATGAGTGTATTCACTGCGTTTTTTTTTTGTTATTATGACACAATTTTTTTCTGTTAACTATGCATACATTTACTCAGTATATTTTCTACTATCCATTTACAGCTCACCTACTTGGCTGAATAAGTGGTGTATGTGTAGTATAGTATATAAAGATAAACCATAGTATATAATATAAGCATCGGCAGATCATAAAAAATAAAAATAAAAATTTACATATAATTTACACTTAACCTGATAACCTGATTTGTCGATTTAGACAGTATATGAAAACGTTGTGAATTGCATAGTGACAAAGTTGTGTACATCTGAAATGAATGTCTGTTAACATTACTTGCTATCTCAGCACTTTTTTTGTGTTTTTTTTTTTTAGTTATTTTGTTTTAAATTTAACCTGTAACCTTTTCTTTCGTTATTTAACAAAAACAAAGCAATTGTCGTGACTAGTTGCAATCATGTTAACAACAGTAAAAACTTTACCACAACATACGACTGTATATAAACACATATACAAAGAAAAGAAAAAAATATTCACATTTAATTTACCTTTAGTATACTTTTGTGTACAAAAATTGTATACGTATATATCTAATATTATATATAATGAAATACTGAGAGTAAAATAAAAATAATATAAACAGTATCATACAGCATTTTTCATAAAGTGAATGTTTTCAAGTTTGATATATTATTTTATTAATTGACTTAAATATCTCTCACTGTCTGACTTTTCGAAGAGCTTTTCTATGTGATTTCTATTAATAATTTCAGATTTATATCGTGACAATTCCTTTTCCAGGCCGTAGCTGTTTTCCTCCGGATCTTTAATAACCTCTCTTTCTGTATCTATATCCTAATCTTCATTTCATCTCACCCTTTATGAGAGGTATTAAAATCTGCGCCATATTGGGAACCTGGAAGTCTGTTGTATGACTTTTTAATTCCGTGTCAAATTCTGTGAATACCATTGCAATGAGTGGACAGTTTATCTCAATTGTGTTAATGAAGTAAGATAAAACAAATTATCAGAAAAATTAAATTTAATGCCAATGAATAGGCAGTTGAGATTGTAACGTTATTTCATGTTTATTTAGCACTTTTACTAATTTTTTTTAATAGCCTAAAAATTTCACATAAATAATATTAAAGTTAAATAAAAATATGATTTTAAAGTCACGTAGATAGTTATGATATAGGTTAAAAAGTACTTTTATGACATTTTAAATATCATCGTTGTTAATAATCCAGTTAAAAATAATTAATTACTTTTTATGATAAATTGAAAGCATTATAAACATTTTAAAATTTATTGACATAAAAGCCATTAAGTCAAACAAAAATATATTTTATATAAAGATGTTGATTTGTATATAGAATTATGACATCGTTTAACCCACACATGCAGCAGAGTACATCAGCTAAAAATCACGTACAGCACAGTTCAAAACATTTAGTATAGTCTCTCTCTCTCTCTCCCTCTCTCTCTCATTTATTTTGAGAGCTATGGAATAAATAAGAAGCTTAAAATACAGTATAGTTAGCCAAAAGAAAATTTTCATATTTTACTTTACAGAAATATGAAAGGAATAATCCTTAAAATTATGAAGTTGGTGGAGGGGGGGGGGGGGGCTCACTTAAATCTTTAAAACAAAGAAATAAATGTCACTGAAATTCTGACATACATTATTATATACGCAATTCAATAGGATTATTATTTTACACTTTTTAACTTTTATCTTTTGTTTCATAGCTGTTAGAATTTTACATGACAATAGAATATTTTAAGTGCATAATTTTTTACCATGAGGTTAAAATTGGACGTGAGAAATATAATAATTTTAATAACACGGATCATTTGAAACACTTTTTATTGTTCTGTAATCTTGACCTTTTTTCTTACATTCATTCATTCAATTTTTTTTTTTTTTTTTTTACTTTTTACTTTTATTCAGGGTTTGTATAATTATTTGTTGACCTTTTTTTATGTTACATTACATTACTTTTTTATAACATTACTATGGATGCTTTACTTTCTGGAACAAAATACTTTGACAGCTTTTATATTATTTATTACTACCCAACCAGCACAGTTTTATACTTTTATAGTTTCAATTCAAGTGACTTTTTATTTTTCTTTCATTCAAATATTTTACGTGTTTAAGACTTTTCAATTAAGTTAGTTTTATTATTTTTTTTTTCACAAAAGGTTAAAGAATGACATACATTTTTCTTGCTATAAAATTTCTAATATAGATACAATGGCAAGAAAAATCAATAATTCCATATTTACTGTATATCATAGCTTTGTAATAAAAAAAAACACGCAAAAATTAGAGTATTTATTACATTTCTGTCTGTACAAATTAACATACGTACAAGATTAAAACTGAAAGTAAGATAAATATAATAAGACATTATTAATATATTCAATTTCAATATTTGTTAAGATTTTTATAGAAACTTATTTGCTATAAAGAAAGGTTTATAAAAATAATATATCTAAGAATATTATACGTATATAATAATATCAGTTTTTCTTACTTTATCTCTCTTTCTTTTTAACTTCACATTGGCATAATGTTAAAGTTGAACCTTTATGAGTGACTACATATAGACATGAACATGATATCAAATCCATATAAAAAGATGAGACAAAAAGTAGATAAAAATATAAAGAAATCATTAAGACGGATGAATGACGAAACATGAGTCTTGTAAGCAGGAGGTAAGTGAAGTTAAAAGGTTCTTTTCGTTCGTATATAAAAGCACATACATTAAATCTGATAAATTGAATTTCAAAAGTAATGTATACCGTTTTCTTTAAAAGTACTGCTCTTATTGATGCTCATTATGTATCATATCAATATAATAAATTATATAAAAACATTAACAACATACTATACGAGGTTTATATACAGTATACAACATGTATGTATAATACAGTTTTTTTCCACGTGAAAAAACATAAAAATTTGCAGATATAAAAAAAAGAAGATAGAAATCAATAATTTTTCAATAATTGTTAATATGAAAAGGTATTGAATTTGCGTATAAAATATTATACTCATGCGTGTTGTATTGTAAATGAAAGTAATGATACGATAAAGAGCTACATAAATAAAATCATTATAATGAAACTCATTTAGCATTATAAATATTCAAATATGCATATTGTTTTATTTTAGGTATGAATTAAAATATAAATTAAAAAGTAAAATCTATTTATGTGTGTGTGTGTGTGTGTGTGTGTGTGTTTGTGTGTGTGTGTGTTTAAAATGATTTAAGAAGTGCATGTGCCAAATAAATATATCGATTTTCCCCCAATACAGATAAAATATAATTTTGATCAAACTTTTTTTTTGTACAAATTTTTAATATTTGAATAAAATAACACTTTTTTTTAACCAAGTGAAAAGCAAAACTTTCAAAACTTTTGTAGTAAAAAGTATTGCTGTATGTTTTATTCTTTTGTTTTTATATGTAATATACGTATATATATATATATATATATATATATATATATATATAAAGGTTAGAACATATAAAAACATATATACATACACATTATACTGTATATCTAAATAAAAAATTGTAGTGTGTTATAAAAATATATAAATAGCGTGTAAAACTCACCATTTTTTTCTGTTTTTGTAAAATAAAAATAATATTTATATAAAAGCAATTTTACAATGAATAATATAAAATATTAAGAGCAATAAAACAAAAGGATAGTGTTCACACACAACAAAATACCAATGGAATTCTCAATATGGAAATTTCATAAAATTATAAAAATTTACTCATTTTTATTTCATATTTGTAAAAAAAGAACAACTTATATAAATTAATATTCTAAAGTTACACTTTATTCCAGTACAGTACAATCAAAATTGAAGTTAAACAATAATAAGAAATTAATTAATTTATACAATGTGTATAATTATGTTACTTTTTCATGTATTTTCTTTTTCACATTTAACATTACTCTATATAAAACTTGGACTTAAAATTGAAACAAAAAAAAAATCAATTAATTTATTACTCAGGTGGTATAACATTTATCGCACGATAACAAAATCTTAACTACTTGTTTCAATTTTTATGAACAAAGTTCTTCTTTCTATTTGGCAAACTGACAAGAAAAAAGTAACACGTTAAAGTAAAAAGAGATCTCAGGTAGCCTAGTAATTACAAAACTCACACTTGTCTCTCATTTGAAACATGTCTCTCTCTCTCTCTCTCTCTCTCTCTCTTCACATATATTTTGTATTTCACTAATTATCATTTAAAATTAATGACACATACACTTTGTTTTAAAAGCACTAACAATATATCACAACCTAATATAACAAGTTTCACTCAAGAGTTAAATGAATACACGCTGTGTGGTACATTTTTAAAATCAATAATTTTTATTGAAATATTGCGTGTGTTCTTAAACAAGAATTGTATTTTGCAAATTTTTATAGTCTACATTACTAATTTACTTTACATAATTTTCTTTCATTTTTTTTTTTTTTGGTCTCCCATTTATATAAAATTTATTATTATAAATGTTCATATTTTTATAATGTGTACATTTTGTGAAACATTTAAAATATACCCTTTCATCCTTACTATTGAAACATTCATTTAATATAATACCAAACGTGTATTCAGAACGATACGTTACTGGTAGTGTATTTATAAGTTAATTAAAATCGAGTAAAATAAATTTAATTCTAAACAATTTATGTACTTTGAAATATGTATGAAAAGACACTTTTAAATGAATAATGATTTCATTTTCCTTATTTATTTATATAAATTATTATATATTTTCATGAAAAAAAAGTATTTAAACTTCCTTTAATTATTGTATATTAAGCTATATTTAATAATAGGTATTTTAATTTTAACTTTTATAAAAGAAATGTTTGTTATACCATAAATTTAATTTTCACATTTTCCTCATTACCTTTAACTTATAACATATAACTCATAAATTTGAAAGTGCAAAAAAGTGTTTTACATGTAATGTGTGTTAAATTATACAACAGTTATTTATTTTGAAAATGGTGTAAATATTACTTTCGTCTTTTGCTTGAATAAATTTTGCTAACGTTGTAAAATCGACAACACAAAAGAAACAAGGTAAAACTGTGCAAACATATTATTTACATATCAAAATTTTAAATAAGATTGAACGTAACAGTAACAATTATAAATTCAACAAATAAAATAAATTATGAAATTAAAATAATTTATATATATATATATATATATATATATATATATATATATATATATATATATATATATATATATATATATATATATATATATATATATATATATATATATATATATATATATATATATATATATATATATATATATATATATTATAAGCTTTCTATAAATAAAACTAATTTTTATTATTTGAAAACATTTCATAATTATATTCCTTTATATTTTAATTTATAATTGCATATTATAGTTGTCTCAAAACCAAACTTTTAATAGATAGTTACTGTTTATATAAGTTTTAAATTATACTTACTTATTTCTACTTCTACCTCATTACATACAAAGTTAAAATATGTAACATTAACAAATGCTGCTATACATATTTAAATTTAAGTACCAGCTAAGATTTTACCATTCTTCATTAAATGGTTCTACCTATCTGCTGACTATCAAGTTAAAATTTTTGGAGATTTATTATTTTTTTAAATGTACGAGAACAAAGTATTCCATTTTTAATATTATTATTGATATTTTTTTTAAATAATTTTACATTTTTTTTAAGATTTAGACTACCCTATGATACTTTTTTACTGTATATCTATTATAATATATCCCTATGCAGCAGATAAGTTAATTATAATTAAAAACAAATAAATTAAATCTGGAATAATGGATGCTTGGATATTTGTTTAAATGGAATTCAATACTATGTAGTTTTTTATTGTGTGTTTAAAGAATTAGCAACCATAGATTTAATTAAAGTATCGTAAAAAGTTTACATTAAAAAAATGGTGTCTGAGTAGATGTAGAAAATAGATATTGAATCTTGAAACTTATAAATTAAAAACATTCATTTATTTACAAAGAGAAGTAACTCGATATTATATATTCTTCCAATACTTTGTATTGTACTTTTTTTTTATTTATTATATCTTATGCGCATTATTTTAATTACAAGACATTATAATTAGAATCTGTGTTGATATACGCAGGTGGTATTTCTTTTGTTTGTTGTTGAATGCAAAAACGATCTTGCAGTGCAACCAAGCAGATATTAGAAAATCAATTCTTGTCATCGTATATATACTACAGTATTATATACCAGACTTTCCATCTATATACTATTCACAATTTATATATATGAGGGTGTTCATTATCGTTTTCATTTTTTATTATTATTATTTTTTTTTAATAAGAACAGGGAAAAAAATCTTTTGAAATTTTCTTTTCATAACTCATAATGAAGAATCCATCTCATAAAAGATTTCCCTTTTATTTTGTATTTTTAAAATGTGTCCGTTATTATATTCTATCTGTATCAAAATCTATAAAAATTTAACGTCATTTTATAATATACCTTAATGGAAACGTTTTCATTCTCGTTTGGTTTACTGACACAGTAAATGATTAAAGGAATAGACCAGAAGAAAACACAAGCATTTATAACACAAAACACTTATGATGGGACTTACATAAATAACTTTGGTTTGTCTCAAAACCCAACTGTAGCTCCGTAGAAGTGATCAGAAAATTTCGATTTTTGCAACCGCACAACATTTTCATACAAACTTTTGCATGTTCCTGACGTCATAAACATGAATAGTCACTTAAATTGCATACTTTACAGTATTTTCACGCTCTCTCGTGGGGCTATATTAACATTCTGTTAAAAATTGTCATCAGTTTCGAAGATCGCATTTCGTGTTTATTCATAAAAAAGCACATGTTGTTTTATGTGGTAGTACTATTGGCTTTAATAGTAATATATAATTACTATGCAAAAGTTGAACGATGCAGATATACTTTGTGAAATATTCGTTTCAATAAACTTTGTGTTGTACTTACATTGTAAATATATCAATGACAAGGTGAGTCACCAATTAGGTTAGTTACTACGAGCTGCTTGGTCCAATACATAATTTCTTCTTTATTAAGTTATTTACAATTATTTTCTCCATTTATAATGTAATTATTATTAATTAATAATATTATGGAACAATTTCTAACTTCAATGCAGTAGTTTATTTTTTAATTATCAATATGACCTAATTAAAACAAGAATAAGATGAAGAAAAAAATGCATATCATTTCAACATCAATCATCTCGTTCTATTTGATTATAATTAAAATTCCTATGAAGTAAAATAGATAAAATATATCACGGAAGCTATATAGAATTTGTGAATACTTCATATTAGAATGAATATAAAATATTAAATATATATATTTTATATATATATATATATATATGTATATATATATATATATATATATATTCGAGGGTGCTCCGCTATAATGTCCTAAGTCCACTTGACCTTGAAAAATAAAAAATCGTCGGATCAACCCCAAATTTTGGATTTATCCATTTCAGGTCATTTGCAGCAAAAAATATTTTTCAAGGTCAAATGGACTTAGGACATTATAGCGGAGCACCCTCGATATATATATATATATATATATATATATATATATATATATATATATATATGTATGTATTACCGGAAATTTTGATATTGATTTGTTAAAAAGTATACCATTGTTCCGTAGTTCAACATTAAAGTAAAAAGTGGCACTTTTTTTTTTCTATTGGCTTATGAAAAAAACTATGCATATAATATTTCGTGAGTTAGTCTCCATATGAATGCATTATATTGCCATAACTATATACATATAGTTAAATTTTATACCACAGTGGTTGTACAGGCATATTAAATTTTTCCGTGTTAATAAAACGTGGTTCTGTATTTATTTTTTATTTTTGTTTTCATAATATTTCATGGTTTTCAAACTTCCTGTTACTGAAATTAAAAAATAATAAATAACAATGAGATAAAAAAAAAGGAAAAAAATATTTAAAATTACTTAAACAAAAGGAAATGGATGTGTGCCGTGCTGCACTTAAAGCTTATTTCAAGTAGTGCTTTTACATTCAATAGAATTAAAAAAAATCATATTGTATCTATATTTATTGCTGAAGTATAATTACAGAAATATTACTCAGTGAGAGAGAGAGAGAGAGAGAGAGAGAGAGAGAGAGAGAGAGAGAGAGAGAGAGAGAGAGAGAGAGAGAGAGAGAGAGAAAAGATTTTAAGTTTATTCAAAATTATATTCCCGTACGTAATAAGTACGTAATGTACAATTTGAATAGAATAAAAATAAAACATTAAATCATGATTGCAGTAATTATAATAAAGTCTCATTCGTCCTCTTTTATTTAAATTTATGCATTTGCACTTGTGCAATCATTATTATAAATATAGAAAATCATTGCATTTTTATCGCATAAACTTTTATTAGCAACGTTAAATAAATTATTACTATTTGTGCAAGAATCAAATTAATATAAAGACTAGAAAAATAGCTCGGGAAAAAGCATTTAAATAAATATTAACACGAATATAATTTCGACATTACAGTAATGTTTGGGTTACATTAAAGTAAACAATACAAAGTGACAATATGACAGAACTAATACTTAAACAGTAAATTATTCTATACAAATGAAATTACAGTATAAGTAATTCAGCAAACAATAACTTTATTTAAATATAAGATTGATTTTGTGTTCACTCTAATATTTTTTTTTATACGAACGATAGATTTTTGGTGTTAAAATGTTTAATGGGTTTTTATTAAAAAATATAAATTATTTCCAACATTTAAAAATTTAAACAAAAGCTTAAATACGCAGAGAGTTGTAATTTTTTTTGGCTATAGAATATCTCATTGTAAAAAATTAAAAGAAAAAAAAAACTATTAACCAAAGTTTATGTACTATTGTATAAACCTTGCTTTATAAATTGTTAAAAATTATTATAAAGTTTGGTACGTAATCAAAAAAATCAACTACTAAACAATACTTTTTAATTATTTTAGTTAAATATGAATATTTTTTATATAAGTAAAATTTCAATATTTACAACAAAAAAGTTTGTATTTATTTATAAAAATAATGAAAAAAAAATCATGTTTAATAATAAAAATGTCTGTATGTGTTGTTGACCTTTTCTATTTTATAAATACAAAACAACGTTAATTATTTTAGCAAACTCATTTAGGTTGAAATGTTTGTGTGACATGATTGATGGTACATTTGAGCAGGTGATTGATAAGATTATAAAGTTGTTAATTGTTAAAAGTTAACGGCAATCCACATGAGATTGTTTATCCTGGTACGATACATACTACGTAATAAAGGTCTAGACACGCAATGTATATCAACTTGCTTATTTAATTATATAACTAATATTAAATGTTCACTTTGTGTGTTTTTTTATTCAATAACCATTCATCTTCTAGAATTCATTGTAATATTTAATGTCATATTATCAAATGTTATCATTGTTCAAAATAATGATTTTTTTTTAATTGTAATATGATGTTGTTTTATTATGTAAAAGGAAATATAAAATTACTGTTAAAGGCGTAGAACACCTTGAACAAAAAAGTTGTGTAATATCCTAATAACCCTGAAAATCAACGTTGATTTGGCCGGAGTCATTGATTTCTAATTTATTTTCCATTCACAAAATGCCACTGGCGGTCACTGACGTCACAGCTTGCTTGTTTTACTCGCGCGTAAACCGGGCAAGCTGTGACGTCAGTGACCGCCAGTAGCATTTTGTGAATGGAAAATAAATTAGAAATCAATGACTCCGGCCAAATCAACGTTGATTTTCAGGTTTATTAGGATATTACACAACTTTTTTGTTCAAGGTGGTCTACGCCTTTAAAACTTATTTATATGATTTGTAGTTATTAATATATTACGTTTATTAGTATATTATGCTATTTGAAATAGATGATAACATTGTATATACGTAGTATAATAAAACGATGGTAACCAATAGGATTTTCACGCAGAATATAAATGTAAGTTTCAGCTATGAATTCTTATTTCTGCATTCATTCTATTTCTTATAACACACTTGTTCTGTATAATATTACATCAAGCGTATAATATGTATCTGATCCCCAGTAACAAGAAGTAGCATTATTTTCACATGACTTGTCAGGATTTTGTTTGTCTTCTTACTTGCTGCGCCTTTGGTTTGGAATCTTACAATTTTCTTATTTAATTTTTTGTATGACACTCTGTATTTTTGATATAACAATTGATTAAGTGTATATTATTATTACATTTAGTTATATCATTCTTTATTATCTTATTATTTACATCATTTTCATTTTTATCATTTTTATAATTTTTTTTACAAGTTTTCTATTTTTGTATTATATATATATATATATATATATATATATATATATATATATATATATATATATATATACTGTATATATATATATATATATATATATATATATATATACATATATATATATATATATATATATATATATAATATAATATAATATAATATAATATAATATAATATAATATAATATAATATAATATAATATAATATAATATAATATAATATAATATAATATAATATAATATAATATAATATAATATAATATATTTTATTTTTTATTTATAATATATATTTATATTATCTTACACGTCTGTTGAGGTTGAGTTTGCCAAGTAACTAAAACAAGTAACTAAATATGTGCACATAATATAGCAAATAGATTAATAGATCATATCATAGTAATAATAACAATAACGATTAACAATTTATTATGGCCATAATCAGGTGAAATTACACCTCTTCATTTAAGCAGTATATAGTTAAACTATTTCATTAAATATTATTTAATTATAATTAAATAATGAATTATAAGTGTTACCTTAATCAGTATAATAATAATGTAAAATAATACAATTATCTAATTTACTAGAGATATAACAAGAAAATGTAAATTATTTCATTACTGTATAGCAATGCTATAGTATATACAAAGTTGTTTTCCATGTTATGTAATAACCAGTAATAATAGGGTAAACAATAATGTATGTTTTGCAAGTACTAAGAGTAATTAACTGTTATTTTAACTCAAAATGAGATAAAATAACACATTAAACTTTTAAAAAGGATAACAAACTTTATAAGTTAATAATATAATATTATATAGTAAATTAAAATAGTAAAGGTTACATTTTTTTTTATCAAAAGCATCAAAGAAGAGACTTTAATTGACAGTGACGTGCTTCGTAAATTATTATTAAAATTGCAATATATTTTACAGATTATCTATACGTTATATACAGTAATGATTATTTTTGGTATAATATATGTTAATATTATATTTATATAGAAAGTCTTTGACGTCAGTTATAATATGTCACCCATGTTTGTTCGACCTCCCGTTGTTGGTAACAAGAATTAAATTACACCCCTGCTGTGTGAATTTAACTGATATTAAATTAGTAATTTTATTCAATTATATCTTAATTTATATATTTTTTTTTTCATCGTTGGTTTTCTATGTTAAACTCCCTTTCCCTTTATGTATATAATATAATGTTCTTACAAAATTATTTTTATTTCTTAAGTTAATAGTTGAAAATAAATTCTATTCATACTTTATAGTTCATTCATGTTTTCAGCTATTTTTATAATTGCTGTCTGTTTTAGTTAAAAAAAAATGAGGCATTATTACATTAATTTTTGCGTTGTTATTAAATAAGAGAAGTACATTTTGTAACTAGGAAACAGAATTATTATACCTCTTTTTTTTTTTTTTTTTTTTTTTTTTTTTTTTTTTTTTTTTGAAGACTAAGTTGAACATTAAGTAGAAGTGGAAGGGAGAGGGGGGAGTGACAGAATTTGAATATCTCCAGGTTATGATCTTTCATTGACATCAAATTCGGCAATGTTTTATTGTTTATTTTGTTTGGTACGTATGATATAGGTAAAGTATTGAAATATACAAACGGGGAGATTTTTTTTTTGAAATTAAGCATGGTTTTAAATACTCACATTGACACCCCATAATTTCTACACTTTTGGATATATCTTGGTTAAAAGTACCATAATGCAATAAAAAATTAGGCTCAGTTGACATTAATTTTTTAATTATTTGATCGCTTTTACTAGCTCCTCACTTTACGTAAATACTTACCTTAATTATATATTTTTTAACTCTAATGTTTGTTTTTTTTAATTAATTCATTTACTTTTTAATTCTAAAAGTATGTCATGGAAAAAAAAATATTTAAAAACTGAACATTACAATGAACGTCCAATATTTGACATGATTTATGATTGAAAATATCAATTACTTTTTTTCAAAGTAGAATTATTGTCTTATTACTTTATTTTATACGTTTTACTTTATCTGTATTGTAAACGTTCTTGCCTACAAGTTGATAATATACATAATATATATATATATATATATATATATATATATATATATATATATATATATATATATATATATATATATATATATATATATATATATATATATATATATATATATATATATATATATATATATATATATACATAGTATACTATCTCTTTACCTCTAGATTATTCATAATCTTTTACAATATCTTGGCATATTTAATAAATGTTTCACATCATCATTTTTTTCTTAAGTATTCATAAACTGCATCATTGCAAAAAATTCCTTACGTTTAAAATGACATTAAATTTGCAGTACTTGAAGATATTTTTACTATCAGATACTTGATACTTGTCCTATATAAAATAATAAAGATGAAGTTTTTATATAAGTAAACCTGAAACGTAAATCTACAAAATATTAATGAGAATATTTCAATAAAAAAAGATAGAAGTAGCGTTTCGTAAAAATATGTTTATATAATTTGGTATCTTAGTTTAATTTTATAGCATTATACAACAAAATATATTTTAAAACTTCCTCCGGAGCAGTTCAGCTATATTTTCCTCTCATTTAAAATATATAATGGTCTGTTCACACGGAACAATATTTGCATTATGTAATAAATTTGATTGCAGAAAAATTCAATGGTTTTAATGTAGATTGCGTGCAATTTAATTTATTGCACATTGAAAATATTTCTACATATAAGCAGGACTTTACTATGAGTTACGAGATCATAAAAAAATATGAAGAAAGAGATACTGAGAGAGAGAGAGAGAGAGAGAGAGAGAGAGAGAGAGAGAGAGAGAGAGAGAGAGAGAGAGAGAGAGAGAGAGAGAGAGAGAGAGAGAGAGAGAGAGAGAGAGAGAGAGAGAGAGAGGGTGAACGAGACAAGCTGCTTTGCTAAATAATAATATACTAATGAAGCTATAAATATAAAAAAAATGTAAATTGATCTGAAAATTCAAATGTAATACTTTAGTAAGTTAAATTTGATCAGGAAAAAAAACTCTCGCAATACATTTACATTCTTTCGACGAAAATTGCTATTTGTAAAGGATATTTACTGTTACTCTCAATACTTTTGGCATGATACAAAAACCTTATGGACCATATTACTCCAGACTAGATGAACCATTTTATTACATTTTCATTTTATACTGTTGACTGTTTTGTTTCAACATATAGAATTGTTTTATATATAGGAAAACTATACGAATGAGAGAGACATCATTCAAAGTCATTTTGTTGTTTTATATTGCTTTGGAAAAGTAATCTTCAATAATGTAAATTATAAACATCAAAAGAAGAATATTAAAAAGAAAAAAAAAAAAAAAAAGAAAAAATATATAGACAACGCTTTTATATTCAATAATTTTATAATCTTGTTTGAGCTGTATAGTATATTATTTATATAAAATTTAATATTCAAAAACAATGTCTATACAAAAACATTAAGCTTATAACGTATTCCATTTGTCTTACAAACTTGAATACTTTTCTTAATACTTGATATCTTGCAAAGTGACAACACATTTATATATATATATATATATATATATATATATATATATATATATATATATATATATATATATATATATATATATATATATATATATATATATATATATATATATATATATAATATAACAGCTTGATATGATAATATCTTGTTTCTTTGCTGTGTCACGAACAATTTCATTGCGTAAGTGATGCATGAATAAATAAACCCTTTTATAAAGAGAGCATTGCGAAAAGCACATCAGAGACTGCTTGCGGCAATATAAAGTTTTGTACTTTTTGTTTCGGTGCGGCAGTTAGTAATTCTTCTCTGTGTTACTCATTCAGTTCTAATATAAACGTCAATATAAACAAAATAAAAGTGGAATAGAAAGATAAGAGAGAGAGAGAGAGAGAGAGAGAGAGAGAGAGAGAATGACGTGCAGATATAGTTTATTACACAGAAGAAGAAACTCTTCAAATAACTAAACTTCACATATTTCTGATGCTTGTGGTCTATTTATGTAGTTAGCACGTATTTTTTTTCCTTATGTAAAACTATTTATAATTTAAATAATAATAATAATAACTGACAGTAATAATCGTGTCGCTGTCTAAACTTCTTTACATTTCTACTATAATTGACAAGTACCATTCGTATAGCTTTTACCAATAGACAAGTTATTAACTTTTTAGCCATTAAGATGATTTCATTCCAATGCCAGTTTATCATATATATATTTATAGCATTAAAGCAACGGTGCACTCATTTTTTTTTATCAAGAATATTTTAAAAATGAATGTTTTCCATACTACTTCAATGAAAACGAAAAACATCGGTAATTTTTATTTTTAGAAAAATGCAGGAAGTTTTTAATTTAACTCTTCAATGCGTATTAAATATTTCTGTTATTCACTTCATTTAATTAGTTTTTTAAATATATTTATAATAAATTAATAAATATTTTAAAAAACAATTCCAAAATATATTTTCAAATTAACATCATTACATCAAATAAATTATATGTAAATTTCTGAGTACTGTACATATTATGCCTATAATTAATATAATTAGTTATTAAAAAGTTTATATCTGGCGTCATTAGCATTTACATATTATTGATATGGAATGTATTTTAACAAATTAAATTAAACATATGTGTGTGTGTATATATATATATATATATATATATATATATATATATATATATATATATATATATATATATATATATATATATATATATATACTGTATATATACTTAAAAATATTCACAACCAAATTAAAATTCTTGATGTATAAAAAGCAGCTTTTTTTAATGTCTCTATTACTGTATTATGATGCATGAAAATAAAACCAAGCTATCTTTGTTTCGATCTCATAAACAAATTATAATATCAAATAAACATTTTTTTTTTAATTTACTTTAGAAAATGAAATTTCTTTATACTACTTCAATGTCATTTTATAATATTCTTTATCAAATACAAGCTTTGATACTACATAAAATTACAGTATTTTTTTACAGGTAGAAGTTTTAATCAATATTCAGGTATATTTTAGAGAAATGTATAAAATTGTAGAACACATTTTTATATATTACTAAGTAAGAGCATTCTATTATTGACTAAGAAAGGAACAACTGTTTTGAAACCGACTTTAAGTGATTTCGGTCACATCCACTTTCGTTTCTACCTACTACACATGCGCAGTACGTGCGTCAAAACGGAAGCGGATGTGAGCAATTTCGATCGTAGTCGGCGTCAAAACTGTTATTTTATTATTAGTTAATTTTAAAAGTATTTTTCCATTTATAGTCACTTGCAATTTTAATGTAACAACAACAACAATATAAATCTCTGATAGTAAACAAATTAAAATAAAGTTGCTTTACGTTTAGTTCTTTTCCATCGATACTGTATAATCGCTTTAAAAATTCTTAAAATTTATTTAGAAAAAAAATAATGATAATAATAATCAATTTAAAAGGGATGTTGCTTTAAAAAGTTATTCAATTGTTATACATACATACCAACTATACCATAATGCTAACACTTACTTTATTTTTAAGATCAATAATAATTCAATTGGATCACATTTCACGCATTAATGGTATCAATAAGACGTATAACGAGGTAGCGCTTTACTCTGCGGTTTTTATTCAATTATCTTAATATTGTAAAAACATCTTGAAGAGAAAGAGAGAAAGCGAGAGAGATAGAATGGGAAAAAAATTTCTACAGAATTATGGAGAGGGAAAATAATCATAAAAAAACTTTTTAGTTTTAAAAGACAAAAAAATTAGATTACGAACAAGGAAATTGAAAACACAAGGAAATAAAATTTTAAAAATTATAAAATCGTCTTTATAATGTTCATTTGAATCAGAATTTCAGAATTATTATCATTATTATTATAACAAAAAAGGAGAAAAGTAGCTTTCTATATTTATAAAACTTTGTCTTCTCTTTCTTTATATTTTTATTTTTTTTTGTCTACATTAAAAAAAAATTAATAATAAAAAGAAAATTTGTATTAACTTTAATTAATGTCGTTATTATTTTCTATTCGCTGGTGTTATTTTATCCTTGCTGTCATTTTACCCGCAGGAACTTTTTTCTCCCCTTTAATTTTTATCAGAGAAAATTGTTTGTTTACGATAGTGTATTATTTCTAATTCTTATTCTTTAATGGCTGCGAAAATTTATTGTTGTTGGTAAATATATATACCCGCTAACAAAATCACGAATAGAAATAACAATAAAAAATAATAATCTTTTGAATATTAAGGGTGTTCTAAAGTATTCTAGACAGTAATCGTCTCTATAGAAAATATTGTTTGCATGCGTTTTTACAAAACCCAACTTAGCACGAACTTTACTGTTTTAAACTTAATTTAACATGCAACAATTTATTAATATTTTCATTTCAACTTTATATAGTTGTAAACTATGTTTTAATGTAACAGATAAAGTAAATCAATTTATATTATTACGTCTTATTGAAGGTAAGACAAAAATAAATTTTTATGTTCATGTCACCTCGCTCGATATTTAAAGACATAGAACACCTTGAACAAAAAACTTGCCTAATATCCTAACATACCCAAATATCAACATTATTTTGGCCGGAGTCATTGATTTCTAATTTAGTTTCCATTTACAAAATGTCAGTTGCGGTTTACTACATCACAGCTCGCCTGGTCAACGCGCGCGGAAACAGGCGAGCTGTGACGTAGTAAACCCGCAACTGACATTTTGTAAATGGAAAATAAATTAGAAATCAATGACTCCGGCCAAAATAATGTTGATATTTGGGTATATTAGGATATTAGGCAATTTTTTTGTTCAAGGTGTTCTACGTCTTTAAGTTTTCAAACACACACACATATACAATGTTTATATTCAAATAGTAGTGTAATACATGTGATTCAATAAAACATGTTTTACTTCTAAAGCTACCTAAAAATCTTAGAAATCGTAATACCCTAATATTTTCTTTAAGCATAGTTAAAAATTCTAAGCCCTTTAGGTAAACTTTGTTAGTAAAATGTACCCATTCATTTGTTTAGTTTTATATAATATATAAAATAACAATAGAAATAATTCTATAATAATGCCATGCTTTAAACATTTTCCATTTCTTATATAGAAAGATTTTTTTTTTTTTTTTTACAAGTCAAAATTGTTGTGTGAACTTTTATAAAATGAAAAGTTGTTGTATTTGAAAGTACATTTAAAACCCTCTGTGCTAGACTATATGAGAGAATTATGTTTGTTTATAATTCACATTCGTATACGATGAGTAATAAAAGAAAACATTTTGCTCGTTCATACGCTTATATTTTTATATACATCGAGAATTTATTTTTAAGAACTCTACAGACTTAATGTTAATTTTTTTTAAAGAAGTTTAACAGCATGAGGTACTTTGTAAATGCAAATAAAAAAATAAATGGTCAAGTACTTGATTTTATAACGTTTTTGAAATAAACAAAGAAAAATATAAAGAATTTAAAAAAATATATATATTTTAACTTTCAATAAAATATAAAAAAGATACACAAATATAAGTTTTCATAACGTGGAAGTAGTATAGTAATAATAAGTATAAATTTTATAATAATGATATTGTAATTATATCTTTCAATATTTAAAATATCACTGTTATTTTATTTCTTCAAAAAACTTAGATTCTCTGCTCTGAAATGAAGAAAAACTTTTTTTTTTTAAATGAAGCATCTAAACACGACATTTTGACAAGACCAAAGGATTATCGTCAATGTGTCCCTCTTCTAAAATAAAACGAAAAGCTTACGGCGTCATTGCGGTAATTAAAGCATGACAATTGTGACATCTGCTACCATATATATATATATATATATATATATATATATATATAAAATATATATATATATATATATATATATATATATATATATATATATATATATATATATATATATATATATATATATATATATATTATATATATATATGCACTTTGTGTATCGTAGACAGAGTCGTTCAGGTTAATATTATAAATATGTATGAAACTTAAAGCAAATGGATAGGATATATTGTGTTTTTGCTTTTTATTTTTTATGTATTTTTTTTAGTCAGTTGAAGGCCTGTTTTATTTTATTATTAGGTTTCTATTCATTAAATAAATAAATTAAAAATCTGAGAATAATTTTATTTTAGCACGTGAATTACTATTTTTTCATTAAATAAAGAAATAAAGAAAGAAATAAAGAGAGAGAGAGAAAAAAAGAGAGAAAGCTTACTATTTTAAGAAAAAAGTCTCTAAGACAGAAGATTGATAATATTGTTAATTATACATTACGTTTCATAATTAATTTAATAAGTTATTAAAAAAAAATATTTATTAGTATAAATTTTACTTTAGGACGCTCAAGTTTGAAAATTTGCACTAACTATATGAATGCTCAATAATATATATATTTCAACGTATAAATATTTGGACCGTGTTAGTTTCTAAACGGACCTCAAAGTGCTATAAGTCGGAAAGAGAGTTGAATATTTTGTCAAAGTAAGGAAATTACGACATGATATCACACAAAAGTTTGCAATAGAGAAGAGTTTGAAACTATTAGTTGAACCAATGGATAAAAGTTTGAGGACATACATGATTGTGGGAAAGTAAAGTGAAATAGAGAGCAAAGATGGCTGCAATAGAATTAGGAACGAAAATATGATTCTATAGCGAGCATCGTAAGACTTACAAAATAATAATAATTAAAACATTATTTTCTAATTATGAAAAAACATGTAAATACTGTATTCTAAATTTAGCTCTAAATTTTTAATGTTTTTTATTTTGTATTCATGTCTTGTGTTAAGCATAACTTAGGGGATGATAGGGGTAGACACGAATGAGCAGCTGTGAGCTTACACGACAAAAATTCGTTCCAAAATCTGTTGTCTTTCACACAAAAAATAATAAAAAAATAATAACAAATGTATTTATTATTTTTTGACTAGTTGCATAAATAAAACAGGAAGTTGAATCGATTTTATGTATTGATTTTACACTCAAATTAAAAAATTCAAACAAACATGATAATTTATTTGAATAAACTCTTTGAAACCATTATTTACTCTAAAATGAGTTCAACTTGATTTTTATTGAAGTAATAAAATCACAAAGTAATGTTTTATTTTAACACATATAAAAAAGCTACATAGTTGGAAGTGTGATAAAAAAAAAAAAAAAAAAAAGTGGAGGGAAAAAAGATTAATACATTCAATTTGGACATAGAGATTAAATTTGATTCTATTGTTTGCTTGTTTTCAAAACATTTGACAAATATAATAGAAATTTATTAGTATGATTTCACAATACAGTATATTATAGTAGTTGCTGTTAAAAAGCTTATAATAACATTGTATGGAAAAGTTATGGCAGTACATAGCAGTGTAAAACTAAAAAAAAAAAAAAAAAAAAAAAAAAAAATCGAGCATTATAATGTTTTTTCTTCTCTCTCTCTCTCTCTCTCTCTCTCTCTCTCTCATTTAATGTTATTATAAACAAACTATAACCTCATCATCGTATCAGCTAAATTAAGAATTGTATACAAGATAAACATTGTTATATTTTATATATTATATATAATAATAAGCTACATACAGTAGCTTAAAAATAGAAAGAGAATGATTAATAAGCTATAACTAAGTATATTATATACCCACACAAATTTTGAACTAATGAAATTCTATTATATTTTAATGCATTAATAATATATCCACATTATAATATACTAATTTTATAGTTCAGTAAACTTTTTTTTTAGTAGTTTAATATACTTTGCAAAACTTGACTTTCTTTTTCTCTCCTTACAATATATATTCATAAGTACAGTATAAAGCAATATTTTTTTTAAAGGTGCAATTTACACATGACCTATATATAAAAAGTTTAAAAAGTAGATAAAAGCTCCTAATTGGATTAAATTGTTGTTCACTTTAAGTAAAAAGTTGTTTAAAATTATAATGTATAGTATAATATGAGTGCATAATAAGAGGTAGAGAGATGCAAAGCTTTTGTTATGCAGTCTATTGTATATATGAATATTGTGTATTACATGGGTTTCTATACTTATTACTAAATTAGAGTATATAGTGGTGGTATTAGCTTTTAGCGATTTATTAGTATATTATAATCATTTACTTATAATAGGCTAAATGTAGTTACCGGTAAGTGATATATTAGTACAAGATTATTTATAATAATAATACATAATAATAATAATACATATAATAATAATAATAATACAAAAATCATATTCATTTTTAAGTGTTTGTAATTTATACTGTGTACAATGTGTATAAATATATTCCAAAAAAATGCCCTTTTAATTCAATCAACACAAAATGGGATTTTCAAAATGTGTAAGGAAATTGTCAACTTATGCAACCCGCACAACTTTTCTATGGTATGCTGATAATCCTGACGTCAGGATTGTTCAATTTTTATTTTTCTTCGTATATTTATTGTTACTTTTTGCTTACCATGGAATCAAAGTATACAAGCTCAATTCAGTGATTATAATCACTCAATGGGATTTAATTCAAAATTGACATTTGTTACAAAAGGTAACATAAGAACTCTTTTGTAATATTGCAATGAGATTATTTGATGCAAAAGTTTGATATACCTTGGTAATAATAATTAATTACATTGAAAATACTATAAGCAATAAAAAAGGGTTTTGTATATAAATACTCGAATCATTATTTCATTATTTCTTATTATTCATAAGTACGTACGTCACTTTACTATCAGTAACCATAGAAAAAAAATTATAAAATTATTTACTACTTGACCCGTTACTATATACTTGTACAATATACATTGTGCAGTACCGTATAAAAATTGTAAAATTAAAAAAAAAAAAAAAAAAAAAAAAAAAAAATCATATTCATTTTTAAGTGTTTGTAATGTATACTGTGTACAATGTGTATAAATATATACCCATGGGTATACACTGTACTTTTTAAATGAAATAAATGCCATAAGTCAAGTTTTGTTTCGTGTGTATAGAACTTCAATTGAAGTCACAAGAAAATATTTCAAGAGAGCCTTAAAAGAAAAATTAAAATGTATAAAAAAGAAAGAAAGAAAAAATATTTCGACTTTTGTTACTTGCATATTACCGTATACGTATGTAATAAAATACGCTGAAGCTTTAAAATAAAATTATATACTTTTATATAAAAATCTGCGCTCAGTAAGCAAGCTCATATATATGAATTGTATCATTTTATTTTATACATATATGATATAATAATATATTGAAATATAAATTCTCTATTAAAATATTCATTTTAATTTGTTTTAAAATAAATGTTAAACACAAGTTTCATTAATTAGCAAACATCCATAAACTGTTATCGATTAAAGAATCATTTTCAACGTTTCCATAAACAACATTAAAATAATAATAACTCACGAAATACAAGAGCTCACGTTATATTTTTACTATCAGGAGTAACGCCAATTTCTTTGTCAGGAATAAAATACATTAAAAAAACTATATATATCTTCTACAATTATCAGTATACTAGAAATAATAATTATTGAAATTGTTACGAATTATAAATATTTCTATTAAAAAAAGTAAAGGACTTTCAATATAATATTCATAATATTTTACAAATGTCATAAAAGTCATGTAAAATTAAATTAATTTTATACGGTGTTTATATACACACACACACACAATTTGTATAATACAGTTATATACCTTATATTTCATCATTATATATAATATAATTGGTCTGTAAGTTGCACGTCGTATTATAAATAAATATATGTTTTTTTAGCGAGAAAATGTTACGTCTTTTGGGAATACAAGAGTTGAACTCAAGACCTGTTGTCTTCCCATCAAGATTGCATTGGATAGTTGAAGAAGAATTCTCTCTCTCTCTCTCTCTCTCTCTCTCTCTCTCTCTCTCTCTCTCTCTCTCTCTCTCTCTCTCTCTCTCTCTCTCTCTCTCTCTCTCTCTCTCTCTCTCTCTCTCTCTCTCTCTCTCTCTTCGCGCATGACGTCAATCCCATGTAATTTGTTAAGATTTATATATTACAACAAACTTGTGCAAATAAATCAACATTAACAAAGTTTAAATGTCAATCTTTTGTAATTATCACTGAAATAATAATAATAATAAAATAGAATTCTATCTCATACATGGTTTTCCTTATAGCAATTTTTCAAAAAAAAAACAAAGCAGGAAAAATGGTTTATCATGACTGATGAGGAAAGATAAAAAGTACATCAAAAGTGTGTGTGTGTGTGTGTGTGTGTGTGTGTGTGTGTGTGTGTGTGTGTGTGTGTGTGTGTGTGTGTGTGTGTGTGTGTGTGTGTGTGTGTGTGTGTGTGTGTGTGTGTGTGTGTGTGTGTGTGTGTGTGTGTGTGTGTGTGTGTGTGTGTGTGTGTGTGTGTGTGTGTGTGTGTATATATATATATATATATATATATATATATATATATAATAACAATTATTGTAACAATAGTCCTTGTTTCCTTTACAATAAAGTTTGTGTAATATTTATTATGTTATCATTAATTTTAAGATTCTTTTTTCCATATTATTGTATGGTTTAAATTTTTGCTATATGAAAAATTATAAAATCCATTCAAAAACCAATCAACTGTATTATATGTTTGTAATAAAATAATATTTTTTATATATTTAATTTCCTTTCTTGCTTTTCAGAAAAGTTATAAAAATGTTATTATGTAGTCTTAATGTATACATCATACATACATATTTTAAAATATTAATATACATAGAGATAAATTGGATAATTATCGAATAAATAATTTGGAAAACGTACAGTGCAACAAATTAATATTACAATTCTACCCAATATAATTATATTATTTATAATTTCATTACACATATGAAAATGTTATGGTAATTTGTTACTTGTTATATGTATATAAGCGTTGATTTGTAGAATAATGTATTATGTTAATGTTGTCAATAAAGGTACTAAAGGTATGTTTTGTTATGTAGTTCTGTAACAAATGGTCCACGTCTTTCTATATATATATATATATATATATATAATAGAATATATATATATAGGTATATGAGCTAATTTGTCATGATGGACGTCCATGTGGTAAATTTATCTTCTCACTAATTCAATGATTAATGAATCCATTATAAATTATATAATGACAATATTCACGTCGCTCTTTACATTTCAAATGTATCTACCCTATCCCTAACAAGATAACAAAACTATATTCGCATTAATGCCAATTTTTGTTATGTGGTGGCTTTCATTTAAATTTAACAAGCCTTATTTTGTATTTACTAAATTTCATTACTTTTTTTACCCTTCTATTCTCTCTCTCTCTCTCTCTCTCTCTCTCTCTCTCTCTCTCTCTCTCTCTCTCTCTCTCTCTCTCTCTCTCTCTCTAGCTGCTGATTTGAATCTGAAGTAGCTTACTCTCTAATTTTTCACTGCAGTCTCTCTCTCTCTCTCTCACTCTCTCTCTCTCTCTCTCCTCTCTCTCTCTCTCTCTCTCACTCTCTCTCTCTCATTTATACTTTCTCATACCATTTCTTATACAATTATCTCCATTATCTCTTTCAGTCACATTTTAAAAGTACTTTTATATATTTCTCTTGCTCTCTTAAAATATTTTATTCTTCGTGTACATAAACTTTATTTTCATCCTCATTTTTTTCATTCTTCTGCGTTTGTCTCACTTGAAAACCTCAAAAAATGAAAGAAAAAATCTTGCTGTTCTTAATTTCCTCAACTTGCTTCTCTCTCTCTCTCTCTCTCTCTCTCTCTCTCTCTCTCTCTCTCTCTCTATCATATTTTTGTTTTATTGAACTCTGTGCTTTCAATATAAAATATTCATTTTTTATTTATTTGTCTTTCAAATTGTGGTTGCCGGCCGTATACGTAAGTAACGTGATACCTCATATAATTAACCACACCAGTCATCTAATGTAATCATACAACCTTCACCTGCAACTATTTTTTTTCACACCATATTTACTTTATTAAACCAAAATTGTATTAAATTACTAACCATACGTTAAAAAGAATTGAAGCAAATATTGCATAATAATGCAAAATAAAAATGTTCATTGATTAATATAAAGAAACATATAGTTTAATTATTTATTTTACATTATTCATTTTGTACAAAATATTTAATTAAAACAAAAACAAAATTACGGTAACTGTTTTATGTTTCAGTGAATAAATGTAATTGTTATGTTATTGAGTATAAATATTGCTAAATTAAAATTGCAAAACTGTACAATACATGAATACAGCAATAATTATAAAGCGCACATTTACAATTTAAACTTACAAATTGAAACTCTAAATTAGGTATACTTTAACAATTCAAAACTACATACGCCTTTTCAGGCGATCAAAATAGCTACTCGTTGTTCTTAATATTTTCAATTAAATGTCTTTTTAATCAAGTAATATGCTGTTTTTGGGGAAAAAAACTCTCCAATTTATTTCACTTGTGCAAGAAAAATGATCAATAATAATAAATTAAACGTTTTAACTACGACTATATAATTAAAAATGCATAAAATATCACAAATTCTCATTAATAACTAAAAGATTGATTTTTTTTAAAATTCAAATAAATAATTGTGTTAAATTGCGTCGAAAAATTACATAAAAAAAAATAGTTAATAAATAATATGAGACAAGCTCTGTTTTCTTGTTCATATCAAAAGTAATGACGCTAAATCTAACATTTTTCATTGTATTAAGAATCAACTATAAATAACGTATACTGTGAATTGTAAATAATTTATATAAAGCTGACAAAAAATATATATCATTTTTTTTAAAAGTATTAAATCGATAAAATGTTGTTGAATTTGTTTACTATATATATATGACAGTACGTTTTTTTTTTTTTTTTTTTTTTTTTTTTGAAGTTTATTATATTAAATTTTTAATTAATTTCATAAATGATTTATTTTAAATTTTATTTTGTTACAATCGGATTATTGTATTGGACTCAGGTTAAATATTTAATGAGATTAAATTATTATTGAAATAAAATGAAATAATTCAATAAAATTTAATTAATAATATAACAGTTTCTCTGTTATTATTGATATAATTATTATGTACAACAGTATTTTTATTTTTACAAAAATCGAAGTTTAAAAAAAAAAAAAAAAAGAGAAGGATTAATAATTGATTTTATTTCAAGTTTATTACAATTGAAATTTGATCCAAAAAAAATTCCCTGTATGTGTTATTTGCAGTACGACATTATTTTAATTTGAGCATGAATGAACTTATCACATCACAAAATATGGATGAATGTGCATGAATATCAACATGCATGAACGGATAGAACAACGAAACTAATTGCACTATTTTTTTATTATTATGTTTTTTGTTTTTTTTACAGTACTATAGTTTCATCAACTTTGCTTTAAATATAAATTATTGCTGTTTGAAATTCTAGGAATGAAAAAATAAACAAATAAAAAACAATCATATGAATCATATTTATAAATATATAACATTTCACAACCATAGAATAATGATACTCAATTTTGCATAGTATAATTTTAACTTATCAAATAAAAATAATAATACATAAACAAAATATCATATTTTAAAACTCTGATGATGTTTAAAAAAATACATCATCAGAGTTTATTATATAATAATAAAAACACAATTTATATATTATAAAAAAAAAAGGTTACTCACCAACTATAGTAGCCAGGATGATAAGACCAAGAATCAAAGCTGTACCAATCATTGTCATAAGTTGAAAACTTTCTATTGATAACATCATATCATCTGAATTATTTCCATTTGAGTTAGTTTCATTTACAACAACACTAATATTTGAACTAGTAGTCCCATCAGCTACAACTGATGAACTGTCTCTATCTATCAACATTATATTACTCCAATTACTACTTGTTTGATTAGAATCTAAATTATTATGATTTGAATGATGATGAGTAGATGCAGATGTAACTAATGACCACTCTTCCCTTGATGAAATACTTCTTATACCAACAACTATTGAATCAGAAGAAGACATGACTTCGCTTCCTAAAGTGGGTAGTAATAACACTGGTAACAGAATATCTTCCATCATTTTTTTTTCTTTCTTATATTATTATATGACCTTTTAACATCAAGTTATATCAAAGTCTATCACGTGATTAAACATAATTATTTATAAATAAATATTTTATCTATATTTTATTAAAAGAAAAAAGAAAAGAAAGTTACTGGTTACAATTAAATTTATATTTTTTATTTTTTAAGAATCACATTTTTTTTTTTTTTTAAATCTTAAATTTTATGAGAGTAAAAAAAAAAGTCTGATTTGTTACGGGATCAAATGTTGAGCGAAATTATAAGTCTCTGGCTATAACGCGGGTTTGTTATCGAGAGTGTGTGATGCCGAGTATGCCGGGAGTACGACTGGGAAACCACGCGCTTCGTTGTGTGTCGTGCCGCGCTTGCCCTTGTGTGTCTACCCAACGTCGATCCCGCTCTTTCTCTCCTCTCACCGTACCACTATATAAACTAACCCCTATATTATATCAAGAGAACGCATGCGTGAATAAAATACTACTAGAAATAATAAGAAAAAAGAAAAAAAAATCTGCAACGTATTTTTTTTTCTCCTATGAGACCAAAAAATTGCGATTTTTTTCCTATAGAGCACAAGGAGTTACGTCAATTTTCATGTATGATGGTTTTTGCTCTATCTAAATATTTTTTTAAAAAAATGTTTATCTTGCTTCCTTTTTTGTCATTTGTTTCTGAATCTCATTAGTATTTTTTAAGAAGATAATAATAATAAAAAGTTATAAATTCATCAGCTAGCTTTTATTGTGACTATTATATATAGTTATTATTTTATTTATTTACGAATGCGTCATTTATTATTTTAAAAAGGCTGTATTTAACTGTGTGTTACTTTTTCTAAAAACTGTAAATAAGTATCCTAGAAACATAAAGAAAATTAAAAAAACAAACATATTATAAAACGTGTTATAATTCTGAGAAGTTTGCAATAGTTGCGTAATTGTTAAAAAAGAAACTTATACCAAAAAAAAACTGTCTTGTGCTTGTAATTACAAACACACACATACACAAAAAGTACTGGAATAAATACTGCTTTGAAGTACACACGGCTCTCTTTAAAAAAAAAAAAAGTAAAGAAACAATTCTTTTATTTATTTTTAATTTTAGAATTTTTTTTCTTTTACATTTTATATTATAATACTGTACAATATACTTTTTTTATCTAGCAAATGAAATTTAATTAATTTTAGACTGGGGATCAACGTATAGATCTGAACTATAATAATAAAATGATGTTTGTACAGAAGCTTAGTAAAAGATTGTATCCATGAAGCCTGAGTTAAGAATTACGATGAGATGAGACCGAGAGAGAGAGAGAGAGACGGCAGGAATGTATTGGCTTTTAGATTAGGCAACCAAGCAGAAAATGACAAAGAGAACAAAATTGTGTCACGGTATAAATTCACTAGGTAATAATAACAAGATTTTTTCAATATAAAAAATCAAGAAAGTATTAAAGATATTATAATTCTACTAAAGAAGACGTATAGCTTTATAATTATTAATTCTGCTTTACTTTATTTCTCTTTCTTTGCTGTTACACTGTTAAATCTCTCTCTGTCTCTCTCTCTCTCTCTCTCTCTCTCTCTCTCTGTCTCTCTCTGTCTCTCTCTCTAATATATATGTAAAGAGGACAAATATTTAATTTTGTTATATTGTAGAATGATTTCGGGTCAAAAGTAAAATAATATATCAAGTATTTAAAAAAAAAAAAAAAAAAAAAGTAATAATTTGATTCTTATATCTACAGTTGCTACATAGATGTGATGGAATGCAATATTTCCTTATCGCATTTACTTTTAATATGATTCCTTGCGGAAGTTATTAAACCTCTAAAACGTAAGTATACCAAATATTTTTTCAAGTCCATAGTAATAATCCTAACTCTACCCTTCCACGCTTCCTAAAACCATGAAAATATTTTTGTATGAAATTTGATAAATTTTTCCTGTTCAAACATTACAAGAAATTGTTATTGCAGCTCACTAATAAAAAAACAAGAGATAATAACGGTTGAATTAATATTTCGTTTTATTATATCAAATTTTTAGTATAGTAATAGCAATGAAAACAACTGAAAGTTTTGTTTCAATTATTTGTAGTATAAAGGGTGTTAAATAATAAATGCTTTCTTAAAAAATATTAAAAAAAAAAAAATAATAATAATAAAAAAAAAAACTGATTTATTTTTCAATTTAATACCCAATTTATTGATCCTTTCAAATGGTCTCATAAACTTTCTTAAAAATTGTTTTAAAAGCAACAATTGATCCAAACAGATCTATTATACAATTTTTCACGGCGTGTGTCTCATTATTTATTTCCACCCCACTTTTTTTTTGTATACTTTTTATTTTAAAAGGTTGAAAAGAGGTCATCGCTAAACAATTTAAAAGGAGAGAAGAAGTCTTGAATTGCATCATTAACTACAGAAAGAGTAAGTATATCATTAAATTTAATTTGTATACATCCATGACGTAACTGTATAATTAGTAACATAATTGCAAGCTAACTGATGTAAAATTATTATCTTTATATACGTATATATAATAGTATCGGAAGAGCAGTATAAAAAAACTGTCTAAAAAGTAATTTCAGAGGCACTAATAAAATAATAATAAAGAGAATTAGGCTGTGAATTTAACCCGTTGGTCACTGTCTAACACACGGGCTATAAATGTCAGCTCTAATCTGATTGCAAAGTGACACTTGACCCTTTTTTTGTGTGTGTGTGTGCACCAATGTCATGATCAATGATATGTAAGTGACCTTACACTCAACTCCTCTAACTTTACTCAATGAATTATTTTTATTTTCATCTACTTTTGCGTGTTCTATGCGTTGCATTATAATCGTATACGTAGATATATATATATATATATATATATATATATATATATATATATATATATATATATATATATATATATATATATATATATATATGTGTGTGTGTGTGTGTGTGTGTGTGTGTGTGTGTGTGTGTGTGTGTGTGTGTGTGTGTGTGTGTGTGTGTGTGTGTGTGTGTGTGTGTGTGTGTGTGTGTGTGTGTGTGTGTGTGTGTGTAAAACTGTTTATTATATCTCTAGTTCGCTAGTAAGTCATATGTATATATTGTAATAAGTAATTTTATTGCAGTTTTATTTGTATTAATTATATTATAACGTCAACTCTACAAACAATTAATATACAGAAACTCTATTTGTTATATGCATATAGTGTAGGTAGAGTATATAAGCAACAATAGACAATAGCAGATAATTGTAATACATATAATAATATACAGTTAACCAGACATTCTATAAATAGAATCTATTGTATATAATAGAATATATAATATATAATATATAATATATAATATATATATATATATATATATATATATATATATATATATATATATATATATATATATATATATATATATATATATATATATATATATATATATTATATATGGAGAGTGAATTTTAAAACAATATTATAACAATATTATATATTCGTTGGATTGTATTTTTTTTATAAAATTAATTATTTATTTTACATTTGTATAATATTTTATTATTTATTATAATTATATTTTAAATTCCAAAGTGATATTTATATGTAATATATTTATAAAATATCATAAAATGTATAATGTATTTAGCTTTTATAACGTAAAAGTATACAGTATCTAGTTTATGTCATTTACATTTCTTAGTCCAAATTGTAGTATTACGTTTTCTTAAATATCGCTTAAAGGGTGGTCCCGTAATGCTAAATGACAAGAAATTATAGTTTCCTGGCGTTTGACAGCGTGATTTTGATGATTTCACTTTACTTCTAGTAAAAATTATTATGTATCATTACTTATATCATGAAAAAAAATATATATTATATAATTGTGGTTGTATTATGGACACATATATGCTTTTACATGAAAATTTAAACTTGGCATTTAAAGCAATAACACAATGTACATTTTAGTTAATATTGATAAAAAAAAAAAAAAAAAAAAAAAAAAAAAAAAAAAAAAAAAAGTCGCAGGCAATCTAAAACATTAAAAAGGTAACGTAATTTTCAGTTTTATTTTATAATCCACACAGTAATTAAATTTAGGTTCAAAATCTATATAGATTATTTCATGTATAATTTATTTTAAAAACCATAAAATATAATTCCCAATAGTGCTTTTATATTTTATATTATATATATATATATATATATATATATATATATATATATATATATATATATATATATATATATATATATATATATTTCGACTAAATAATTTGATTTGATTATAAAGAGAAACCAATAGTATTATATACGAAAAAAAAATCACATATAGATGAAGGACATAAAATGATTTTGCTGACAAGGATTTGGAGTTGTGAGATCAGAGAAAGAATTTTTTACGGTATCGAATTATAACTAAAGAGATTTTCTCTTTCCCTTTTTTTTCTTTGAATTGAATAGAAAATACCCCAAAGATGATAAAACTGTAATATATTGACTAAGACTTTGTCAGTTTTACTATTTCAATGCCATCAAATGATTTTACGTAGCTTTCAAGTAAAATGGCTTTTTTTCTTTAGTCTTTTGTCTTTGAAGTATTTGAGTTAATTTTTTTATAATAAGTAAAAGTGACGTAGCTATATACGTCAAAAAATATTAATAATAAAAAAACGGCAAAACTTGATAATCTTACTTAATTCCATTAAGTTTGTGCGTCGAAAGCATAATATATTTTTATTATGATATGAATAATTTTTTTTATTATAATGTTCAAAACTTTTCACTAAATTGGATACAACATAAGCCCATGGATTACTGTATCTAAATCCTAATTCTAAGCATATTTTCGAAAATGCTGAATATATTAAGGCATATTGTAAAAATACATTTATACAACATGGAGAGGGAGTGATGAGAAAGAGAGAGAGAGAGAGAGAGAGAGAGAGAGAATCATATTTTCATATGTATACAAAACAGCAGCCCATTGAGCATAATAATATACAAGTTAAATATATTATCTAATAATAATTGCTGAATATTGTTATTTTGACTTAATATTATGAGTTATAATAAAGTAAAATGTTATATTTAAAATATTAATTTTCTTTTTCATTTTCCTGTGACTATACAATAAGTTGGTTTTATTTTTAGTATTGTTGCTCACTTAAGTGTCAACTTTGTTTTATTATAATGAGTAAAAGTGCAAATTACCATAGAAGTTGTTATTTTATTTCCAACATTAAGATAATATCTATCCCAGATGTATTTAAAAATCTAATATTGAACTTTAAATCGTTATATTATATAAAAATATAAAGTTTTTTAACCTTTCACATTAACAATGAAAATCAATATGTATAATAATAATAATAGAATATTTTTGTCACATTAATATTTTAATGTGATGAATACATATATTTTGTATATATATTATAATAAAATAACAAGACTTTGCTTTCAAAATTGATTTTTTTTTTGTATATAGCATATAGGGAGAAAATAACGACTAAATCTGTTTTATTTATACTGAATATATTTCTCATTTATTGTAATTGATGTAATGGTAGTATGAACCTTTGAAGTTTTACGTGATTGTAATATTAAAACACATATCGAAATTGAGTTTATATCAAATAAATATAGTTGACACCTAAACAAGTTGTTATCATTTATCTTATGTTTCAAAATTTCATGAATAACAATTGAAAATAATGTTCAATAATCAATCAAAGTCATACAGGAAGAGAAAACCACTAAAAGCGTAAAGTCCAACGACCGTACATTAAACTATACATCACTCCATATATATATATATATATATATATATATATATACACACACTTCTCCAACGAAAATGTAATTTAAAGATTTTTTTTCTTTTTCCTCTTTTTATTTTATATAAGCTTAATAAAATGTAATTTTCTTTATATATAGAAAGAAGGTTATATGCTAATAAATTAAATTGATTGAAACCTATATAGTATATTTAAATAGTGTACTGTATATATATATATATATATATATATATATATATATATATATATATATATATATATATATATATATATATATATATATATATATATATATATATATAATAAGAGGTAAGAGTTTTTGGTAATCTAACTAATTTCTTTTGGATAAGTGTTTTGTGTCAATCAATTTGGAAATTTTAATATACTTATACAAATTATATTCTTGATTTATGATGCTGTTGAGATATTTTCTTCAAAGAAAAGTTAAAGTTTGTAAAGATTTTTTTTTTTTTTTTTTTTTTTTATTATTTCAAACACACAAATATACAAAGTCCAACCAAGGCATAGCCTTATCGGTTGGTTCATTTATTGTTACACAAATCATGTCTTATTATATTATATTACTACATATACATATTTTTTATTATATATATTTCAAAAGCAAATAAAGTACGTATTTACACAAAAACATTTTTTTTTTTTTTTTTTTTTTTTTTTTTTTTTTTTTTCATTTAAGAGAAGTATTTTTATAATACAAGAAGCAAAAATTAATCATCATTAATCAATACAAACAGCAAAAAATTGTTCAACATTTTATAAATTATCAAGAAAGAATTTTTTCATATTAAATTTCGTTTCATTTTTATTTGCAAAACTTTTTAATTCTGATGGAATTTGATTCCATAATTTAGGAAGTAAAAATTTTTTTGTCCTTTCAGTGAATCTATTTACAATTTTTGGTACAAATAAAGGATTGGTCACTGCTGTTCTGGTACTATAAATATGAGTTCTCGGTATACCATGAGAATTTTCAAAATAATTTTCACAAATAAAAGAACATTTAAACATTTCTTCTATTGGCAATATCTTAAAGTACTTAAAATATTCAAGATCACTTTTTAGCTTATTTCCTTTTTTTAAAATTTTTAATATTCTTATTTGCATTTTTTTCAATTCCCATAATTTACCTGATTTAGTACAACCATAAGATAATAAACCGTATAATATATGTGGATGTACAAAAGAAAAATATAATTGTCTCATCGTCTGTTCATTCACATATGATCTTACTGTTTTTAATTTAAAAATTGCAGATCTCAATTTATTTAACAGTTGCATAATATGCAAATCCCAATCAAATGTTTGATCAATAATAGCTCCTAAGTAATTATAATTATTTACTTGTTCTACAAACTCACAATTACAATTTAAAGTAAAATTATGTAAACACTTATTAGTATGAGCTCTTAATTGAATATTTTGCATAGTATATGTATACTTATTAAAAATGTGCATAACTTTTGTTTTTTTCCTATTAATTAATATTTTCCTATCATGCGACCATTCCAAAACTGAATCAAAATCATTTTGTAACATTTTATTTGCAACTTCAAAGTTACTATGAGCCGCTATCATAAGTAAATCATCGGCAAACATTTTTGCTTTACAATATTTTAGTAAATTAAAAATTTTGTTAACATAAATTATAAAGAATTTAGCACTTAAGACCCCTCCTTGTATTATACCGCATTTTATTATTTTAATTTCACTTACAATATTTTTAATTTTGACAGCAACTTGTCTATTTTTTATAATATTCGCAATTAACATTAATGTTGGTCCTCGTATTCCAATTTCTTCTAAATCTTTTAACAATAAGTCATGGTCTATAGTGTCAAATGCTTTGGAATAATCAACAAATAAACAAAGAACATGATGCCCTTTTTCTAATTCTTCATTTATAAAATTGGAAACATCATATAGACATTTTGCTGTACCCTTTTTTTTTTTGATAGGCATATTGATTTTTATTTATAATATTGAATTCTTCTAAATAATCAGACAATAATAATTCAATATGTTTTTGTATAAATTTATCAACAAAAGCAGATACAGCAACTGGTCTAAAATTATTATATAGTTTATGATCCCCACCTTTATAAATTGGCCTTATCAATGATAATTTTAGATTATCAGGATATACTGAGCTTTCAATACACATATTTGTTAATCTTATTAAATATTGAATTAATGATTCGCCACCAAATAAAATATCCTGAACACCTATATTATCATGACCTGGTCCTTTTTTCTTACTTAATAAATTAATAATATAAACTGCTCGTTTCTCATTTAATTTTGGTAGATACATTGATTGTAAATTACTATTAAATTTAAGCGAATTTTCACTTAATATTAAATTACAATTAATCTTTACATCTTCAATTGAATTTACAAAATGATTTACAAAATTATTAGCAATATCTTTGATAGAACTTACATCAGACATATATTTAATAATAATATTATCAATATTAAGATTTTCTTTCCCTAATATTTGATTAATAAAACACCAAGATTTTCTTATATCACCAGCAATTTCAACAAATTTAGAATGATAATAATTATTTTTTTCTTTATTTATTAAAAAATTTATTTTGTTTCTTAATTTTTTATATCTAATTCTATATTCAGGCATATGTAATGAGTTTTTAAATTTTTGAAAATATTTGTCTCTATCTTTCATAAGAAATTTTATTTCATCAGTACACCACACATTATTTAATCTTCTATTCTTGCTATTTAATAATTTTTCACTTTCACATTTATCACTTATATTTCGAAAAACTGTTACAATATGATTATATAATTCATTTGGACAATTAATATTATTACATATACTCCAATCATAATTACAAATCATATTTCTGAATTTTTTTAAATTTTAAATTTTTACTTTTTCATTACAATTATTATTAATTAAATTAGTACTCAATATACAACCAGTCATATAATGATCGGTGATTTTACTTTTAATTATAAAACTATTATCAATTTCAAACAAATTATTTAATTTAACAAAAATATGATCAATACAAGTAGCTGAATAATTTCCTAGTATTGTACATTCCTCCCTTGTAACATCATTAACAATTTTTAGATAACCATATTTTGCCATTTTATTTTCATATTTTTGTACAATATTATCATTTTGATCTAACAAATTTAAATTTATATCACCTAAAATCACACAATTACTTTCATTATTTTTTAAAATACAATCTTTTAATTCTTTTATGAATAAAAGTTTGTTAGAACCTGGAGGTCTATAAATATTATACAGCATTAAATTATTATTCAACTTTAGACTTAAAACCTCCGCATTAATAAATTTTATATCAATAATTTTAGCATCAAATTTCTTATTAACAAACACTAAAACACCACCACCTTTATTTTCTTCTCTACTTTTTACAAATTTATCAAAATTAATTAAATTATAAACCTTTATTTCATGATCAAAAATATAAATTTCAGTCAACACAATAATATCAATATTCTCAACATTTTTATTAACATAAGCTAAAAAATTATTAAAATTTTTTCTTATAGAACGTATGTTTTGATGAACAATAATAACATTATTATTTTTCTTTTTCTTATCAATAAAAATATCATTTAAATCATTTTTTACTTCACATACAGACGAGTTTTACAGTGAATTTTTTTTTATATGTAGTTTTCATTATGTAAGCTTCTTCAACTACTGTGCATGAACTATATTTACCATGGAGTCAGTACAATATAAAAAAGTAACAGCCTTTTATTTATTTCAGCTGATTTTGTTTGAACTATATAGTAGATCGATTGACATAATATAATTAAAAAAAAAATGCAAATATGTATAAAATAAATATAAATGCAATGCAATGCAAAAGTAATATAAACACATGACACGGCTGGGTAAATATTGTATGACATTAATGGAAATATAAATATTTTATATATAGAGTCATCAGATATAATAGTAGCAGGGTAAAATTGCCTCCGTTCATGCAATACATACGTGTCATACATTTTATCTACTGTATATTGTATACAAAACACTCAATTTAATGATGTAATTCTTTCAAATACGCCACTAAAAACTTTGCGTAATTACGTATCACTATATAAACAGTTGAACAATATTAATTGTTACATTGCTACTCTGTGCTATATTTGATTGAAAAATTTGCTAACGTTTTTGATATAAAACGTATTTTTGATACATTAATTGATTTTTATTTTCTATTCCTTTCATATTTCATGTTAAAACAAAACAACAACATAAAATAAATCAAATCAAAACAAAGCCTTTAGCAATTTAAATATTTGAAATACAATTTTAAATTTAATTAAATAATAAAATATAAACATTATTGGTTATAGATAAATCTAAGTTTATAAATTAATGTATTATTATTTATTGATTTTATAATAATTCAGTTAATGGTTATTTTATGTACTAATTAATACATCTATATGGAGCTGTTTTTTTATATTGTTATTGCCAACTTAATAGAAATTAATTTCCATAAAAAAAACTACACTGCTGCAATATATTCAAATTTATTGAAGTATTCAAAGTAATGTTTACGCGCTAATGCCAATTTACTCCCTTTTTTTAGTATAATATAAAATGTAGCTATATAGTATACAAACAAAATCCTTAAAAACGTTTATATAACACGACATTAGCTTATACAAATAGTTAGAATTGCTTTAATATATACATAAGTGAGTGTTAAGTGTATTTTGTTCATTTGCAATGTTTTGTAATGGTACCACGGAATTGATTCGACAAAATAAGTAAAATAATGTGTTTTGATAAATAAATCATTAAAATTTGAAAGGCTAATATTATATGTTTTTCTAAAGCTATTCCATTTGGTGTAAACAATATTTTACTAACATATTTATTTACGTTTTTCTTTAACAAATATGAGTTGTCACTACAGTAGTAAATTATGTGATTTTATATGCTTATTTTAATTACCAGCATTATATGACAAGCATTATTAATGCCAAACCAATTAAGAGTATAATAATAATTGATATGATGAAATACTCGGACTAATAATATTGTTGAATGAAATCAGAGGACCATATTAAAAATATATGTATGTGTGTGTGTGTACCTTTTTTGGCCGCAAAATAAAAACCATGTATTATTATTATTATGCGTTGCTTCAATTTATTGCAAGTTGTGAAATTTGAACTTTGGTCATGAAAGACTGACTACTGAAAATACGACACGTTTGTTTCACGAGGTAAACAAAGATCACTATAATATGGCAAGTAAACACTTTAATAGTTAAAAACAAGGTCATGTTACAACATGTCTTATATGACTAGACATTACTTTTAGACAACCTTGTGTTGTGGTATTACACTTTATTAATCACTATCAACAGTATTATATATACCATGCGTATAATAACAAAATGGCTTTGCAAGAATATCAGACGAGCCTAAAAGAAAATAAATTCTGCCATTTGTGGTTTCATATACCATGGGGTTAGTTTTTTGTATGTTAACCACACAACATATTATGTTTATCATGAAATACGTTTTTAATGTTTAAAATATTAATGAAATTTGTAACTATTAACATTTTTAATGTCTGGCAAAGTAAAATATAGTATGAAAACTTTTCATGTGGATTCATAATAATAATAAAAAATTAAAGACTATACTGTTCTAAAAGGACAACATTTCTTATACAATTTGTCTGGAAATGTGGCTCTATAGTATGTTACTTTGACGAAATGCTGTGCAAGTGCAGAAAAAAACTGATTTATTGCACATTGATGCGACTATATGTAAACAAATTGAAGGGGTAACATTCAAAAAAATTAATGACCAATTTTTTATATTTTACACTCGGCATAGACCAAATTAAGATGGTCCTGGCATAGACGGTCCCATGTTAATTTCAATTAATTTTCCTTTCTTACCTGATGGTATAACGCGGGTCTTGACATTTTTATCATATAGATATAGATTTATATTTATTATAATAAATTATAATTTATTAGACATAGAACCTTAATACATTAACATTATACTTTCAATTATACATATTCATCTTGCCATTTTTAAAAGTAAATCTAAAACTCTGTTAATAATATATTTACATATTATAAAGGGAGTAATTGCGCGTACGTTCTTGCATATTAGTACTTGAGAGTCTAATCTTTTACTTATCTAATATTACAATAAGTAATTTTACATTACTTTTAATAATAAATAGTAAAATTGTATTTTGAATTAACTATAAGTGTACAGCTGCGTGGTATCGTATATATCATTTGTCATGGTAATAAAAGTACTGCCTTTTTCATGTTCAAAAGTAAAACCATATGTTCGTCTGGCTTTATGCATTTTGACACCACCTACAGCCAGGCACTCAAGAAACGATACGTCGTAATGAACAAGGATAAAATAATAAAAAAAGAATTCATAAAAATACATAATATTTATTAAGTAAATATTTAATATGTTATTTTAGCATACAACTACATTTTCATGAATAAATCATACTTATTTGCATAACTAATAACAATTTAAATTATTATTGGATCCTAATTGCTTCTGTTTTATTTTACTTACAGTTTTAAGAATAGTCATATTCTACAGTATATAAATTAAGCTATACCTAGTAATAAGTCAGCTAGTTACAAATCATAAAAGTAAATAGATTTGATTTGAGTTTACCTTAGCATTTTAATTAAAATTTATCAATCAAAAATTGCTATATAGGTAAATATAGCCAAACGCCGAGAACAGTTATAATATTTACATAATAGATTAATTACTTTTCCTTTTTTTTTTAATTCTACTAATTTACTATTTTCAGCACATTTTTCTTTTCAGTTTTGCTATTTTCATTTAGATATTCTTTAGTTTACATGATAATATTCCTTTAAAAAATAAGTATAACTACACTAATTATACAATATTTTTAAACATGCAAGTTTTTATATCTCTTACGTTTATTGGTAAAAGAAAATAATAATAATATTTTTCTGTTCGACAGTTTGGAGTTTTCTCCAGAGTTTTAGTATGTTATACGTTATTCTATTTTTTAGTATTATAATCATGAAAATTATTATTTAACATATTATACACTTTATGTTGTGCTATATTAGTCTTCTGCAGGTATGTACTGTATACGTTCATGTATTTCCTTCTTACCGAATACCCTTACATTTATATAATAAGGAAACTTAAAGTAAAATATACAATTCCATATTGTTGAATTATTTTTATAATTTAAAAAATCTACTTATATAAAAGCTTAAAAAAAAAAAAAAATGAGCTTCATATTTATATAGTCATGCAGTAAAAAAATGTATGTACGCAATTTCATTACTTTAGCTTTATAAAGCAACTCAGAAATAAAGCAACCTGCTTCCTTACATTTAAAGAGACTTACAAGTTCGTATAATACTGGTAAGTTTCAAGGTTTGTTATTATAAAATAATACGCTCTTTATAATATATATTCTATGTTGACATTATTTGTATCCTTATAATTTTCCTACGTACGTCCAATTGTTTAGAAATACACACTTGAGAAAAAAAATGCTACTCTTAAATTAAATTAAAAAGAAAAAATTAATTCTATCAATTTAATTATAAAATTTTATAAATTTATGCTAAAATAATTATGAAACAGGGTTTAAGAAAATTTAATAATATATCTTCTTATAAGATCAAAAAGTTAAAAAGTTATAGTAAATTAATTCAATATGACATTATAATAAAATTATTAAAAAGATTTACATTCTGTCCTTTAGTCCTTGTATATATATATAAAGTTCTTAAATTTTTAATTTATATAAGAAATGTAATCCAAAAAGTTTAAGCAAAATGCCAAGACAAGTTTTTTCTCTTGTCTAGTAACAAAATTAATTACTAAAGTTAGGAACTTTACAGCGGACAGCGAGAAACTTACAGGCAGGCAAGCAGGTAAGAATATAACACAACGCTCAACCGTTCGCTCGATCTTTTCTCTTGCGGTGTTCTACTATTGGCCTAACGTACAGGAGATAAAAGCTAACACACCTGTAAACAAAATTAAACAATAAATCTTTCAATCATCCTAGTTAAATCAATCATGATTAAATTTATATTTTATTTTACCAATGCGATATACTTAAAATCAATTAAGGGTACCAATAAGGACGGCTATACAAAAATTTAGGGTATCGTTTCATATTCTAAAAGAGGACATTGTCCTGAATCGATATGTAAATTTCTAATTTTGGAGTTAATTTTTGAAAGTCACGAAATGACGCCACAGGCTTCAACTTATGCATGTGGGCATAGGAAAAGTTGCAGCCTGTGACGTCATTTCGCCACTTTCAAATTTTATTAAAAATACTTATAATGAACTCAAAAATTAGAAAATCGCATATCTATCGGTTCAGGACAATGTCAACTTTTAAAATATGAAATAAAATTATCTTCTAAAATATGTTAGACTTCCTCATTTCAATTTTTCATGTGTGTGTGTGTGTGTGTGTGTGTGTGTGTGTGTGTGTGTGTGTGTGTGTGTGTGTGTGTGTGTGTGTGTGTGTGTGTGTGTGTGTGTGTGTGTGTGTGTGTGTGTGTGTGTGTGTGTGTGTGTGTGAGAGAGAGAGAGAGAGATGAGAGAGAGAGAGAGAACAAGAGAAGTGTGATATTTAATTTGCGCACATAAATATTCTAGAGGCAATATGATTTAATATATATTTAATGACAAGTATACCTAAAAATAAGATTATTTAGGGAAAAAAGAAACAATTTTTTAACCTGTTTTCTGTAATAATATACATAATATCAGGTGTCGTCTAAAATCTTTGATCTTTTCCGCCTAACGTATTATGCTGTAGGTGTAAGTAGAGCATGGAATAAAAAACAAAACAAGGAAAATGAAATATACTTACAAAAAACTTATATAAACAGTAGATAAGAAAGGTATATGGCAAAGACTCTAAAAACTTTGGACCCTTAAGCTTCTTTTACGGTAGGAAAAAAAAAGTATATGTATAATAGTATATATTCATCGCACAGTGGTCACTTGTAAAATAATATAAACACCCCCAAGCTTGCTTATTTATTCTTAACGTGTAAAATACTATATACGTCATGAAAAAAAAAAAAAAAGAAAAAAAAAAAAGAAAATCAATTTTTGTTCATCTTCAAAATACAAAGTTAACCCTTACGTATATATATTTTTTATTTTCTGTGTAGAATCTTTGCATACCTAAACTTTGCACTTTTATACTGTCATTTTGCCCCTCATGCCTTTTTTATGTGAGCAATACGAAGTTATGACGTCATTCCTAAAAAAATATATTTATATATACTCTTTCCTTTTTATTTAGTTCTATAAAGTATAATTAGAAATTTTAGTTTCGTAATAAATATGTAAATTGTAATTTATTTTATTTTTACATGAAAATATTTATTGTCAAATTTTAATCTTCTGATCACAATATTTTCAACAACAATCATTTTATAACCTTAATATATATTTCAACATGTAATATTCAAATTGAACTCTGATATTAAAGGAGAATGAAATGTTAAATACTGTATTATTGTCTTAATATGTATTTTTAGAAATTATTAATATTGTAACAGAAAATAATTATTTCTACGAAAATCTTAATTTAATTTTTTTTTATAAACTGACACTTAACGTAATATTTAAATTAATTAGAATGACACTTTATTATAATTTTAAAAACACTCTTTTTTTGAGAGTTTACTTTAAAATAAAAAAGTTAAAAAGCTCTATTCTCAGAATACTTATAGAATATTATGCTAATAATCATGAAATTTTTTTTACCAAGAAATGAAACATGGAACAAATAACTACGCAAATTTTATTATATATAAAAAAAAATTAATAATTAAAAAATAAGAATAATAATAAGTATACCTTCGCAAATTGTTTTGCTCAGCAAAAAGTCTCACTATGAACAAAAGGTTTATTCAATAATTAAAACGACAATTTTAGAGATTTACTTGTTATATCTTATAACACACTACCCTGTTATTTAAATTTAACCGTTTAGTTGGATTAATAAATTCAATAAAATTAAAATTCAATTAATAGTTAAAAATGGATGATTTATATTTAGACACTAACTTATTATTGAGTGCAGTTTTAATAACAATTTTGATTGAAAAGAAGCACGCAGACATCATGATATAAATTTTTATTCTATATAATATATAACCTTATAGAAATACCAAGTTTTTATAGTAGTCTCCATACGGATACATTGTACTATTATAGTGTCATACGGCAATATAGTAAAATGTACACTACAGGTTTGTATGTAGGTTAAGTGTAGGATAGAAAATGTTCTTTTTCTCATCCATAAGAATACACATACATAATAATGTGCCTTTTTTTTAGTACACTCTGTTTCTGACATAAGATAAAAACTTGATCGGAAAAAGAGAGGAAAAGTTTGTTATTTACATCCAAAACATTTTGCACAATTTTTTTTCCTGTAACTTTGCACCACCACAAAGAGAGAAAGAGAGAGAGAGAGAGAGAGAGAGAGAGAGAGAGAGAGAGAGAGAGAGAGAGAGAGAGAGAGAGAGAGAGAGAGAGAGAGAGAGAGAGAGAGAGAGAGAGAGAGAGAAGCAATTTGCTTGACATGTGAAAATACAGTGTTAATGCGATGGTAGATTACAAAAGAGAGCAAAATAAACAAAATGATGCTGAAGAAATGCTTTGTAAAGAAACACAGCACTCTTTTACTTTATTAAATGACTCTCCGTTGGGATAATATAAAAATTGTAAACAAAACAATAACGAATTATTAACTTCAATTTTATTATAATATAACATTTTGATAGATTATTATTAGCTGTGTATAGAAAATTATATAGAGTTTTCTTTTTTTGCTATATAATAAATTGACAAAATTTTCTTTGTTCTATATTATTGATTTCTCCATTGACGTAAGTTGGTGGTAATTGTTTACGAAAACATCATTGAAAATCACAACAAAAATACTATATGTCTCTGTTGATGTAGACAAGACATGATTTTTTAAAATAAAACAAACAATTTAACGATTTACAAAACCAAACAACAAAAAGAGAAATCAATAATCATCGTCAAATTATTTTGTATTTTTTATTATCTTTTTATTTTTAAATTCAATGAATATTTTTTTAATTCTTTTCAAATATTATTTTATATATTTCTTATTTAAAAATTCAAACTACCTTTAAATTTTCAATCAATAATATATTATGATATGATACTTAAAATACGTCACTTCACTGGAAAATGTGCAGATTTTTCGCAAAGATTTGATAAACACGCCACATTATAATTAAATCAATATAATGTTTAAGTGGGGAAATACCATTATAACCTTATCTCGCTTCTCTCTCACAATGTTTGCGGTCAATGGAGCATGAAGTGATACCTACCTTAACATCTATATACTTCAAACTTTATAAAATACTCTTCTAATAATGAAAAAAAAATGAAAATTAATTTTCTCGCACACAATGGTAGTAAATTGAAAACTTAATTAGATCCTATAACTTTATAGTGTACTTTGTTTTATATTTATCGTAAAAAAAAATTGTTAAATAAAATAGCTCTTTACTTGTTAGTTATAACAGCAATTTTAAAATTAATATTAGTCTCACAATACTAAAAATAATATTAAAAATAATTTAACTGTATAGTAATTATCTTTTAAGTTTATCTAATAAAAAAACATTATTTTTTATTTTGTATTTCTTATTTTCACTTTGTACTTTTTTTTTCTTGTATAATTTATTTTTAACTTTATTAGTATATAATATACAAAAAAGCATTCAGATATACGCAGCAGACACCATTAAGTATAATTATATTTCAAGTAACATAAAAACAAAAATCCGTGAATTCGACACAGTACAAAATAGAGCAAAGTTGTGTAATGTCGAGCTCATAATTCATTTCTACAAACCTGCAAGAACAGTCGTTAAATTTTTTTTTCTTAGCGATTATAAGCTGACGCCTAAAATGAAATTCAAAGGGTGTATAAGTTGACAGAAAGATAATATAAGAGCAAAAGCGAAAAAAACTAACAAACGTTGCACATAAAGTAATGTGTATAGTTACAGTAGTTATAAGAAGAATAAGAAACATAAAAGTCATAAGACATAACAAAAAACAAAAACCTAAAAATAACATAACATACACTTGCACTGCAATTGTACAAAAATAAAATAGAAGCAAAGGTTTCTTTTACAAGTATGATACTCCTTTCGTATTGTTATAACTATATTCTGTGAAAATAAAATACTTTATATAATATAATTACATAAATAAAGAGTTTTATTTATTTTTTATTAATTTATATAATTTATATATATAATTTATATAATAATAATTATATATATAATTCATATATATATATATATATATATATAATATTTATTTTGAAACACAATTGCAATTGTTATTAAATTGAATTTACTCGCGATTACAATTGATTTGTGAATTGTGAATTAAATTTTATGTATATTTATTGACAAATTATTTTTTAATTATAAGAAGAGCAATTTCTTTTATTACTGCTCTGGTTAAGTTAATGGAGATTATCGGTGATGACAAATTCTTAAAATTTTGTATGAACTTAAAACTCGTAAAATTACGTCAATTATCCTCAATATAAAACTTTCAGGCCTATAATGTCCATAGTTTTCTCATAAAAATTGATAAAAACATTTAGTTCCAAAATGTTAAAAATAATAATAATAATAAAATGTAATGCGGTAACGGCGGTAAGTAAGTAATACATAAATGAATCACATGTAAATTAAAACAGTTAAATATTAACCTGAATTAGGTATTAATACGCTGCAATGTCTCTTAATATAGGTAAAATGTCATCTAATCTATAGGGTGTATGCGCATGACGTCATATTTAATGCACTTACCACCAAACTGGAGTAATGATTAACATTGCTCAGTATAGGACAAACTTCGTTTTTGGCCATTTGCTTGGGGAAATCAGTTAATTTTTTGTTATTGTGATTTTTCACACATACTTGAGATACTAATTTAACCAATATCAACAGCATCAATGCTATAAAAAATTTGGCTTAGTATTTTTAAACCGCCACAATAAATCATTTTTCTATGACTACCATGTTATTGAGTGATCCAACATGGCATCGACTTTAACATGAATGCATAGACATATATCCTATAGGGTGTGTACGCATGACGTCATTCTGAGTGCTTTTCGATGCTCTTCTTGAGCAATGAATAACATTGCTCAGCATAGGACAAACGTAGTTTTTGACTATTTTCTTTGAAAAATTAGCTATTTTTTGGTCATTGTTATTTTTCTTGCATACTTGAGGTACTAATTCAACCTGTTAACAGCATCAATGCTCTCAAAAAAATTGCAAAGTATTTTTAAACTGGCAAAATGTGTCATTTTCCTATACCAGCCAATGTTATTTAGTACTCACTTATGACGTCGACTTTAATATGAATGAAACCACCCTATAGTGAGACATGTGAGACGTGTTGTATATACACACATTTATTAGTTTAACCTGCATTAATTAAGTATTATTATATTATATCAATACCTGTTTCAAGATAATGTTCACCTATTTCAATTTACAGGATTTACTTACCTGACATTATAGTAGCTCTTTTTTTATCCATGAAGGATAGGAAATTAAGGAAATCTAAGCTTTTTTCGAACACCTCACCAATCATCTCTCCATTAAAAGAGCACGTCCAATTAATTCGTTCGTTTAAAATAAAAATTGCTACATTGTTCTTACATTTCTAATAGGATGATGTAATTTAATTTTAGTAATAATATAATATTGTTTTAATGATTTTATCTTTTAAGAATTATATTTGTAAAAATATAATTTTTTTTATTAAATATTTACAGAATTTTATTATAGTATTATACTATTATCATCGTAAAACGTTTTTTTTTTTTTTTTTTTTTTTTTTTATTTTCATTAAAATTATATTAAAATTTTATTTTATGACTGATTCCATAAAATAAGGCCATAAATAATTCTGATTTAAGTGTGAATAGCGGATGCTGTCATCACACATCATGATATAAAGAACCTATAGTAAGAAATAGTACATAAAGTACCTTAAAACCGTGGGAAACAAAATATCTTATCAATCCCATGCACAGTTAAATATTTTTAATTATACTGTGTATGTCATTTCATTTTTCAGTCTTTAGCTTTTCATTTAGAATTTCTATTGATGAATGTAGTCATTTAAAAATAGCATATTGAGTTTTGATTTTCTAATTAATTTTAGAGAAAGAACATGATTATAGTTGTATGTAGCGCCACTCCTGCTACTTCTCTAATTTATCTTGACGTATATGATATAAATAATATTGTATACAGTAGTTAACATGATAGAACGGTATATAAGATGAAGTCAAACACTGTATGTAAAATCACACATACATCACATTTATTATACTATACGGTAACACCTATAGAGAATACGCATACACGCGCACTTGCTCTCTTACGCGGCCTATCCAGCACTGCATTATGCACACTTAGCGCAGAACTACGGGAAAAAGAATTCAAGATTTACTATTTAGCCTTTTTTTATAATAAATTTGTAAGATATATACAAAGTTTTTTTAAGATCTAAAGAGCTAACTATGTACCACTGAAGAAATTATTTTTATACTAAAGAGTTACTGCTTAAAGGATTATTTGTATAATTATATTGTCATTTTTTATAGCCAAGGTTCATGTAATAGGGTTGAAAAAGCCCTGCATGCGCCTTAAATAAAGACTTATTATTATTATAAAACGAGTAATTTTTGTTCTTCTCTAATATAATTCAATAGAAATTAATAGTTTATTTGACTTTTCTAGCCCGCGGGATAAGCGAGCCCCGCGAGGGTCAAGAGGAAAACTCTGACGTAGTAGATTTCCTTTACTGTGTAAGTAAAAAAAAATCTGTTCACCGTTTCAGGTAAGCTTAGCATGTAGACCAAGGGGTACAATTTTTTTTACTCTGATAGTAGAGGGGCGTGTACTCTATATCGTTACCCTCGTGGGGCTCGCTTATCCCGCGTACTAGGAAAGTAAAATAAACGACTGCGATTACTATTGCATTGTTTTAGAAAAGAACAAAATATACTTACCTTTTTTCTACCAAGTTATTGCTTTATTGTAACTGAATAATTTCTTCAACTAATGAACTATGTGACTGAATAATTTCTTCAATTTATATTTTCCGTGCATAGTAATTGCATATTATTACATCATTATCAGTCGTCATAAAATATTTTCATGAATGCGACATTGTTTTGTTTTTAATATAAAAAATGTGTGTAATAAAAAATGACGAGAAATATTACGAATAAAATTATTATAAATAAAATATATTTTATTGCTGATAATTGCTTTGAGAAATGTATATAACGAACTATATTATCAATAAAGATAATTTGTTATTTTTATTGACTCAGGCAGTTTATATAGCAACAAGCAGTTACAGTCAACAAGCGTTATAGTCTTGTCATAATATTTATTTGCAATTTAAATATAACAAAAATTATAATCAATTGTAACACATGTTTTGATTGGTTGAAAAGATTCCAAAACAAAAAGGTGTAGAGCAATACATAATTATGTAGTTTGTTTTTTTAACACAAAACAATAATATAATAACATAAAACATAATAAAAAAAAAGTATTTAACTATTCAAGTATATTCATATATTTTATAACTAATATGTATTATTTATATCTGTTGTGCTGCAAACTCTATAATTTTCTTAGAACTTGAAAATCTGAAAACTTTAATGCAATCTCAATCACAAGTCTGTTGATATAAACATATCATATATATATATAATATATATTATTATCACTCATATTGCTATGAGTTATTATTATTTTCCTCCGTTCTCTCTCTCTCTCTCTCTCTCTCTCTCTCTCTCTCTCTCTCTTGCTTTGAACATATATTATTTGGTAATAAACTGAAAGATAACCATTGTTTCAATTTTAAAATTTTACAGTCACTCGACTTTTTTTTTTTTTTTTTTTTTTTTACTACAAATCCAAGTCATACACGTCACGTGATCAGACCCGTGAGATATGGTTGGTTGTTGGCTCCTCGGTGCCACGGAGGAGCGTGAAGCAGAGAAGCAAACTGCACCACACATACATGCACGCCCCTCTCTTCGTTTTCTTTTCATTCATCCACCTCATACTCTGCTTTTGAACTGCTACTAATCAACACTGCACTGAACACAAGTGACTTTCAAAAATGAAGAGATCTGCTAAAGATTTTTGGACCCAAGACAAGGAAAAACGTCTCATTTCCCTCTGGAGAAAAATGAAAAATGTTAGTTTTTGGTCGGATGATGACATATACAACTTCTTGGCCAGAGATTACTGGGATCGTAGTGGTAAGTATACTTTATTATTATTATTATTTATACATTTTTTATTAACTTTAAATTGTCTTATTTTAATTTCTATGTACCCCAAAACATTATTATACTGGTTGCTTGGGTACCTCAATACAAATTATCTCCTTTGTAGATCAAATATTTAGAACTTATATTTTTAAAAATTATGTATTAAGGCGTAAAAGGTGGAAAACTTAATAGTTAATTAATAAACAGAAAGTATGAAACAAAATATTGCAGACGAGTAATTTTTAAGTGTATGCATTTATCATTAAACGTAATTATCATAAAAAATATACAGCCTGGTCAAAATAAGAACAGAGATTTTTACAACCGCAGGTACCCCTTTTTCTGTAACAATTTTCCACAGATAAACACTAAAATTTTACAGGTGATCAATGTAATATTGAAGTTAATACGTGTCAAATTTTATTTCTACAACTTAATTAGAATCCGAGAAAAGGGGGTGCATCCGGTTGTAATAACTTCTCTTCTTATTTTAGTAATGGTGTAAGTGTTCATGGAGCAATAAATTAACATATACTTATGAAAATAAGCTGTCTTTAATTCAACGTTTACTTTTGTGTACAGATTAAGAGTTCAATGAAGTTTTATTATTATTATTATTTGAACTTTACGATTTTAAAATAACATTGCGTTGGCATATCATACTCCTATATTTATTATAGTTATTTCTTCGTTTTTTTAAAAATTAAAATAAGATTATTTGTCAAATTAAATAGTTAAATAATGTAATCAAAAGTTTATGTGTTTGATAATTAAATAATAACAAGTTTATTTAAGAGGTCGTTTTATTCTCTGAAAATTGTAAACAAACTATTTAAAAAATCAAAATGTAAGATATAAGGCAGGAAATTTAAATGACTGAAATCGAGTGGTCATACGTCATCAGAGTGACCAAAAATCATATGAAACGAATACAATGATTGGTATGTAAGACAGTGATAACAGATTTCAAATCAAGCTAGAGCCTTTGCAAAGAACAAAGAGAGTATTTTTACAAAATATTGAATCTTTAGACATGCATGCTTCTTTAAATATGATTTAAATACAAGTTAAATGATAAGCAATAATATTATATGAACGAAAACACAAATTTGGAGAATAACATAAATAAACATTGATCTCCAAAATGTGACATTTCATCAGATAGAGAGATGTATAGACCCCTTTCACATCCTTGAGCTTTGACGCCATGTTTGTGGTGCCTCATGCATTGCCCAGCATAGGGGAAACGTCATTTCCCCACATTTTTCGCATAAATCAAAGTTTTTAGTAACTGAAAGCATTTTTATCATGTTTTTGTAGCTTATTAGGACCTAGAAATAAGGCTTAGATTGAGGTTTGAAGCTTTGTTTGCTATTAAAAAAATAAAAATGACATTTTTCCTATGCTGGCCTTCTATGCTGGTATTCCAGACCAACAAAATGGCGGCTTTTAAATATGAGTGGAAGCGGTCTATACATTATTTGCAAGTAATATAGTATATTTTCATTAAAAAAAAAAGTAGTATTGTATCCAAATATATTAATTGATTAATTACATATCCCTTTTCTTATATAACATAAAGTGTGCCAATCACATTTTGGAGATCAATGTCATTTTATTTTTTTCCATATTTGTTGTTTTAGTATAAAATTGTATATTGTTTTTAATTATGTTATTTTATTGTTATTATGATTTTTTTTTGCACGTAAATCTAAAAATAATTAAAATATCGTGTGTGTTTTTTCAAAAAATGACTAATTTAATTATAATATGATAGTACAATAGTAATTAATAAACCTGTATAGTTACCACAATCTTGATCCTTTTGATCAATTCTTTTTTATTTTCTTTGCTATACACACAATTTACTGTTTTCTTTTTTTTTTTCTTCTAATTAGTAAATAGCTTTAAATATTTCAACTTTAAATATATTTTCGTTAAGATAAAAGCAATGCTTGACCTGACCATATATAACTATTGCAATGTGATCGCAATCATGACATATTTATAATAACTTTATAAGGTCCCAACATTACGGATTATTGAATGTAAGCTTGATTAAGCCTTATCCCATGATTATCCCAAAAGTGACCCCCTAGGTCTAAATCGCCAACTGACCTCCCAACTAGCCAATCCACCCCTGAGTTTGTATTACATTTTTCAAAATAAATTCTTGTTGGATTATGTATGTTAGTCCATAATAATAGTATAACACAATTAAATAATAATAACAATAAATGATATGCAATGGTGCAAATTAACTGAAAATTTTCTATACAATACTCATCTTATATTAAAAACAACATATTAAAAAAAAAATAGTTATTTATTAATTAAAATTTATAAAAAAAAAAAAAAAAAAAAAAAAAACGAATATTTATAAATAAATAAAAATAAGATTAAGCCGAATACATAGATAATTCAATACTAAATTTTACTTTACAATGATATGTAAATTTTCTTTTAACTTAATAATATTAACCTATAACATGTTATGTCTTATTCTATCGTTTTATAGTAACAGAGGTGAAGAAAAAGATTGCAGAGTATTTGAAATCATGTGTCACTGAAAACTCTGAGACTGGTGACCAAGGTGCTTCCACTTCTCATGCAGTGGAGCAACAACCATGTCCACCACCTACACAGAGGGAAACAGTAATTACAAGCACCTCAGTATTGCTAAATCAAAACATTAGGCAAGAGTTTGCAGTACCAAGTCCCCTTCAAGAGCCTACAGAGCAGCCCCAAAATGAAGTAGATTTTGAATCCACAATCTACACCAACCCTGAACCACCCCAGATCATCCTAGACGAGCCAATGACTGAAACCACCCTCAAAATTTCAAATCAGATCATCTCTACAGAATTAACATTAAACAATGAAACACCTGCACATCAAAACAACTCCGTAACTTCAAATGAAGTCACCCCATCTTTTGTTGCATTACCTTCTACTGAACCATTAAGCCTTCAAGTTCCATTGGATGCAGCAAACCAGTCTGTAATACAGGTGATAAATCAAGATATTTTTGACCCAAATAACGGTACAATGTATTCACAACAGATTACTATCTACTGCTGGACTGGAACAGGAACCCAACAATTGGAGTTGAACAAAAAAATGGTTGACGTGGCTCTGGAGTATGGGGAACTTCAGCAAAAGGGTCTCAAAGAGATTAATGAAATCGAGGATTTAATTGAAATCCTGAACCCGGACGTTGTAGCAACAACAGAAGAATTAGCAAGTACCAGTGCTGTTTTACCTTCTAATATACCACAATCTACCTCACCTGAACAGAGAGAAGAGGTGATGTCTGAAGAACAGGGCGAGGGAGACATGAATGTAGAAGAAGAGGTTAACAACGAGACCAGTGACCATGAAACGATGGACTACTCTTCTGATAGTTCAACTGAATCCCAACTTTCAAATGACACAATAGTCATTCCATGTTTGAAATGTGGTGCTCACAGCGTGTTCACAACAGCGTGTTCACATGCGGTAAGAGAAGATTGATCGTTTTTATCAATAAGTATATACGGGAATAATAATGATTAATTTTTATATTGGTTTCGTTTAAAATTTCTAAATATAAAATCTTGCATAAAGAATTACCATATACTTTAATGATTATACAATGCTTTCATTAAACAACTGAATTAGAAATAAAAAATATGTTTAATTTTCGTCTGATTTTTTATATTTATTTATTTATTTTTTTATAATTATGATGAACAATTTTTCTTCATAATATGATAATTATTGTAAATATGTCCTCTTTTTTCAGACATACATAATTATGGAATTTTCCGATATTTCTGAAGATGAAAGTATCGAGGAAGAGGAGGAGGAACACAGTGATGGTGAAATTTTGCCTCTCGAGACTCAAGCAGAAATACAACAGTTCAAAGAAGTACGTGAATATTACTTTCTTTCTTTCTTCCCTCTTTTTTTTTTTTTTTTTTTTTTTTTTATTATTTTTTTTTGTTGCTATTTTTAATTATTAATACAAACATATATTTTTTGTTTATTTATACAGAATCCATTTGAAATCATGGATGAAACTCCTGCAATGTTATTTGATATTTCATTCCCAGAAACTACACACATCGCCGATACCTGGATGGATGAAGTGATGGTTGATGGTTCACTGGAAGTAAGTACATTTTATTTTACTTTTTTTTTTGTACACGAACAGTGTACGTATGTATGTTATAATATCGTAAAAATCAAAGTTGGCAAGCTATCAAAAAATAAAATTTAACCTGTTGCTGCCATACTATACGAAACTGTATTATTATTATTTAATTCTCTATCAGCTTGATTTTAGAGCAAAAATATGGTAATAATATAATAATTTACAAATTAATGCAATATATAATTATCACATGATAGCTTTTGTAACAAAAGAATATAGGTCCTGTATATTTAAAATTAACCTTATAATAATAATGGTTCAAATATAATAAATAATGTTCACAAATTTTATAAACGCACAAATTTAAAGAATTTTTAATTTTAAAATTGTATTCACACAATGGTCAGGGGGGCAAAAAAAGAGGCGAGACTTGATGGGACTAATCCCAGCATAAGAATTTTAATTAATATTGGGTTTAAAGAACTTCCTCTATTTTTCACCTTACATAAAGTCCCCGCATAATAGTCATAAGCAGTTCTTCCCCCTGACAATAGTATATTATAGAGAGAAAACATTATTTTAATATATATATTATATTCGATAGTTTTTACGATTACATAATGCCCTAGCATACAAAATTACAAAAAAAAAAAAAGTTTCACAATTAAATTATTATAATTAAGTTAATTTAATTACTATTATTAAAGAGAAACCATATTTTAATTATTTAAAAAGGTTGGAATAAAATTATAACTTTTGTATAGTACTATACACGAGAAAAAAATTATAATTAAAAAAAAAAAAAAAGCGTGTGCGCTCTTAACACGCAACAATATTTATTTAGATTTAAAATAACTTCATCAGATGTGTTTGTTCTTCAACGAAAACTTTATAATAATACACCAAAATATAAAATTACTAATAATAATTAATAATAATAAGTAATAAGTAATAACTAATAGCAATTATTAATAATAGCAATACAAGTTTCATTTCATTTGTAACAATTTTTTTTTGTTATCTTCCAATAGTGTGACGTAGACATAGAAGCTGCACTGGCCTCTCCAGTCAACTATGGTGAATGTTTAAATCAAATATTAACCAAAGTTCCTGCAGAGAGACGTGCTGAAGTAAACAAAGCCGTGGAGAATCTCCTAAGCTACATTCAAAACGGAAACCCTTCGAATGAATCATTTGGTTCCTTACAAGATATAACCCTAGAACTGCTAAATGTTGAACCAAAGTTTGAAACTTTGGTTGACATGGAACCAGAACACCTCGAGTTCCTACTTGAAGAGACTATACATATGATTGGTAAAACCAGAAAAATGATAGAAACAACCCAGTATGCTAATGATGCCATGGTTAACTTAATAAAAATCTTGGAACTAAGGCAAGATTACATACTGCTAATTACTAGTGGATTAAGAAAATTTACATCATAAAACATATACATTATACACACACACATATATATATATATATATATATATATATATATATATATATATATATATATATATATATATATATATATATATATATATGTATATATATATGTATATGTATATGTATATGTATATATATATATATATATGTATATATGTATATAATATAATTAATATTATGTTGGGAGGTCTATCACTGGGTCAGGATAAAACATCTGTGTTGTTGGCTTACCCCGAAAGGAAGTATGTATGTATTATATTTGTGTGTTCATCTTATATTAATATTAACAATAAAAATTTAGTTAGAGTATATTTTTTTAAGTAGTATTAATAGTAATAATTTAGTTATAGTACCTTTGTTAATTCGTATTATATTTTATATTACAGAAATAAAAAGGTACAAATTATATAAAGGTATAAATTATACTTATAAACTTATTAATCTAAGGTATTGTTAGAGTGTAAAACTACATAAAAAGGTAGATATGAAAAGAACGTGAATTTATTTTAATATTGTAGAATTACATATAAAAATAAAATATAAAAATATAACTTTGTTTTCTTTTATTTTCACTATACCCTTTTTATATCATAAGAAGTTTTTTCCCCACAATTTAACATGATATTAAAAATCATGGTTAAAATTATATTTTAAGATAAAATTCATGAGTCAAAAATTAAAGTAAAAAATTATGAAATATTTAACATTATTGTTTCGCAGAGGTTAAGATGTTTTCCTCTTTTTTTCCATATTTAAATTTCAAATTTTAAAACATCAAAATAAATCAATCAATGATATTACATAAAATAATAGAAAATAATAATAATAAATGAATAAAAGTACAACCATAACAATTTAAAAAATTTTAACAATGAAATATTTAGTTTATAATAGTATGTATAGTATAATAATATAATTATATTAGTTTATAAAAATAAAAATAATATTTAATTTGCATTTTTTTTATACTGACAGAGATTGAAATGTTTTAATAATAAAAGTTTTTGCATTTTATGATCCGCATTGATTATGTAGAAAAGTATATATTAAAAATTAAATATTCATTACAAGTAATAAGAATAAGATGATTAAAAACTAAACATTGATACAACGAGAAAATAGAAATTAATTAATATTTAGTTGCAAAATAAAAATATTTTACTTATAAGTTATTTGACATAATGAACACCTGGTAGCTATAAAAATACAAAGGCCATTCTTTGTTTTGAGATATCTTTCTATGGGAAAGAAAAAAAAAGAGTCATTAAGTTTTTAACATAGAAGTGAAGTAGCAAGCAAGCATATCTCATGTAAAGCGTGATGTCTGAGAACTTCTGTACACGTGTGGCTGGGTGGCAAGGAGGTGGCGAAGGACTAATATGATCTCAGTCGAATGGCCTCGACATTCCATGCTACACAGAAAGTTAGACCAAACATCGCTAGTCTTTTATATTATAGCTCTGACTAATCTCTCGTTTCTGCATTATCAAAAACATGATTATATTTTTTAAAAGATAATGGTTGTTTTATTTTAAGTAGTTGTTGATATATTTTATGTGCTATATGGTTAGAAAGACACATTCAATATGCACATAATAACAGAACCTGCATTGCTTTTTACCTATGAAATTTTTTAGTTTTATTATTATTATATACAAATGTGTAAAGTAGCGTTATTTAAGTTTCTCACAGGGGGAGTTTTCTCAAAAAATCACCAAATTAATACTCTTTGGAGTTGTTAAAGAAGAACAAATAAAAAAAATGTAGAAATAATATGAAAAACTTATCAACCAGCAAAAGCTTATTATTGAAAAATTTGTTCTCTCTAAAGCGAAGTCTTTATTTAAAAAAAAAAAACTTTCTTGCTGTGTTGAAATCACACTAGAAGAGTTCGCTATGTTGTGAGTTAGTATTATACTATAAATTATTATATTTTCTTTTAAACTGACGTACCTCATAAATACATAATACATTTTTTTAATTATCATGTACTTAACTTCTAACTCTACCATCGGCACGTATTTTGTAAATTCGATATACGTATGTTTATACGAGTAGATATATGCAAGTGTAAAGGCGCGTATGTATATTATGTACGTATGTTGTTTTGAATGCATGGAAGCATGTCGAGTCAGCGGCGAGACTATTTCCTTTATTACTAAAGTCATAAAATATTGTATACGTACTTCTACTTCTACTGTTCTATATGTATTATTTTTGCTACACGTGTGGTATGTTTTATATTTATACAGTAATATTACTCTGATATTATAATATATTATTTTATTTATCTATATCAAATGAAGATAAAGAATTTATATCTCAGCTCTTTGAAATTATCTTCTCATATTATATTATGTCCATGAAAATATAATATTACTTTGATTAAATTTTTCATTCTACGTATTCATAAGATAAAAAAAAGAAATGTGAGTAATTAAATAATTGCAGACGACGCCTATAGAGAAAATAAAATCGGATTCCTTTGCTTTGTAAAGTATTATTAATATATTTAGTTACATTTCCTTTTAATATATTTTAATTAAACAATTAATTTGATCGCGAGGGATTACTTGCCCTTACAAGTAAAAATAAAAATCGTTTTTATTATCTTCTTTTTTTTTTTTTTTTTTTTTCCTGTTGATTGTCTTCAGGTTGTTTTATATAAATGAAGGGAAAATCTACAACGTGACAAAGAAGTGTAATTTTGAACGTGAATATTCAAAAGGAGGTATATAAATAATGAGGATAATTAGAGGTAGTCTCAAACGCACCTGTGGCTTATCATATACATCATTATATGTAGAAATAAAATGAATAGATTTTTACATTTATTATAAATATATTATGAACTTTTATATTACCTATCTGTATTACAGACATACTAATAATTTATAATGACAAGTTCAATTACAGATAAAAGAAAAAGTTATGTATCTATACTTCAATAATAATCTTGTGAAGTTGTGAAATACATCAAGTTTTCAAAAAGTTTATAAAGTAAAAAAAAAAATATTTATATAAAAAAAATAAGCTTTTGCATTTATAATATTTTCACATACATTTTAGCTCATTTAATTCTATAATACTAACATTGAATACATAAAAATTGTTTTTAGTTTTGTGGCCTTCGTTTTTCTTTTACGAAATAATAATATAATAATGATTACGTAATAGTCTTCAGATTATTTTATATTTCTATTTTATTTTATACTTTTTGTTTAATTCTTATATTTTATATACGACTTCTAACTTAAAAAAAAAAGAAAAAAAAGTTTGATACATATGCGCTCATTATACTTTTATTTCATTCACCCGTAAAACTATAAAAACACATAAAAATATGGTGCCTTTGTAAAATTATATTATATATTTGAAAAAAGGGAGAACTTTTTTTATAACTAACATTTCATAAAAAAAAAGAAAAAAGAAAGGATGCCGTAAATGTATAATGACTTTTGTATGTTGGTTTTCTTACAGCCAATGCTTTTTATTATTATTTTTCTTCTTCTTTTTCTTTTTTTTTTTTTTTTTTTTTTTTTTTTTTTTTTTTACTTAGCGGTGTAACGATTGAAGTTTACCTCAAGCTGAAATTAAAATTGACAAAATTAAAGCCCTTTTCAATGAAAAAGGCTTTAATTTTCTCAATATTAATAGGAATAAACTTAAATATTACTTGTTGCTATTATGCTGAGAATATTTTTAATTACGCAATTACAAAATTTAATATAATAATTCATGGTTGAGTCTCCCTTTAACGTTACTTTTTATAAGTAGAATTTGTTATAACGCTACATTTTTTTTTTGTCCGTATGTCCGTGTGTGCTCATTAACTAATTGTAAACAAAACAACTAAATTTAATGTTCTTGTATATTTCAATTGAGTTTTTTTTTTTAAGTTACCATTATTTTAATATATCTTTTCTACGACTGCGATTATGCATACTTATTTTATATCAATGTAATAATCTTATCGTTACATACAATTCTTATAACGATTGCAATTTCTAATAAAGGTAAAGAAAAACAAAATTGTTCATGGAATTACTTATTTTGAAAATATTTTATACAAATTAAATAAAAGTTTCTCTCTCTCTCTCTCTCTCTCTCTCTCTCTCTCTCTCTCTCTCTCTCTCTCTCTCTCTCTCTCTCTCTCTCTCTCTCTCTCTCTCACCAAAACACACTTTTTATTATTATTTTTACATTTTTCAAACTAGCAGTATACTAGCAGTATATTATATACTACTAGTATACAAATATACGAATGGTATTTAAAGAAGTTCAGCTGATTCTATACATCTGATTAAAAGAGTATTAAGAATAATATATTATATATTTTTTATATACATATTCCTTACAAGCCAAAATCTTTGCACACCAAGGTTGTCGTCGAGCGTTACCTGTATTCTGGTAGTCAGGTAAGTGGAAGGTCCTGCGGGCTGCCTATATGCTAGGATAGCTTAACACACATCTCTAAACTAAATTTTGATATGTTTTTGTTTATTAAATTAATCAGCTTGCAAATTTTGTACACACACTGTGATATTAAATTCAACTCTATATAGCTTAATGAAATTATCTTGTATTTATATGGATCAATACATTATACATAAAGTTTGCATACAATACATTCTCATAACTCATTAACCAATACAATAAAATTTTATTCTGTAGTGTGTGTACTTGGATTTATATAATATTGGGTATTGGTGCATAATAATCGATGTTGATCTATTTTACTATTCCTCATGATTATTTTGTCGTCATTAAATAATAAATGTATTTTCCTATGGTATACACTTTTCAATGAAATGTTTTTATTTTAATTTTAACAGAGCAAATTTTGTCTTTTTATTCCAATAATATTATATTTATCGAATTTTACTTCAAACAATATATTTAGAAGTTCAATCATGCAAATGTGTGTCAATTTTAATTATCAGACTGGCCAAGTGATTTAAATATTGTATTAATTATCAACTTGTTTGAAACTTATATTTTTTGATGCTATATTGAGTTAATGATATCAAAAGTGATACAGTTTTAATTTTAATCTAAAAGCCATGTTTACAATCAGTTTAGATGAATGAACAAATTTTGTTTAGTTCATTTCCATATTTGGTAATTTTATTATTTCTCTCTTCTATTCGTTTATAAGCCATAAAATATGAACTGCATCACGTGATTCATAATATTGTTATTGGTTGAAACAAAGAAACATTAAAATAATGTTGCATTCAAAAATAAGCCTTACAATTATGAAGAAATGTATACTTTGTTTATATGTTTGTATTTATACATAAGGTTGATATTTGCTTGAAATTAACGAGGAAGGATCATGGTGACGCCGTGCACACGGCACGGTTTGCAAGGAAACGTGAAGCTGCTGAGGCTCGCTCGCCTGTAGCCACCTCTCTCTCTCTCTCTTTATAACAGCGGACTCGCCCTCGCAGTAGCCGTAGCGTAGCGGGCTAGCAGTCTCTACAACAACACCATGGCGGCACCATCGCCCGAGGCCATGCAACCACCAAAACCCAAGAGACCCAAACAAGAGGTGAAAGTCGAACCTGCCACTGAATCCAATCCAGAATGGACGCCGGAACAACAGGTGGAATTCATTCACCTCTGGCAGAGCTGTCCTGAACTTTACGATTTCTATAATGATGATTTCTCTAATAATGAAAAACGTTTGGAAGTTTGTGCCATGTTGGGTCAACGTTTGTCACACAAAAGATCTGGTAAGCTGAAAATTAGTCATATTATTTTTTAAGTTACTTTCTTTTTTTTTTTTTTTTTTATCCATTCCATACTATTTTCAATCAATATTTTGTAAATATGGTAAAATATTGTGTAATGTACATGAATGTACCGACATGCTAACATCATAATATGAATCATTATTACACATTATGACTCACGGAATTTCTGATGAAATATTTGTAATGTTTAAAATATTACACAGTATTACGCAATTAGTGTATTAAGAAATCATTTTACTTACGACACATCTAACGTATATTGAGGAAAAAGGGAACAACGGTAAATAAATATGAAGAACCATTCTTTGATTGCTATATGAACTCGTATTATATTAAATATTTTAGGTATTATTACATAATGCAAATTACTTTTTTTTTTTTTTTTAACTAAAGTAATACATATTATGTATGAAGATTTTATATAGCTAACCAATTTTGTGACTTTCAGCAATCGAGGTACGACAGAAGATTGAGTCTGAACAGGCTTCCTGGCGCCATGACCGCGAGCTTGTACGCAAAATGCAGATGGGTCAGGACGTCAAGGACAAGGGTAAACCACAACTGGACTCTAATACGTACCAGCTCTTGTTGTTCCTCGAGAATGGTTTTCCCAAAGGACAGCGGGAAGAGGTTCATTGCCTCAAACATCCGATACTGGTGCACAATGACATTGTGAGTATTAAGCTTTTGTATTTAAAATTATTATGTAAAACAAAGGTATAATTGAAGTTTAATACTTTAAAATCAATGTACCTAGGCATTTATTGAAAATGTTATTTTGTCGTGGTTTGTTGAATTCTGCATACGCGCGGTACAATATAATTTTAAAGGTAACTTAAACAATACTTAAGGTATTTATAACCAATCCTTGAAATAATAACTACGAGTAACTATTAATTAGAAATAATAATTTCTAAATATAGAAATCAAGGATGTACTGTATATTTATTAAAAATACATAAAATAGAATCTTAATGGATTGATACAATATTATTATGCTATTTAGTGCTGCTTTGCTGCTTCTCACCAATATTGATAAATATACCTTGACCTTGCGTATATATGTATGGAGAAAAGTGTCTGATCTGATACGTTATAGCATGACAGGGATTCTGCTCATGAATGGGTTTAAAATAAGAATATTTAGTAAAATTAATGATATGCAAATGATATAAATTATTGGCTAGCTAATTTGCATACATAAGAAAAAAATAGGATATTGAGACTCTTAGGTAAACTATGAATAATATTTTAATTAGAGCAATTATAGAGCTATTAGATTATTACTTAGACTTATATGCTATTGGTTAGGTAACTTAAATAAAGTGAAAATAAAACACAAAGGATTATGGATCCATCTTTTAGATTATTATTACCACATTGAATTATTGTATGAATTTACTCTTTATAAAGAGACAAGTAAAAATTATTATATTTATATATTATTATTATAATATATCAATACCACATTATGCCAATTTTATATATTAACTATTTACCATACTTATGCCAAACACAAATCACTTATCACAATTTTAATGTGATAAAAATATGCACAGATTCTAATTATATGCATAATATAATTATGCATTAATTTGCATATAAAAGATGCATTGCACAGAATCTAATTTATTATGCATTTATGCATAATATTACTTTAATTAGATAAAATCATCGCATGACAAAATATAAACAATCACAATAAAGTGATTGACACACGAACTACTCGCGACAAGAGAGATTCGTACTCTTGTTGTCCAAATCCCTTACTGAGACTGACCTCCTGAGGGTCCCTTCCCTCGGTATTTATACCAACTTGTGGCGTGGGGACGCCAAAGTTACATTGACCCTGTGAGGGTGCCTCTCAACACTGACATCCTTCCCATCCATCCAAACACGTGTCTTTTTGCAGGCGTCAGTGTTTTCTAAATAATATTAAATATCATAGAACAAGGAAAATAATAATAAAATCTAGCTGACACTACTGTTTTATATATGTATTAATATTTATAGTGATAATAATACGTGTAAGATTTTCTGTCAAAATTAGTATACAAAAACTCATGACATCATCATAAAACATAAAACAAAGTATTTCATTCACTAGTGCAACTTATATTATAATAACATAAAATATAAGGAAATAAAACTAAAATAATATATAATAATATTCGATGACATTTCTGACTGCCTTAACGTAATATGTTTGCTGAGTTTTTAAATCGTCAATATTTGTATAGCATTAAAAAAGTTTAATTCTTATTTAGGTATATAAACTTAAAATTTAGCAAATATTTCGTTTCCAACAAACTTGAAATTTTAGAGGTGAAATGCATTTAAAAATATTCATATCATGAATGTCATGAGTTTAATAATAATATTAAATGGAAATATAGAATGAAATATTTATTTAAATGGATGAATCTGGCACACTTTTTACATAAATTTTCTAATGTAAAAATATGTAAAATATGCCGAATAATACCGCAGTATAATTATTGCAACTTTCAATCATTATAACTGACAAGGAAACCGTTCAACTAAACATAGCTTGTAATTTTTACATGGCAACCCAACTTTACTTTTTTTTTTTTTTTTCTACTTGTAAAGTTTTTATAAAATTTATTTCAAAAGTTTGACACTTTTTGTTTTATATAAATCAAATCCTTCCAAAGAACTTTGTTTTCTATATAGTATACTTTATCATTTAGAACGTGGAGGGAAAGAACTGTTTTGTTTCTTCATTCTTACACAATTTATGTATTGCTTATACAAAATATGAACGACTGATTATATACATAGAGTGATTGTATTCATACAAAAGTTGACGCCATTTGTGAGCACTAAATAACATGAGCTGGTATGGAAAAATGACACATATTGCATAGTTTTAAAATACTTAGCAATATTTTTGAGAGCATTAACAGGTTGCATTAGGTTTTCAAGTATATATACGACAGAAAATAAATAAAATAAAATAAAAACTTATTTTCCAAAGAAAATAACCAAAAACTGTTATTTATTACTCCAGTATGGACGTATTCAGTATATGACGTCATGCGTATACATCCTATATAAATTATTGTGTACATATTAAGTTACACAGTCAAGTACACGAATTTTGTTCTAATTTACAATTTACATAGGTAATATTTTATACCTGACAGTGACCTATTTTTCTATTTCATTGTTCTTTAATTATAATTTTGTGAAAATTTTACTGAAATTTGCAAGTATCAGTGGGTTCCAACGTGGTATGAATAATTTAGCACAGAAAATGTAAAAAAAAAAAAAAAAATCTTGTATGCAAGACTCGTGCAGGATTTTTCAGTATTTTAGCACAGTAATCGTGTATTACAAGATGCTCTGACCTTTGCTTTTTTATTATTATATAATATATTTACTAAAAATGTTATGTTTTGCGAACTACACGAAAAAAAATTTATTACGTTATTTATACTGCATTGAATAATTACTATATTGTATAAATATAAAGCTAGCACAAATGTTGATATTTTGAAATAACATAAGTTACATAAGTAATTATGTTGAACATCTTAACTATTAAAGATCTTTAGTATAATCACTGTAAATGCATAAATGTCTACTATAATTTTATTATTACAATATTTATTTTTGTCCATATACATAGTATGGTAGCACTTTCGTAGTGATTTATTATATTTAAAAGTTGTAAATAAATTGTATTCAATAAATAATAGAGCACAATTAAATCTTTGCATATTTCTGTGTATATATTTTTTTATTAAAAAATGAAATCCATATCTTGAAAAGAATTAAAACCTATAATTTATATATTTACGAACATTTAATATAAAATTAGATTAAAACGATTCATTCTCTGCTTCAGTTTCAGTGTTGATAGGTATCAAAGCAGATAAGTAGTTTGATGATATTGAAGTTTAATTGAAATCAAAATTGATTGAGAGTGAATTCTGGTAATTAGCAGCAGTATTTGGTACATTGGCGAGAGGTAAAGCGATGTTGTTAGAAGTAGAAGCCAAATTAAATTGATTTTGATGTAAAGTACGATGTAAAGTATGCGAGAATGCACTACCAAAAATATTATTTCCAAATGTTGGTGGCTGAAAACTAAAAGCTTGGGGAGGATTTAGCAAACCAAAGCTCCCAAAATGAGGTTGGGTGGTATTTAAAACATTTCCTCCAAATCTAAATGAAAATCGAGGAAAATTTGGCGCTGGTTTTAGAACAGTTCCACTAAAGACAAAATTATTAGCATTTAATTTAGGAAGAGTCTTTTTCTTGGGAGCTTTTTCATTTTTTAGAGATTTAGAGCAGTAACGATCATAGAAACCAAGTAAAACGGGCGTGTTAATATTGGATTCAGTTAAAATTTCCTTGAGATGCATTAAACGTTCTAACTTCTTATGTCTTTTTGTAATTAATTTCTGGCAGTGAGTCAGTTTTCTACGTAAACGTTCAAATCCTTTCTTGTTGTCTACAATCTGTAAATAATCATAAATAACATTTTATAATTTTACAGTATCGTTCATAGCTTTATTTTTTAATATTTACTAAATTAATTACTAAATAAAAATTTTTGAAATGAAAAGAACTGGCTCTTACCGCTCGAAAACTCCTCTTGTTCATACTTTTTAGTTTCCCAACTTCATATTTTAGATTTTTCATAGCCCCTCTCATTATTTCAATATGCTTATGAAGGTTAGCTTTTTTAGTCCATAACTCCTCTTTCTCATCACGCGTTTTTGCATCTCGATCTGCTGTGGCGGCCATAGTGCTTGATTGAAAACTGCTTAACATTCTGTTCACTCTTTCAGCTAGTCTTTAATTTAAATTTGTATACACAAAAACATTTTCATTGTTGGAATTATAATAGCTAGCTGTTATTATAATATAAAGCAACGTTTATTTATATTTTAAATATTTGTTATGATCGAATGACTATAAATTTAATTAAAAATAATTTTATAAATTTTATAGTTCAATATTTTATTATAAATTAATATAGATAACATAACGATACTTTTTTTTACTTCTTTTGTACAGTTTATTATTTATTTCAGAATTATTTAATTTACAAAAATAATTGGTAAAAATAATAACGAAATAATAATAATCATCGATAAAAACTTTGCAATAATATCATACGATTTGTATGTTATTATTAAAATTAAAATTGTTGTTATTAAAATTGTTAATAAGCATGATTAATGTGATTATTATAAGAATTATTATTTAGTATGAACGTAAATTTAATCCCGATTTATATATATATATATATATATATATATATATATATATATATATATATATATATATATATATATATATATATATATATATATATATATATATATATATATATTTAAGTGTCATCAGAATTCTCTACCATAACCATATAATGTAACAAGCTTATAGGAAAACTAAATATTTATTACGAATAGTTTAAGAATAGAAACAACAGTTATTTTAACGCAAATCTAATCTTTTCTCTCATAAGAATGACACTTATATAAACATAGACGGAAGGGAAATGTTAAAGGGGTAGTCAACAATGACTTTTTTAATAGTGTTCATTGTGTTATTTAACCTCCCACAAACGCGATCTCAATATTTTATTTAATAACGCGTTGCGAGCAAAAGTCGTTTAGCGACCCTGAACCTACATCAGAGCTACAACTTGCTCTCACGCTAGTTTGACGCGAGTGTGAGTTCCTCTTATTTTTGTTCTCGTTAATTGACGTAATATTTTACGTATATAAAATATTTTTACGGCTACAGATATGTATAGTAAAATAATTTATGCAAAGATAAGAGTAACTCCAGCTCGCGCCAAGCTATAGCGTCATAGCAAATTATAGCTGTGACGTAGATTCGGGGTCGCTAAACGGCTTTAGCTCTCATCGAGTTAATAATTAAAAATTTGAGATCGTGTTTTCGGGAGGTTTAATAACACGATGATCACTATTTAAAAAGCCAGTGTTGAATATCCATTTAAACAGAATTTTCACCCAAAATAAGCCAGCTATACTGGCACAACACTAACATTACACTTTTAGAAAAAATAGCTACTGTACATAGCAATGTTCTTTTAAATTTGTCATCGTGCCGTCTAGTACATGCATGCCTTGTTTTTATTTAAATTAATCGTTGTTGTACAAACTCTTATATCAACAATACTAACACATTTCTACTTTAAATTATAACAATCTTGTCTACAATAATAAATAAAGGTGCTATTGCATTGGAATCCAAGATAGCAGCTATACTAATGGAAAGAGTGTGCCTTTTGAAATAAATTACTATAGGATTATTTTTACGTAAAAGTTATTTTATAATATGTTTTAAAAGTATTAGTTTACAGAGTATTATTTGTGTACATGTGTAGTGTAACGTATTATAATATATTATATAATAATAGAAAATAATCGAGTTCAAATTTATAATATTTATTTTAAATCTCAATTTGATGTCATATAACGTAACAACAGATTCCGATGTTTTTAGCTGAATCGAGCACGGCACCCACCGAACGTCGCAGACCCGGACGTCCACGTCGATCCTACAGCGTTTCAGCAGTTCAGAAGCCGATTCCTACAACAAGAAAGACCAGGAGTTTCTGTCTCTGTGGTAGTACCTGCAACCGCAGTCGACTTATCAAGACAAACACCAGTAATATGTCCATGTCAACATCCATCTCCAGACATAACCAGGTATCTCTCTTACATCGGTTGTGAGCTCACAGCATTACCTGTTGCAAAACGTGAATCTACTATGATGAAAATATCAAACTTAATTAATCAATCACGTGCTAATTTAGATTGTGAAGATAATATTCAGAGAAATCAAACAACAGTATCTGAGACAAATACTGTAACATCTCACTTAAGTACCACAAATTGCAAATCATGCAATACATATCCTAAAGTTTCATATCGAGAATCTGAAAATATTAATGATACAACACTACCAATTATTCCAACACCTCTCTGGCCTAACACAGTTTATCCTGATTTGATTCCTGGGTGGTATCAAACACCCCATTTTTTGTCTTATTTCATAGAAGGAGAACGTATAGAACAAACTTATGTACATCCTCCGATCTTGACGTCTCTAGAGCATTCTCTTGCCGGTTTATTGCACAACACATCTCAGCCATCCATGGATGATTCTCAGTCCTACCCTCCAGTTGCAGTTACCCCAATACCCCATGTTCGTAATGGTCATATGTCTTCTCCCCCTTTAGACGTTGTTCACTCAACGGATTCTACAGATAGTATTTTCGTTATACCGTAATCTGAAACATATATCAGGGATAATTATTATAGTTATAACTTGGCATATTTTAAATAACTCATAAAATTTCATACAAACTAAAAGAAAAATATTATTTAGTTCAGTTGCAATACAGCAAAGTTTTATTAAAAATGGGACACAAAAGATTTTAGGAATTTTTCCGCACCAATACGAGTAGATGCATAACAATAAGAGAGGTGTTCACTGATGCATTTCTCCAACTTTTGCTTGACTTCTATCATGTTGATGGTTGAATTGATCATGACAGGAAACGAGTTGTCTAATTGATGAGTAAAAATCATGCAAACTAGAGAGAAGGAACAATTGGTTGGCGAGCACATTTTGGTTTGCTTTGATAGAAGTCAAGTAAAAGGTAGAGAAGTGCAGCAGTGAACACCTATATCTTATTGTTATTCATTGACTCATATTGGTGCGGTAAAAAAAAAAAAAAAAAAAAAAAAAAAAACATAAAATTAGTTGTGTCCCATTTCTATTAAAACTTGGTGTATCATTTAAAAAGTCCTATTGCTTCCATCCTTCCATCCTTGTTTTAGATATTATTTCAGTTTATCATCGATTACGCAACAGCAGCGTCATATTATGTATAAACCGCTGCATTTTTTTTCTTATATATGTGAGCTTTGATATGAATTTAGGTCACAAATTTGAATATTTTATAACAAAATTGCAGTAAATGATGCAATTTAATAAGATTTATTTAAATTTGTTTAGTACACAGCACGTAAGTAAAACTTGTTTTATTTAGGTGCGAAATATTATATTTTTTTTCATGCTATCCAAAAATCCACGTTTAATGTGTTTTTTATTAAATCGTATATTATTATGTTTTAGGCTGTGTTAATAAAGTTTGACTTATTAAAATTAAGATATTCTTATAGTTTGTAAGCATAAAATTACAAAAATTTAAAGCATATTTTTTTAATTCTAAATCCACGTTCGAAAAGTTGAGATATTAATTTTTATGATAATATGTTTTAATATAAAATGTGCTTTTAATATTATTCTTTTTAATTTAAAATTAAATTTATAACTATAGCTCCCCTAGTTTTGTCTGTATCTTTCTCTTCATATACAGTATGTTTTCATATGAATATTGCAATATCGTTCATAGTATATTTTTTGTTTGACTTTCCATAGTTGGTTCCTGACTTTTTAAATTAGGTAGGCTATTTTTTGATATTATATTACACATAGATGATTTTAATCCCTCGGATATTTTTTCAACTGTCTTATTTCTCTAGTACTATCTTATCTTTTTATATATATTTTTTCCTATAGTTTAAAATTGAATTATATCCTTTGAATCAGGATCATGTTCACGCTGTAGCTTGTCATTAGATTTTGCTCTCCCAATTTCCTGATTTCTGAACCCCCAATTAACTTTCCTCAGCTTATTAATTTTTTTTTATCACAGTTATTTAGTCTTTCTTTACTCCCTATCACTTAAATAAATTCCTATTTCTCACTTTTAGTTTACTTTATTGTTTTACCTAAATTTTTCATCAACTTGTTCTGAATTATTATCAAATTCATTCAATAGTTAAATAAATTTTTTTACAATTTATTAAGGATTATTTTGAAAGTTCATTGTTATTATTTTTTTTCTGTCCCAATCTATATATTGTCATTAATCTTTCACTTTTCTTACCTACAATATATTGCAATATCTTCTATAGACTATAGGTTATTGTAAAAAGAAATAGATGGGTAATTGATTGTTTGATTTAGATAACTCAAAATAACATTCCTCCATGCTCTGCGTGTTAGTATTTGTTTAGGTTGTCCGTAGTTAATTTTATTCCAACACGTTATTGTTATTCACCTTCATTATTCTCTAGTAGTATTTAATCTTTGTAAATAAGTTATATTCTCAATTCAAAAATAATACACGATGAAGACAATAATAAAGTAGCAGATAAGACTTCAGCCTCTGTATCAGTTCCATGATCACGCTGTAGCTTGTCTTTAGTAACCAACTCCTGATTTCCCAAACCCCAAATATATTGATACTGCTTATGTTTATACTCAAAATGCGGAAAAGGAAGTGCCGGAAGAGAAAATCACGTGACGGTAAAAGTGGGAGAAACCTTAGTGCCAGCAACAAGCTAACATTGAGCTACCTCCCACTTTTACCATCGCGTGGTTTCCTTTTCCAGCCACTTCCTTTTCCGTATTTTGAGTAAACATAAGCAGCCATAATGTAACAATCTTACCAACTAACAAAATGAGTGCTTCTGTTTACTCAAAAAGCGGAAAAGGAAATGCTGGAAAGGAAACCACGTGATGGTAAAAGTGGAAGAAAACTTCGTCCCAGCAGCAAGCTAGGCCTGAGCTACCTCCCACTTTTACCGTCACGTGGTTTCCTCTTCCGGCCACTTCCTTTTCCGCATTTTGAGTAAACAGAAGCACTCAATATGATTAAGTTTAGCGATAGTTAGCGGATAATTATATTTACAATTTCTTTATTTATATCCTATATTCTTATAATTGTATTATACACGTTTATTTTTACATCGTTTTGTACATTACACTTTTTTCCACTTTTGATGAAATGTTTTTCATCAATTTATATACTAAAAGCTGGCATTGATATACACATAGTAGTATCAAATTTGAATCCCGTTATTTTTTTGATGCTCTCTTGATGATAGATATCGTGTTTTTAGATAAAAACATCTTTGACATGGGATTTATTTATTTCAGTTTGTATCGTGAATTTACAAAGTTGGTTTACAAATTTGATTTAGTCTCCCTTGTAGCTATATAACCACGTTCTCTTTCTATCTCCTTTTTTCACACTTCATTAGTACAACTTTTGAACCCTTTTGTAAGTATTAAATATATTATTTTCTTATATATATATATATATATATATATATATATATATATATATATATATATATTTATATATATATATATATATATATATATATATATATATATATATATATATATATATATACATACATTCTCAGTACATTTTTCAGTTACATTATAGTATTTAAAATATATGTAGAAATTTTCCATTAACTTCAAGTATTCAATTAATTCATTGTTATCTTTTTCAAAACAACAAATTCCACCGCTTCAAAAAAAAAAATAATAATAATGGGTTGGCTGATTTTATTCAATTATTACTTTTTTGGTACAAAATAACTGTAATATAAATGAAAAACTTACTGAAACATCAACAGTTAGTTATGATCTAAAGTTCTTATAATTATGGTAAAAAAATGTTAACCCAACGTCACACATTGAGCAGGACTATGACATATTTATGATTCAGTTTTAGATCATGTTTTTATATAGCATGTTATTATACTGTATAGTTTCCTATAACCTGAAAGCCCTTGTCAACTTACTTTTTTATCATTTAGAATACTAGACTGATAATTACCATACCTTATTATATCCATGAATTAGACACCATCACGTTAATTTTGTATTTATTTTCGTTTATTTTCCTTTTTGCGGTTATATCACGTATCTGACGTCACAATGTACCGATGGGGCCGTGATAAGGGTAAAGAACTTGAGGGAGGGGCTTAAATTTATCACGTGACCAGAGCGGTGACTGTGATTGGCGGTAGTACATTGTGACGTCACATACGTGATATAACCGCAAAAAGGAAAATAAACGAAAATAAATACTAAATTAACGTGATGGTGTCTAATTCATGGATAATAAGGTATGGTAATTATCAGTCTAGTATTCTAAATGATAAAAAAGTAAGTTGACAAGGGCTTTAAAACCTTCCCTTTTATAAGACTGACTTACTCTTACATATAATTGTACAGTAGAAATTAGTTCAATTTTAAATTAACTAATAATTAAAATATAAATATAAAAACTTAAATTACACTAATAATAAATAAATATAAACTTTATACTCTTTTACATATGTATAAAAATACTGTAGTTGTTAATACTGATATATTTTATTATTTTATTTATAGATTACCCGTAATTACTTTCATTTCCCTCTCTTCATCTATCTCCAACTTCATACTTCACTAGTACTATTTAACCTTTGTAAATAAGTTTTTTCCCCAACATGAAGTTTTTAGAGAAATGCATTTATTCAGTAGTAAACAAGACTTCAGCCTCTGAATCATTTTGATGATCATGCTGCAGCTTGTTATTAGAAACCTTATCCTGATTTCCAAAACCCCAAATAACAGTCTTATACACAATAACAAAATATGATTAAGTTTCTAGCTATAGTTAGTGCTCTAATTAACAAGTAAGATTTTCTTTTTTAATTATCTTTGTAAAGTACACAAATTAATATTATTACAGTTTTCGTTTTAACTTCTTTAGAAATCTGCAATTATCTATCCCCCTTTTAAACCTCTTATTTTATGTTCTGCAGTTAATTATTTTCAACATTAATATATTAATCAGAGAGATGCAAAAACTTGCTATTATTTTGTGTCAAGTTGAAGATAATACTGGCACTTTACCACATATATATATATATATATATATATATATATATATATATATATATATATATATATATATATATATATATATATATATATATATTTTAATTTAAAAATGTTAATTATTTATATACAAAAAGTATCATAGTATTGTAAATTCCTTATTATTTATTTTTAATTTTACTAGTAAAAAAAAGGGGGTTATAAATGCTTACTCCTCATATAATATACATGGTGTAATTAAAATCCCCGTAGTATCTTATTCATCCCATTCTCTCTCTCGATTCCCCTTTCAACTTCTAGTAAAACTATTACTTTTGTTATTATTATCTTTTCACTTATTCAAATTATTATAATTTGAATTTATCAGACTTTTAAGTTTGCTATAAAATAAAAATGATACATGAATAAAGTAGTGGACACTACTACAATTAAATTGGACTAATATAAGGTCATTTATATGTAGAGTGTTATTAGATACCCAACTTTTATCCTTTCCATAATATTCCATTTAGTTACTTACTTCTTTATAGTAAATCACCATTAAATGTACCAAAATTATTATTACTAGCAAAATTTTATATGAATACATTTGTACTATAGTTGAGTTATTATAGTATTTTAATTACTATAATATTACTGTGTAACTTAATATTGATCCCAACTGTTGACAGTAAATATGTAAATTACTGATTCAATATCTTACCTTAATAGTTAATTGCATACTTATAACATGTCCTATAATTGTTACATCATCAGTATTAAAATACTTTATATATTACTTATATTATACTTTTATAAAGTATTCATCAAAATTATATTTCATCATAATTTTGGATACATTATTAACACAAAATCCTATTTCCTTTACTAATATATACATAGCATAATATACAATATAAGATGAGGATAACAAATAGTGTGTACTGCAAATATCCTTCATATGTGAATGGGGCGAGGCACCAATTACATTGATCAACTTAATTATTATTTTGTATGGACTGGTATGAGAGATATGTATGACAGGTAGATTTTACGTACTTGAAAAATATTAAAAGGATAAAAATTACTACTAATAAAAAAGTCTACCAAAAAAAAAAAAAAAAAAAAAAAAAAAAAGGAAGGAAGCAACTTTATTTTATATTCTAAAAGAGGACATTGTCCTGAAGCTATACATTTATGTGAATATCTAATTTTTAAGTTCATTAATTATTTATATTTAATATTTGAAAGTCGTAAAATGACGTCACAAGCTGCAACTTATGCATGTAGATAGGC